>OY987315.1:1856250-2360423 GCA_963920655.1 Geranium rotundifolium
CTGGATGTCTCATTTGCCTTGAGCTATACCAGTAGACATCAATCCGAACCCGGTGAGGCACATTGGATGGCCGTCAAGGCGATTCTCAAATATTTGAGAAAAACCAAAGACGCCTTTCTCGTATACGGGGGGGGGGGGGGGGGGGGGGGGGGGGGGAGGGGGGAGAATGATGATCTAGTCATCAAAGGATATGTCGACGCTAGTTTCCAGACAGACCCCGATGACTTTAAGAGTCAGTTGGGATATGTGTTTACGTTGAACGGTGGAGCATTCAGCTGGAAAAGCAAGAAGAAGGACACCATTGTCGACTCTACGACCGAAGCTGAGTACATTGCCGCATCTGAAGCGGCAAAAGAGGCTGTATGGATCAGGAGTTTCATGGCTGGGTTAGGTGTAATTAAAAACCCATCTAACCCAGTAGACTTATATTGTGACAAGACCGGGGTCATTGCGCAAGCTAAGGAACCCAAGGCACATGACAGATCCAAACATGTACTTAGAAAGTATCACATCATCCGCGACATAGTTGCTAGAGGTGACGTGAAGATCCACTACGTTGCAACTAATGATAACACAGCCGACCCCTTGACCAAGGCTCTTCCACAAGCAAAACATGACAAACATGTGAGGTCAATGGGTATAGACTGGAACTTAGATTGGAACTAGGGGCAAGTGGGAGATTGATAGCATTTGTGCCCCAGTCCAATTGCTATTAGCCTGTAAATGTCTATGTACAATATCATCGTTTGTAATATATATATAAAATGGCTTTGTATTACTTATGTGTTGAAGTAATATGTTAAGCATGATCTGATTTATGACCACTAAAGTAGTAGAACCATAAATCTGTACGGATCACACTTAACGAGTCCCTGGTCAACCTATGCTTCCTTACAGCGACCAGTATGAAGATGGTTCTTAATGACGTAGTTCTACTTGTCATAGGGATGAGGGATCCTGGAATCATATCATAGATATCATGAGGTGATTGATATTGGACGACCCGCTTTGAATAGTGTTTTCATAGATAAAGCCATGAACATATTCAAATGCGATAGCTTGTCACGACATCCTTAGACCAAGGAGTCTTTGTGATCACTATGCAATGAACGTGCGGCTTTAACTTGCGCCAAACGCTTTCTGTGATAGGACTGCTATAAAGGGCATGATTGGGTGGCGGAACGGGTTGCATGAGTGACACGAAAGACGACTAAGGGATTTATCCCTCATACTACGGTATGGGAAAGATATCCCTTAAAAGGGCCTCTTGATGGAGACTGACTGAGAGTAAAAGCATGGCCATGCAAATGATACGGGTTATCAGTTCTCAGCCATCTCACATATCAAGTAACAATGATTGATTAAACAAGGGTGACGACTCTATGCCTTGTGATCGATCGGGATATCTAGAGATAATAGGCTGGTGACTTGTACGCACAAGGTTAAATCGAATCATCGATCGTCATGCACCTTGGGTAATCATAATGTCTTACTAGAGACCACTTATGATGGATCGGGCAAGAGAGATCTTTTGCGCCGATCTGCCAACGGTGGCATGAGCGTAAAGGGTCACACACATTCAAGACGGATAACTTGAGACAAGGAAACATTAACGTTTCTTGAGGAGCAATACATGGACAAACTGGAGGTTTTGTGCCATAGGTTCGGTTTGAGAGAATAATTAGCGAATCGAGAAAACTGAGTTTTTTCGTCGATATCGCGTCGGACTTTGTTTGATAAGCGACGACAAAAGGGTCGGGCGACTTTTGGACACGGCATGATACAACACGGGAGGGCCCATTGGGCTCGGCCCATGAAGCCTCATGGCCGGCCCATTAAGGGCCCAACAAGGCCTCTTGGCCGGCCCACATGGTGGGTCCATGTGTGGGGGCCACACAACACCATGCTTAGTTGGTGATTGTGGATTAAGAGGTGAGTGATTTAAGGGGTATGGGTTAAAGCACCTTTAAGCCCATATCAATCACTTTTAACCCATACTTGTGAGTTGGATGATGAATTCAAATACTAGACATTAATTCATTAATCAAAATATCACAAAAACTCACACTCTCTCTCTCTCTTCTTGCTTGGCCGGCCACCCCTCATCCTCCTCTTGTTCTTGCTCTCTTGTTCTTCATTTAATTGTTCTAGTAAGCAATTAAGTGAGGGATCATCAAGATCATCCCCTTGGTGTGGACTTGCTTTAGAAAAGAAGATCCGAACGTTCTTCTTTATCGATTCATACAAGACTTAAAGGTAAATAACTTGTGGAATAGATTTTGCTTTGGAATTTAATGGTTTATGTTCTTGTACAAGGTTTGGAGTAGATTCTCTTATATTGCTTCCGCTATCTCGACGATCTAGAACGCTCCAAAACCCTACATCGCGCGCGCAAAATGGATCGGCAGGCCGATGACACCTTCATCGCCTATCGAACCCAAGGCGCGGGCCCTTTCTTTTTCGTGGCCGCCAGTGAAGAAGAAGATGCACAGATCGGTCAGAGATAGTCATGACGCAGAGATGTCGGCTAGGGTTTGTCTTTGGAAGTATGCTCATGAGTTTTGCCTTTATTTAATTATATATTATCTAAAGGCTAAGTAAGGTGGGCTTGAGTCTTATACGGAGTTTTATAATTATCATCCATCATCAAGTAAATGGCGTTATATATTTTTGGGCTTGGTTGACATGGGCTTGGTCAAGATTAAATTAACTTTAAACATTGGTACTGATAATTCCTATATAAGCTTTAAGCAATGTAGGCTTGGGCTTAATAAGTGGGTTATTACAGTTGTTTTGTACAACTCTTTGGGTTTCAGCAGGTTCGCTGAAATAGCACACTCGAAAAGAGCGATCTCGGGTTGTCCGGATTACTGTGGATATTTGTAAAAAAAAAAATTTGGAACTCGTAACGAAATTCTCTAGATTCAGGTTTTATTTTCAATCATTACTATGATTTCTGAGTTTCCACTGTTATTTAATAAATTCTCTTGTACGAATTAATAATTATTTTATGTGAATCAATATCTTTTTAATCCCGTGTTTTAACACAACTTTGAGTGTGACGTGGTTTAAGGATATGATGAGAATGGTGGAAGCATCGAGCCTATGACATGTGCTGGTAGTTGAGAGTCTTTGACTTGACCTAAAAGGATAAGATTTACAAATCTCAAATTAGAAATTTGTGTCACTCATGTTGACCAAGTAAGTAATCATGTATTACGTTATGACTTAGAAATGTTTTTCTTTATCAAGTTTAGTACATGTGTGACATTGGTTATATGAGCATGTTTAGAAGACATGATATTCATAATAAATATAATTATTTAATATGAATAAAGAGTAATTATTGTTAGACTTTTTAAAGTTAAAAGAATCATACCGAGATGTGGGGGTTATGCTCTTAGTACAATGTTTCTTGGCATGTGGGGGTGTTCACTTAAAAATGAGCTTATAACCAATCTCAAGAAAAACATTACGAATCTAAAACATTACTAGTATGTTCATTGAATTGATAATGTTGCATATAGATTCATGTCTCTAGGTAATCGTTCATTTTATGAGGTTAGAGATGTTGAATTCTTTGAGCATGTATTTCATCTGGATAAAGATATTGGTATATCTATTGCCTCATCTTCAATGTATATTGTTGTTATGCATGCATAATTTTTATGCAATAACTCACATGCTAGTAGCCTTATTTCTAGTTTTTATAAACGTAGAAGAAATAAGAAGCCTACTTTAGAGAAATATTGTGGAGATATCTTTCGTTGATATTATTCTAATTAAAGTGTCTGAGTAGACTATGTTAGTGATGAAGTAGTCTCGATCTTTATAATTGGAAATGACGATCCTAAATAGCATGATGAGGCAATGAGAAAACCCTATGCGAATAAAGCCTTTATTTTGAACTTGATCAGTCTAATGTTACCATCAGACTTATGAGTTGTTTGATTTTACTAATGGCTGTAAGTCCATTAGTATTATTTGAATCTTAAGTGAAAGATCATATACAATTATACATTAGAAAAGTTCTAAACTCGACTTAATGTCGGAAACTTTACACAAATAAGTGTGTAAATCGGTGATAATGATTTTATACCTACATTTTAGAAAGTTTCCTAACGTGTTGGAACACTATGTGAAATGAGTTTCAAAATTCTGTTGAATAATTTTGAATACTTATTTATCTTGGATGGAATGGCTGTCTAGTGGAAGGGTTTCTAATAGATTAGCTTAACGAACTCCATCATGGAATCTGAGTTCACGACTATGATGCTAACATGACAAGTAGTTGAATTATCGTGAAGCTTTTGAGTAGATAAAATTGTTTGAAGACAAGATTGAGTCAATCTCAATGCGTTGAGATCTTCTAACAGTTTTTGGTAGTGTTGCACACTTGATGGATCTTGAGGCCGACAATCCATAACCAATTCTTGGTGGTGCTATAGAGACGCACTTGATGGATGTTGAGGCTGGTAATCCATAACCAGTTTTTGGTGGTGCTGCACACTTGATGAATCTTGAGGCCGACAATCCATAACCAGTTCTTGGTGGTGCTATAGAGACGCACTTGATGGATGTCGAGGCTGGTAATCCATAACCAATTTTTGGTGGTGCTATAGAAACGCACTTGATGGATTTTATTTGTGACTGATAGGTTGGACTTTATGTCCTTAATAGCTATATTGTCGGTGCTATTGAGACGCACTTGACGAGCTACCTATGCGGGTGTGATGGTTTGGCCGCCATCTATGGAAGATTTGAGGAAATCTTCCTAGAGCACTCGCGAGACCGAGGTGTACGCATGGCCATAAAAGCGTCTTTTTAAATGGTATCGCGGAACTTGCATAACTTGAAGGTGTGATATGTGTTGTGGGGTGTATCGACGGAAAATAAAACAAGTTCAAGAAGAAATTCACTCGTTTTACAAGTACATTGTTGCCTCATCTCACTATGTGTTAATTCAAGTCGAAAGACATTAACACTTAAGTATCGACAACCTTCCCTTACCCAAGAACTTACTTCGTAAAAATCTTTTGTTCGCCATTAGTGGGGGATTGTTGGGGATAATGACTAACTTAGAGGTATTCTTTTTGTCTTCCCCTTTTGGAGGTTACAAGCCCTTAATTGGTTGGTAACCTCCCCCATTATTTGCTCCTTAAAGTACCATTTTATGACCATTTATATCTTCATCACTATATAATTCTTGTGTGATCTTGTTGGAACCAAGAAAATGATTTTCTTATCATCGTTCTCTCTCGTATTGTCTCTTTTCGAATCGGTTCTTGGGTATTGAATTGTGCAAGTTCCAGACTCTAATGTGTGAGTGGGCACACATTAGGGGGACTACCGTGTTAACCTCGGAGGCAACCGGAATACGATCGCCACCTCGGTCCAACCAGAAAAATTGCTTTCAAGTCAGTGGTCATCATATCACGGCGCGGTAACTTTATGTCGAAAAGTATTTTCTAACACATTTATTGTTATACTCAAATTCTAGTTCCTACAGAAACAACAGTGCCAAGATGACTATCCTAATTTCATTAATCAAATGTCCCCAAAACTGCCTACTTTGTCAAGTAAGGGCATAAATTATTGATAATTTTTTTGTATCTCAATTATAATCACTCAGTGGCTTCAAACATGGAGTATGAGAAAAACTCAAGCACTGCCTCTACTAATTCTTAACAAATACATAATTTAAAAAGAAAACAAATTTCAATTTGTCATCAGCAAAGGAAAAACAAATTGCAGTAACCTAAAAATCAAATTTGAGAACAGCTCAAAATCACATCTACTATAAACTAAATGAAACAACACAAATCAAACAAAAAACAAAAACTCATTTCGAATAATCCAAAACAAACCTGTTTCACAATCACAGTCCCTCCTCACTCCCAAACAGCAAAATTCATGGAAATTAGGAGGAGAAACACAAAACTCAGATCATAAATTACAAATCACAACTCACCAGTTTCAGGATCGGAATCACCGACTTGCGCTCCAGCTGAATAATATCCTTCTTCTTCTGGCACAACAAAATCCCCACTTTACTCCGATCAATAAAACCATCGCATGCGTCGTGGAAATCGGAGTACCGCCATCAGGCTTTTCCTTTTGGCAGCAGAAAACTCACCATCTACGACCGAGCGACCGAGCAAAATGACGGGCCTTTTAAACACTGTCCCGGGGAGGACCATCAAAAAATAGAATAAGAGAATTGGTGCCGCCGATTACTTCCTGCCAGGTCGGCAAAGAAACTCGTTGGGCCCAACGATTATGATTAAGAGCATATTTGAAATCCTTTTACACCACCGCAATCTCCACCAGCCCATAAAACCACCACCACCAAACAAAAGAAAAGAAAAATAGCTATAATAAACGAATCGGAACAAGAAGTGAACTGGAGCAAAATCAGAAATATGATTAATGGGTTTTCAAAAATCAGTATGTAGGTGATTATCACAATGGAAACGACGCCAACCTTGAAAACTAAAATACTGTAATGGTACAAGTAAACTGACAGTTTCCAATTAAAAAATAACTTCCAATAACTTCCAAGCCCACAGCACAAACAACAAAATCAGCCACAAGCGCCAGATGTCAGCCTAGTAAATATCCAAACGCCACCTTAACAATTTTATACTCACCCAACTTGCGCCTCACAACAACCAACTCGGGCCCTATCCGAATCCAGGTGTCAATTATTTAGAAAAACCAATTACACCATATACTTAAAACTAATAAACATTAAACGCATATGACACCCCATGAATAAGCCAAATGGCAGGCATATAATACACTAAATCCATTCCCTATTCCCATTATATATAAGATAGATTACATGGCACTGATGACATGCTGGATATAACTTTAATACTTTCTTTATCAACACATAGCATAATCCCCTTATTATTTGCAAGCATAATTCCCTTATTATTTGCATCATCACCTTATACGCAGTGAAAATTAGGACTAATAAGGTCAAAAATGAAAATAAGGATATTTCAGTCATTTAAGACATTTTAAGGATTTTTTGGTCGCTTTGAACGATTTACCGGTATTTTAGTTATTTTAATCGAATTGAGAGTATTTTGGTCACTTATGACCAATCAAAAAATTTTCTTACATTTTGAACTAAAATATATGTATTTTGGACATTTACGACTTTTCAAGGTTTTTCGTTCATTTCAATCGAAATAGATGTATTTTTGGTCATTTATAACCTTTCAAAGGTAGTTTGGTCATTAAAACAAAATTCTTATACTTTAATTTCAGTGAACCGTGGATGGCAGGAAGAAATAAAGGAAAGGGTATTGATGAGGGTCTAAACAATAATAAGGGGAAGAAAAAGTACATCGGATTGCACTGGCGTGTGGTGCCAGCCTCGTCGACCTTTTTTTGTGGGGCATATACGTCTCGATCATCGTCCCCCCATTGGGATGCCGATGCGTTGGCACGATTGGAGTCTGTTGGCTATATCACTTCTCGTGCATTAGTTGACATTGAGAGGGCCTTGGCGAATGTCGAGGCACCTCCAACGCAAGCATCGTGACCTCTAGTTTGATGAATCTATGGGAGGATGCCGAAGACAATTCAGGTAACCAGGAGGGGTATTGTGGTAGTGTTGTCAAGCGATCTCGGAGTGCTAGTCGCCTGGAGTCTGCTTCTGGGTCAAACCAGTTAGTTCGTCTAGAGCTTAGTCCGTCTTATTATTGTTTATTTTTAATAATATATTTATTCTTTTCCTACAGAAAATTAGGGATGTGCAGAAAAATTCTGACCCGAATGAACCGACCGAAACGGACCCAAACCGTTGGTTTCGGGCACCGAACCGGAGGCTCTCGGTTCCATTCGCTTTGGTTCATACAAAACCGATAGGTGAGCGGCTCGGGTTTCGGTAATAAAATATAGGAACCATTGATTAGCCGACAAAACCGACCAGCCTCGTGTTAGTGACGTGGCATCATATGAACCATTCATTTATTTGAGATACATGGCCCATATGATGCCACGTATCCCCAACCAGCCAAACCCACTTAGTGCTGGCATGACCGCGTGACTCATCAGTCGTGCAGATCGCCTCGTCTTCTCCACTCGTACACGACATATCGCTTCGTCTTCGGTTCCTGATGATGATTGCAGATATAGAACATCAACTCCTCTCTAAATATGTGAGAGGAGAAGTTGACAATCCATCATTCCATCTCTCATCTATCCTCTCCCTCACTTCCTCGACGGCTTGACCAAAAATGAATTCCTCTGGCTCTGGCTCTGGATTCGACATGGTGGAGACCGCTTTGACTCTGCACGAGCCTTCATCGTCTCAGTCAACACCGTTAGTCACCTCTCCGTCAAAGGTAAGCCTAAATTTCCCGATTCATCACCGAGTAGGGTTAGGAAATAATTAGGACTTCTGGCTGACTCAACTCGATTTTTTTGATTGAGTGAAACTAATTTTCTTTTTTCTATGTTTTTTTTGAAGAGGAAGGCCATTGATGGAAGTGTAAGAGGCAACAGTGATGGTGGACCAGGACCTAATCAATCTGGAAGTAGAAATGCAAGCGATGTTGGGGTCGTTGGTGGGGATGCAGCACCTGCTGCATCCCAAGGTAAACAATATGGTTCAACTCGTAGAGTGTCTAAAGCATGGATCCATTTTGAAAAAAATATTTGATTCGAATGGGGTTGATGTTCAAGCAAAATGTAAGCACTATGAAAAAATATTGGCTGCTAAATCTAAGAGAAATGGGCAACCAATTTGAATCATCACTGGAAGCTCTATGACAAAAATCCTGAAAATATTGCAGTAATTAGTGGGCAGCAACAACTCACTTTTCGATCAACCATAATTGAAAATGGGGTAGATGTGATAGCATTTTTGTGCCCTAGTCCAATTGCTAGTAGTCTGTAAATGTCTATGTATATTTATCATCGTTTGTAATAAATAAAACGGCTTTGTATTATTTATGTGTTGAAGTAGTATGTTAAGCATGATCTGATTTATGACCACTAAAGTAGTAGAACCATAAATCTGCACAGATCACACTTAACGAGTCCCTGGTCAATATACGCTTCAACTGAAGCGACCAGTATAAGGATGGTTCTCAATGATGTAGTTCTGCTTATCATAGGGATGTGGGATCCCGGAATCATATCATAGATATCATGAGGTGATTGATATCGGACGACCCGCTTTGAATAGTGTTTCATAGATTAAGCCATGAACATATTCAGGATTCTACGAGACATCACATCTTCTCGTCTTTCTCATTCGGGCTCCCACTAGCTCTTGGACTTCCTCCAAGACCGTCATTGTGCTCGATTTTCTATCCTTCTCGACTTTGAGTAGCAATTACAATTAATACTCGGTTCGTTGACCGGACAAAAAATAATTAAACTTTAAGGGCTCGAATGAAAGAACAATTACACGCTAACACTAACGGTGTGCAAACCGTGAAAACGATAAAATTCTAATGGGCTACTAATGCATCATACATCTCATCACATCATCCAACATGTTATCACACAAACATGTTACCAAATAATATACAATTATTCCGGTTTTAGTTTTGCCAAGTTGCTTGGTCGGGTTTATCAAAACTAGACCTTTTCGAAAAAAAGTTTATCGAAACTGATCAAATTTGAAATTTTTCGAAATATTGATCGCGGGTTCATGCCACGGACCAAAAATCAACGTGCACGAACAAAGTCGGGCCCAAGCTCAATGGGTCAAAGCCTATTGGGCCGAGCCCAACACCACGGCTCGGTTTGGGCCTTGGAAATCCCAAACCGAGCTTGCCTGGTCACCGCCGGCCTTCCCCGGCCTCCGCTGACCTCCGTCCGGTACCTCCAATCCGGCTCCCCGAGAGTCCCTTCTCGGACCCGACAAATATTATAAAATTTCGAAAAATTCCAAATTCAATATATTTTTCAAAAATAACATATTTCATGCAATTTACCCAAAAAGCATTAAAAACATGTTATCAACAAATATGGCATGCAAATCATCATAAAACCGAAACAAGTTCAACAAGACGAAGATTAAGAGGGTTAACCACCCTCTGATACCATTGTAGGGTTTTGCAGCGTTCAAGATCATCGAGATAGCGGAAGCATAAACAAAAGTAACTCTAAATATTGTCCAAGAACATGAACTATTAAATCTCAAGGCAAAATCTATTCCACAAGAAATTTACCTTTTAGTCTTTGTTGAATCAAGAAAGAAGAATTATGTGATCTTCTTCTCTAGAGCAAGTTCACACCAAGAGGATGATCCTTAAGATCCTTCACAAAAAGTCTACTAGAACTAATATGTGAAGAACAAGAGAGCAAGAAGACGCTTTTCTTGTATACGGGGGAAGAAATGATGATGATCTAGTCGTCAAAGGATATGTCGACGCTAGTTTCCAGACAGACCCTGATGACTTTAAGAGTCAGTTGGGATATGTGTTTACGTTGAACGGTGGAGCATTCAGCTGGAAAAGCAAGAAGCAGAACACCATTGCCGACTCTACAACGGAAGTTGAGTATATTGTTGCATCGGAAGCAGCAAAAGAGGCTGTATGGATCAGGAGTTTCATGGTTGGGTTAGGTGTAATTCAAAACCCATCTAACCTAGTAGACTTATATTGGGACAACACCGGGGCCATTGCGCAAGCTAAGGAATCAGGGCACATGACAGATCCAAGCATGTACTCAGGAAGTATCACATCATCCGCGACATAGTTGCTAGAGGTGACGTGAAGATCCACTACGTTGCATCTGATGATAACACAGCCGACCCCTTAACCAAGGCTCTTCCTCAAGCGAAACATGATAAACATGTTAGGTAAATGTGGATAGACTGAGACTTAGATTGAAACTAGGGGCAAGTGGGAGATAGATAGCATTTTTGTGCCTTAGTCCAATTGCTAGTAGTCTGTAAATGTCTATGTATATTTATCATCGTTTGTAATAAATAAAAAGGCTTTGTATCACTTATGTGTTGAAGTAATATGTTAAGCATGATTTGATTTATGACCACTAAAGTAGTAGAACAATAAATCTGCACGGATCACACTTAACGAGTCCCTGGTCAATATACGCTTCAACTGAAGTGACTAGTATGAGGATGGTTCTCAATTATGTAGTTCTACGTATCATAGGGATGTGGGATTCCGGAATCATATTATAGATATCATGAGGTGATTGATATCGGACGACCCGCTTTGAATAGTGTTTCATAGATTAAGCCATGAACATATTCAAATGCGATAGCTTGTCACGATATCCTTAGACCAAGGAGTCTTTGTGATCACTATGCGGTCGACGTACGGCTTTAACTTGCGTCTAACGCTTTCCGTAATAGGATTGCAATAACGGGCATGATTGGGTGGCGGAACGGATTGCATGAGTGATACGAAAGACGACTAAGGGATTTATCCCTCGTACTACGGTATGAGAAAGATATCCGTTAAGGCCGCTTGATCGAGATTGACTGAGAGAAAGAGCATGGCCATTCCAGTGATACGGGTTATCAGTTCTCAGCCATCTTACATATCAAGTAACAATGATTGATTAAACAAGGATGACAACTCTATGACTTGTGATCAATCGGGATGTCTAGAGATAATAGGATAGTGACTTGTACGCACAAGGTTAAATTGAATCATCGATCATCATGCACCTTGGGTAATCATAATGTCTTACTAGAGACCACTTATGATAAATCGGGAAAGAGAGATCTCTTGCGCCGATCTACCAACGGTGGCATGATCCTGGAGGGTCACACACATACAAGATGGATAACTTGAGACAAAGAAACCTTAACGTTTCTTGAGGAGCAATACATAGACAAAACTAAAGGTTTTGGGCCATGGGTTCGGTTTGAGAGAATAATTAGCGAATCGAGAAAACTGAGATCTTCGTCGATGTCGCATCGGATTTTGTTTGATAAGTAACGACAAAAAGGGTCACACCATGCTTAGTTGGTGTTGTTGATTAAGAGGTGAGTGATTTAAGGGGTTTAGGTAATGACTTGCCTTTAACCTATGCCTCAATCATTTTTCACTTTAATGACCCATGCCTTATGTGTTGATGAAGTAGACAAATGAAGAATTAATTCACAACATTCTCACAACTCACTTTCTCTTTCCTTGGCCGGCCAAGTCCCTCTCTCCTCTCTTCTTGCTCTTTTGTTCTTCACATATTAGTTCTAGTAGGCTTTTTGTGAAGGATCTTAAGGATAATCCTCTTGGTGTGGACTTGCTCTAGAGAAGAAGATCACATAGTTCTTCTTTCTTGATTCAACAAAGACTAAAAGGTAAATTTCTCGTGGAATAGATTTTGCCTTGAAATTTAATGGTTCATGTTCTTGGACAAGGTTTGGAGTTGCTTTTGTTTATGCTTCCGCTATCTCGATGATCTTGAACGCTCCAAATCCCTACAAGATGGTCAATTACTTCCCTGGTGAAATTCTGAATCGTAGCCGAGTCAAGAAGTCGAACACAAAGTCGTAACTTGTGTATCGACTACTTGCCTAAAACGTAATTCGTAGTTTAAACAATAAACAGGTAATAATAACGACACCAGAGATGATTACCCAGTTCGGTGACTCCGCACCTACGTCTGGGGGCACTTTGCCAGTGGAAAGGTTTTCACTATATGGTAGTCAATAGTACAACTTCAAGCACCAACTAGCTATCACACAAGCTATTGTCCTAGGCTACTATAGATCTCACCATGAACAACCTCGACCAAGGTCCTCTCCCCCTGTCTTTGAGATCCTCTCAATTCCACCCTTCGAGCAAGCGCCTATGCTCGGTGTCGTAGTCTTCTTTGACGGATTTGTGAATCTTCAATCAAAAACACAAGAACCCTAACCGATCAAGCACTCAATCTTTGCGACTTGATGTTTGATCGGAGCAAATCCGTTCTGGCAAACTAATCAGCCTCTCAACACGCCAATGATGCACGGTTAAGAGCTCTGAGAAATTTAGCAAGTTATAGGACAAGAACAGACGACTGCTGATGGGGAAGCTTCAAGCTTTTTATAGCAGTCCAACATTCCTAATCTTTCTCGGATTAGGAATAGGAAGTTTCAGACTTCCTGAATAAATTAGGCAAGTAGAGTTGCCGCCTTTGCTGACGTGTTAGTATCAGCTAGAAGTCGCCTGACTTGTCGACGTCATTCTCTTGCGCTCCACATCTTTGTGACATTATTCTTCTTTCGCTCCAAGCGGCGTCTAAATAGGAAAGCTTCAAGCCTTTCCTAATCTGGAACGTAATGAGTCGCTCTACATGTCTTGTAACATGTTGCACTGACTTCTTACTTTTGCGCTAAAAATTTATGCCAACTCTAAACGTAGCAACAATCTCCCCTTTTGGCAATTTTTTAGGAAAACAACTTTTTAAGCACATCGTCATCTTGTGGCAGTTACGCACAGCAAGCGATGCAACTAAACACCTTTTTAAGTACATCGTCATCTTGTGGCAGTTACACACAGCAAGCGATGCGACTTCTGTATGCGACTTCTGGTGCGGCTTCTGATGCGACTTCTGGTGCGGCTTCTGGTGCGACTTCTGGTGTGCGACTTCTGGTGCAACTTCTGGTACGACTTCTGGTGTGGCTTCTGGTGTGCGACTTCTGGTGCAACTGTACTTCGCTTACATCTCCCCCTGTTTGTCTAACAATATTGCCAAAGGCAATCATACAATGATTTTCGAATAATAGCAGGGTATAAACCAGCTCAAACCATGAGCAAAATATCCCAAACAACAAATGTCACAATGTGCAGGAAATTAACTGGGACAGTCCCCGATGATTTAAGTAGTTTGTTTGAAACAAGTTATCAGACTAAATTAGAGAAATGTTTAGAAAGAGGTGGAGTCATCGACATCGTCATCTTCAGCAGGAGCGGTGTGGAGGTCATTGAGAAGGGCTTCACAGGTAGTCTTACGGGTCGTCATAACAACAATCGTCTTCTCCAAGTCATTGATCATATCCACCAGCTCTTCCTCCATTCTGGTGCCGAGAGGTCCGGAAGGACGTGAGCTGGAACCAGCTTCTGATGCTTTGGTCATGGGAGGAGCGAGATCCCTCATATGCTTGCCCTCAAAGTTTTTGAGACTTATAGTGAGGGGCAGAGGCTTCTTTCTAGGTACATCAGTCTCTCGAACAATGTGAGGACATTGTTGGAGGAGAAGTCCGGTGATCAATGATGGAAACCCAATAGGTAGCTTGACAGCACATGACTTGGCATGTTTGACAAGGTGCTCAATGACATATGAACCAAAGTCAATAGGGGATTGCGTACCTATTTTTTAGATGAGCTTTGCTAATTCAGTTTTGATGCTCGGCCCGTGAGTGGAGGGCGCCCAGTTTGCCAAGCCAATGCGGTACAGAATTGAATATTTGGCAGTGAGCTCTGCAGCCGCAATGGTATCCTTGAAGGGCCAGATCTTTTTCCGTCCTCCAGTGATCTCAAAAGCCACTTTGTTCAAGTGCGGGACTTCTGGAGTGACTTCTGGGTCCTCTTTGCCAAGATAAGCATTGATTGTGGTGGCAGATATCTCGAAGCACTCTCCTCAAACAAAGACCTTCCTGTACTCCGCGTCTTCTGGGTCATTAAACTCACTTCAGAGGTTGACAATGAACTCCTTGACTAGCGCTGGGTAGAACGGCCCGATGTTGATGACCGTGTTGGTTAGGCCTGAGCCACGGAGGAGTTCCACAATTGCGTTCATTCCTTGAGCTTCGGTAGAGAGCTCTCTCTCCGGGTAGATGTTGCGCTGGTACACATATTGCCATTTGACAGCATTGTCTACTGAGTGAAATGAGACATTGTCTGTTGGAGCCTTTGGAACATTTTTCAGACCTCCCATTGACTTCTTGACCCGTGGAAGTATGACACGAGTTTCTTCTTCTTCTGACTCCTCTTCTTCTGGGGCAGAGGTTGTTACCGAAGTCAATGACTTCCTTTTTGACTTCTTCAGTGGTTTAGGAGCAGATGCTCCTCCTTTCTCTGTGGTTTTTCTTTTTGGGGTTAGTCTTCTTCATCAATCAACTTTCTCTTCGGTTGTTTCCCTTTCTTAAGCCTTTTGGGCACAGATTCTTTTAGAGGTGTTCTGTCCTCTTGTGTAGCTTCTTCTTCTATATTCTCGGCTGTATCTATTTCTTCTATATTGACAAGATCGTCTACAGGTTGAGGGACTTCTGGTATAACTTCCGTATCTTCATTCAGCCCTGGATCACTGTCCGGAGCGACAAGTGGACTGTCGGCTTTCTGTGTGGCTTCGTTTAGTGGGGACTTCTCTGATGCGGGTGTTGATTTTGAGGCCGATAACTTCTTGGCAATCACCTTCGCCCTCATCTTTGCTCGTAGTTTGTTGGAAGCAGATGGTACGCGTCTACTTCTGGTACCGACCATTTGACAGAGGGCTTGATCGGAGTTGTTTTGGAGAGAAAGAACAATTGCTATAGTTGCAGATTTGATTTTGGTTTTCGTGGTGCCCTAGCGGTTTTGGGAAGGTGGAGGGGGTGTGCAGAGCCTTTTCTGCGTGGAAGTTGAATGGATTGAGAGCTGATTGGTTCGTCGTCAGATTGCAATCATTCCCTTTTTGAATTTAAAAAAAAACAATTTCAACTGGGCTTTTGACAAAGGAATTTTGGGCCCGGCTTGATTTTGTGGACCCTGGTTGGTCCTGATAGAGAGAGAGTTAAAAATCAACTAAAAGCTCCCTCTCTTCTGTCTTGACTTCTGGTTACTCCAGACAGCAAAGTCCAAGGGATGACCTTAGACTTTCAAACATGTTAGCATCTAATGCCTTTGTAAAGATGTCAGCGACTTGTTTCTCAGTAGGTAGATATTCGAGTTTTATCTTCTTGTCTTCTACAAGCTCTCGAATAAAGTGGTGCCTGATATCAATGTGCTTTGTTTTGCTGTGTTGAACTAGGTTCTTTGAGATATTGATTGCACTAATGTTGTCACAGAACAAAGTCATGACTTCTTGCTTGACACCATACTCTGCCAACATCTGTTTCATCCAAAGAAGCTGAGTACAGCTACTTCCAGCTGCAATATACTCGGACTCAGCAGTATACAAAGCAATACAATTTTGCTTTTTGCTGAACCAAGACACAAGATTGTTCCCCAGATAGAAAAAACCTCTAGAGGTACTTCTTCGATCTGGTGTGCTTCCCGCCCAGTCAGCATCACAATATCCAACAAGAGTAGGAGAGGTATCAAAAGAGTATAGCAAACCCAATTCAGAGGTTCCCGAGATGTACATTATTATCCTCTTGGCATGAGCTAAGTGACTGACTTTTGGATTGGCTTGATATCGAGCACAGACTCCCACATAGAAAGCGATGTCGGGTCGACTTGCGGTTAGATAGAGAAGACTTCCTATTATGCTTCGATAGAGGCTTTGATCAACTGGTTCTCCCAGATCGTCCTTTGTGCATTTGACATGAGTAGCAATGGGGGTTCTTTTGTGTGTAGCCTTTTCTAACCCGAACTTCTTCACAATATTCTTTGCATATTTGCACGGTTAAGAGCTCTGAGAAATTTAGCAAGTTATAGAACAAGAACGGACGACTGCTAATGGGGAAGCTTCAATCTTTTTATAGCAGTCCAACATTCCTAATCTTTCACGGATTAGGAATAGGAAGTTTCAGACTTCCTGAATAAATTAGGCAAGTAGAGTTGCCGCCTTTGCTGACGTGTTAGTGACAGCTGGAAGTCGCCTGGCTTGTCGACGTCATTCTCTTGCGCTCCACGTCTTTGTGATGTCATTCTTCTTTCGCTCCAAGCGGCGTCTAAATAGGAAAGCTTCAATCCTTTCCTAATCTGGAACGTAATGAGTCGCTCCACATGTCTTGTAACATGTTGCACTGACTTCTTACTTTTCCGCTAAAATTTTTTGCCAACTCTAAACATAGCAACACCTGGCATTTTGATGAAGTTGCTACTCGTGCTGCTTTGTGTAAAATGATTGTTTTTAATGAGTTGCCTTTTAATTTTGTGGAGGGTGAAGGGTTTAGACAGTTTGTGGCAACAATTTGTCCTAATTTCAAAATTCCCTCTAGAACAACAAGCACTAGGGATGTGTTTAAAATGTACCAAGCAGAGAAGAATAAATTGTTCAATTATTTTGTATCTACTGGCCGTAACGTTTCACTTACTACAGATACTTGACCTCTAATCAAGGGATGAACTACATGGTTTTGACTGCACATTTCATTGATGATCACTTTGTTTTGCATAAGAATGTTCTTGATTTTTGTCCGATTGTCAGTTACAAGGGAGATGACATAGGAAGGGCAATTGAGGCTTGTTTACAAGCTCGGGGTATTAGTAAACTTTGCACTGTGACAGTTGATAATGCTTATGCTAATGATCTGGCAGTACCTTTTTTAAATCGAAGAATGGGATTGTTGGGAAAAAAATATGCTTGGAGTGCAGTTTATGCATATTAGATGCATTTCTCATATTTTAAATTTGATTGTGTCTGATGGTATAAGTATGCTTGGTGTTTCCATTGAAAGAATTCGATTTGTTGTTCGGTATATTAAAATATCTCCAGCTAGACTTGCCAGGTTTAAGGATTGTGTGACATAGGTTGGTATTACATCAAAGACATTGTTGAGTCTTCATGTTCCAACAAGATGGAACTCGACTTATCTGATGATAAAATCTGCATGTGCTATGGAGCGCGTCTTTGAGATGTATGATCTGGTTGACAGTAGTTTGAGAATGGAAATGGAAAGAAAACCTAAAAATGATGGTTCTGAAATGCTTGGTATGATCACTGATGATAACTGGGTTGAGCTCAATTCTTTCATGACATTTGTGGGTATGTTTTACGACATGAAAATGAAATTTTCTAGATCAAAATATGTCACATCTAACCTTGTCCTTGCAGATATTAGTGATATGTATTACATAATTTCTGGTGCTCACTCTAGTGACAATCTGGACATGGTAAACATGGGTAATAAGATGTAACTAAAATTGGATAAACATTTTGGAATTACCTTTGATCCAAAATCTACTATCACTAAGCCCAAGTTTTTAGATAAAGTGAAGATGAACATGTTCATATATTTAGCTCCTGTTTTTGATCCACGACATAAACTAAGCTTTGTGATGTTCATTGTGAGGCATATTTATTCAGCTGATATTGCTTATGTGATTGAAGTATTTGTGAAAGAGTTGCTTGATAAAATGTTTGGTCAATATGACAAGTTGTATGGCCATAACAGCTGTAGTAACAACGAGGTTGCAGTGGAACCTACTAGTTCTGCTCCCTTGACTGATTCTGCAGTGCTTGGTGTGAGTCATGAAAAATTTAAGAAGTTGAGGTCAAGCCAACAGGAAGGGAAAGTTAAGTCTGAGTTGGTGAGGTATTTGAAGGAGGAACTTGAGGAAGACGATGCAAACTTTAATGTTTTAGGGTGGTGGAGTCAAAATTCCCACAAGTTTCTTGTAATCTGCAGAATGGCCCGTGACATTTTGTCAATTCCCGTCTCCACTGTCTCATCTGAATCAGCTTTCAGCATATGAGGGGGTGATTAGTGATTTCAGATCTAACTCAAGTCTTCTTGTAGTGCAGGCTTTGATTTGTACGCAAGACTGGTTCAAATTGTCACCATATTCTGTTCTGATTTCTAAAGAGGAGCTGCTGAAACAAGATTCACTTGAAGAAGGTAACTTAGTTTGATTCTGTTCTGCTATTGAGTTATGCTATTAGTTTTCTTAGTTTGAATATGCTCTGCTACTACTTTGCTTTTGTTCTACTATTAGTTTGCTTGTATTGAATCTGTTCTGCTATTAATTAGGGTTTATTCTATCTTTTGCAGAATTGGCCCAATCTGCAGACAGTGAAGGTGTTCCTCACATGTTCCGGTGAAGATGAAGTAATGAAGAACAAGCTTGAAGTTGAAGTCTTGAATGAAGAAATTTTTTCATGTTTATTGCTAAAAATTTAGTTTATTTCCATGTTTGTGTTGTTCTTGAGCTTATATGTTGTTGTTTTGGTTTTGATTTGGATGATTTTGTTTAAGATAGTTGGGGTTTTTTCATCATTGGCACTCTGGCAATGGTTTTTCCCCTAAAAATATGGAAAAAGAAAAATTAAAAATGTTGCCTCTGTTTTACATAGAAATTGAATTTGACAGGATTCGAACTTGGGCTCTGCAATTTCGGACCCAAAATTAGCCCAAACAAATGGCCCAGAACATACTCAGTTTGTATTTGGAAATCGAACAACCGACCGCCCAGATCGGTCGGTTAAACCGAACCAATCAGGTTGCTCGGTTTTGGTTCAAGAAACTGGTCAACCGACCACCATCGGTTCGGTTCGGTTTTGAGGGGTCGGTACAAATGGGTCTGGTTAGAATGATTACAATGGGTCTTTACTGACATTTACTCCTACCCATACACTTGTGATTTTTATGAGCTGATTATATGACTCTGTTACTACATTTAGTGTTGGCATATTTTTTAGTGAAAGGTGAAGATGTCAGCCAACGTGTTGCGACACATTTGGCTTGACATGCTACACCCAGGATTAGAAAAGTTATCGAAGCTCTCCTATTTAATTCGCAGAAGCTTGGCACGCAAGGGATCCTATCACGGCAAATTTAGGCAACGTCCAGCTGTAAGAATACATGTCAGCAAGGCCAATTAAGGCAATAATGCCAACTTGCCAATAATGCAAGGTGGCAAAGGAATTCCTATTTGGAATTGTATTGCCTAATCAAAGTTGAAGACCAAATAGGCATGTAGAATTGCTATAAAGGTAAGTGCTACACCATAGCAATTCACACGTTCTCTGTGCTTAATTTCAGAGCTCTTAACCGTGCAAGGCTGGCGGATTGAGAGACTGGATCTTTAGAAGAATAGTGTCGGTCACATACATCAAAATGTGAGGGTTTGAGTGTTTGTTATTTGTGGGTTTGTGTTCGTGATTGAAGACTCACGAAGAAATTGTCGAAGACAACTACGCCGAGCATAGGCTTTCTCGAAGGGTGGAATTGAGACGTTCTCAAAGACAGGGGGAGTCCCTGGTCGAGGTGGTTCACAGTGAGATCTATAGTATCTTAGGACAATAGCTTGTGTGATAGCTAGTTGATGCTTGAAGTTGTACTATTGACTACTAAATAGTGAAAACCTTTCCACTGGCAGAGTGCCCCCAGACGTAGGTGCGGAGTCACCGAACTGGGTAAACATATTATGTGTCTTCTGGTTACTATTCCGTTATTTACTTATCGGTGATCAGACAAGTTGTCGAACCAATTGTCATAACATTTTGTTCGACATCTTGTCCCGACCACAACTCAGAATTTCATTTGGTATCAGAGGAGGCACCTTATCTTCTAGGTGATTTCCTGTAATGATTCTAAGTAGATGATATGGAGTCAAAGGAAGGAGGATCGATCAATCGACCATTCATGCTTGACGGAACAAACTATGGATATTGGAAAGCTCGCATGTGCGCCTTCATGAAATCGCTCGATAGCAAAACCTGGAAGGCAGTGATCAATGGATGGAAGGAGCTCCAATATTCTGATGCATCGGGCAATATAACAGGTCCCAAACCTGAGAAGGAGCGGAGCCCCATAGAAAACGAGGCAACCCTATGTAACTTTCGTGCACTGAATGCTATATTTAATGAAGTTGATAAGAATGTCTTCAGGCTTATCAACACATGCACAAGGGCCAAAAATAGCCTGGGATACCCTTGTTGTAGCCTATGAAGGAACCTCTAAGGTACGAGAGCAAAAATTACAATACCTCACCGCTAACTTCGAAGCTCTCACAATGAATGAGGATGAAACCATAGCAGGGTTCAATGTACGGATTAGGGACCTGGCCAATGAATCATATTCTCTTGGCAAACCCATGAATGACGAAGACCTTGTTAGAAAAACCCTAAGAGCATTGAGCTCTAGGTTCAAGATGAAGATCATCGCCATAGAAGAATGTCATGATCTAAAAATCCTGAATTTTGATGAACTCATGGTATCACTCATGACCTACGAGCTCTCCTTTCCAACTATGGAGAAGAAACACAAAGGTGTAGCTTTCAAAACTCAACTCATGCTCAGATGGAGCAAGTACTCTCAGATTCTGACAGCAAAGTTGATGATACAATCGCTATGCTCTCCAAAAACTATAACAGAATTATGAAGATATTCAACCAAATGGCGGGGAAGAATGTCTCCCAAGATGTCAGAGACAAACCTCAGCAAAAGTTTCAGAAGGTTGAGAACACCAACAGAGAAGGCAGGCGAGGAGAACGACAAGGAAAAGAAAGAAGTGTTCAGTGCTCCAAATGTGAAGGTTATGGACATATGCAGAAGGAATGTACCAACTTCCTCAAGACGCAGAAAAGTGGATTCACTACATCACCATCAGATAAGGAAGAAGAAGACAACGATATAGAATAGACGAGTAACTATGTAGCCTTCACTATCTCTACAACCACTGAACCCTTGAAGAAACTCACCTCGGATGATGAGTTATCTGATGAAACTCTTAATAATGCATACAATGAGTATGTCAAGTGGCTTGGAGACTCTCAAGTCCTCGAGAAACAGAATGCCCTCATTCTCTCTCCCAATGAGGACAAGACAAGACTTCTAGAAACCATCACTTATATGAAGAAAGATGTTGCACGTTTGACTGGAGAGCTAGAACTCATTACCAAGTCAGTCAAAATGATGAATCCAAGTACTGACACCTTGGATCGAATTCTGTCTATTGGAAATTCAGCACACAACATGGAAGGACTTGGCTATTCAAAGGGAGCCTTTACATCTAAAACCACTTTCGTCTCTCCTAAGGCCACCATCAACATGTCCCAGCAGACGTCACATACATCTGGAAATAGTCATCCAACAAAGAGACATCAACATGGTAGGTCAAGGAATAAAAAGCACAACTGTGTATGCTATCTCTGTGGACGGAAAGGACATATTTGACCATTTTGCTACCACCTCTATGGGAAAAGCTCTGTCAAACCAAGAACTACCAATAGAAGGTCTCAGCCTTAATAAGTCTGGAGAGAGAAGAAGGTACAACCTCAACCTCAGCAAGTATGGCGAGTAAAGGAAGTACACCACCGAGCAAATATTGCATACACCTCTCTCAAGGCATCCACAAGTATTAGCTGGTACTTTGACAGTGGCTCCTCACGACATATGACGGGTAATCGTTTCTTCTTGACCTCTTTAACACCATGCTTAAATTGCTTCGTTAATTTTGGAGATGGTGTAAGAGCAAAGGTCTTGGGGAAAGGAAAGCTAAACTACCCTAGCTTCCCTTGCCTAACAGAGGCTTTACTAGTAGAAGGGCTTACTGCTAATCTTATAAGCAAAAGCCAACTATGCGACCTAAACCTGTGTGTCAACTTCACCCTCGACAGGTGTGTAGTTGTCAACAAACACCAAGAAGAGCTCATGAAAGGTCTCAGGTCGCGGGACAGTTGTTACCTATGGTCCCCTGCCCCAGCTCTTTGAACGAGTAAGTGTTTTCTGTCCAAAGCTCAAGAAACCAAACTCAGGCATCAAAAAATCTGACATATCAACTTAAGAAGCATACAGAGAATCCTATTTGAACAAGCTAACATTGGAGTTCCAGATCTTAAAATTGTGGAAGGCATGATCTGCGGAGAATGTCAGATAGGTAAACAAGTCAAGACGTCGCACAAGAAGGTTCAACATCTTACCACGTCTCGAGTTTTAAAACTTCTATATGTCGACCGCATGGGACTGATGCAAATCGAGAGCCTAGGAGAAAAGAAGTATATTTTTGTATGTTTCGACGACTTCTCAAGATTTACCTAGGTTGACTTTATTCAAGAGAAGTCAGGCACATTCTCCGTCTTTGAAGCTCTATGCCGAAGAGTTCAAAGAGAGAAAAGAGAAAGTATTGGCAAAGTGTTCAGACTAAGAAGTGACCATGGGCGTGAATTTGAAAAAAATCAGCTTTGCCAACTTTTTTGACGCCGAAGGAATAGCTCACGAGTTCTCTGCCCCCATCACACCTCAATATAATAGAATCGTTGAAAGGAAGAACAGAACTCTACAAGAGATGGTTCAGGTCATGATGCTAGCCAAAGACACACCCTTTACTTCTGGGCAGAAGCGCTGAACACAGCTTGCCATATTCACAATCGTGTCACCCTCCGTCCAGGTACTACGGTCAGACTTCGTGAAATATGGAAGGGGGGGGGGGGGGGGGGGAGCCTAATGTCAAATATTTCCGTGTCTTGGGTTCGGTATGTTACATTCTCACTGATAAAGAACTACAACGGAAACTTTATCCTAAAAGCGACGAGTGTATTTTTCTTGGATACTCTAGAAATAGTCGTGCCTTTCGGGTATTCAACAAAAGAACCAGGACCATGATGGAGTTCATAAACGTAGTCGTTGATGATAGCTCAGAACACCCTAATGACGACAACGAAATTATTGTGAATACTCCAGAAGTCAGACAAGATGTCACTGACAAAGCAGGTGACATTGAACAAGAAGAATCGTCTCTAAAAGAGGATCAGAAAAATCCATCAACGAGAATTCAGAAGAATCACCCACCTCAGGATGTGATTGGTGACATTAACGAAGGAGTAAGAACTCGACGAAAGCCACCAGTAAACTATCTTGACATGATCAGCAACCTATGCTTCGTTTCGAAGATTGAACCCAAGAACGTATAAGAAGCCATAAACGATGAATACTGGGTGTGTGCCATGCAAGAAGAACTGGTATAGTTCGAAAGGAATGAAGTTTTGGAGCTGGTACCAAGACCAAGCAATGTCAATGTCATCAGGACAAAGTGGATCTTCAAAAACAAATCAGATGAGCAAGGAAACATTACTCGCAATAAGGTGAGGCTTGTAGCCCAAGGGTATACACAAGTGGAAGGGGTAGACTTCGATGAGACTTTTACCCCCGTGGCCAAACTTGAGGCTATCCAACTTCTTCTCAACATAGTTTGCCATCTACGGTTCAAATTCTATCAGATGAACGTGAAAAGCGCTTTCCTCAATTGATATCTAAATGAAGAAGTCCACATTGCTCAACCAAAAAGATTTGAAGACCAAAATTCTCCAAACCATGTCTACAAACTAAAGAAAGCCCTCTACGGCCTTAAGCAAGCCCCTTGAGCCTGTTATGAATGTTTAACTTAGTACTTAGTTCAGAATGGCTATATCCGAGGGGAGTTGACAAGACCTTGGTCGTAAAGAAGGAAGACAACAAAATTATGATTGATCAAATCTATGTGGAAGACATTGGCTTTTGTGGAATGTCAGACAAGATGGTGCAACGTTTTGTACAACATATGCAGTCTGAGTTCGAGATGAGCATGATAGGCGAGCTGACCTACTTTCTAGGATTCCAGATCAAACAGATGGATGATGACATCTTTATATCTCAAAGCAAATATGCCAAGAACATTGTGAAGAATTTTGGTTTGGAGAAGTCTTCCCACAAGAGAACTCCGATTGCTACACATGTAAAGCTCACCAAGGATAATTAAGGTGAACCTGTAGATCAAAGTCTCTATAGAAGCATCACTGAAAGTCTACTCTATCTCACTGCAAGTTGACTTGACATAGCTTTCTCAGTGGTAATTTGTGCTTCCTATCAAACCAATCCAAAGACAGTCACCTAGCCCAAGCAAAAAGAATTATAAGGTACATATCAGGAACAACTGAGCTAGGTGTAACGGGCCAGCAAAATGGGCCAAATGGGCCCAAGGAATTAATCAAAATTGGCCCAACCCATTAAGAATTGTTAAGAGATCTCTAGATCTTTCTTGCCCGGATTGCCCAAATTGCCCGAAACTTGCCAAGCAAGCTACCCAAGATATTTTGATAGGTATGAATATTTTATTTAGGATATTTTTATAGAGAAATCTAGAGGGTTAATCCTAACCCTCCAAAGTGAAATGTACAAATTAATCATAACCGTCCATTTATGTAGAAACCTACTATAAATAGAGGTGGTGCCATTTGGCCAAACGACTCAAGCATTGTAAACACATCCACGTGTAATACAAAGAGCTCTTACACATCTTTCTCTCGTGTTCTCAAGTTTCCTTCCCTCTCTTTCGGGTTTTCTTGCTTTCCTCTTGTTCTTACATTATTTCGTGTAGGATCAAGGCTGACTTAGGGCGTGCACAAGGAGTGCTAATCACCTAAGTGCCGGACGTACCTCGAAAAGCTAAAGGAGAAGCTCTCGGGTTGTCACAGTTGGTATCAGAGCTGGTCGTTGGGGACACGATCAAGGAAAGCATGTCGGATATTGCCGTTGGAAGCACACCTTCTCAAAGAGACACTCTGCATTCAGGTGTTCGGACACGGGGAAGGTCGAGGGATGCAAATATCGCGCAAGAGTCCATTGGTGCCAACCTTCAAGCTGTCGTGGGAGAGATGAAGGACAGGCTGGATGCTGCCGAGCAAGACCTGCGCGATCATGGGGAAGATCTTAAAGCCATTAGTGAAGGCATGGAGGAGCTCGAAGGATCTATGGATGTCAAGATGGAGGAGATCCGCCAAACCGTTCGTGATCTTGGAGACTCTTCCCGTCGGGAGCAAGTGGTGCTTGAGGGAAAGTTCATGGAGGCACTCAATCAAATTCAAGCTAGTCTCGAGAGACAGGTCGCAGAGCTAAGAGCTAGCCTGGAGGAGACGCGAGCTGACTGGGCCATATGTCGGCGAGCGGTTGCAAGCGGCGCGATGGGAGCGCAAGGGCGGGAGGTTCCGCGTGTGGATGCTCCAAAGCCGAATAGCTACGGTGGACAACGCGATGCCAAGGAAATTGACAACTTTATTTGGAACATGGAGCAATACTTCGAGGCGCTGAACGTAATGGACGATAGGACGAAACTGCGCACAGTCGTTCTTTACCTTTCGGACACGGCGGCAATATGGTGGAGGCGCAAACACGCAGAAGCACAACAAGGTAACCCCTGCATCACAACTTGGGATGAATTTAAATTCGAATTAAAGCGTCAATTCTTTCCGTCCCACGCTGTTCACGATGCACACTTACGAATGCGAGAGTTGAAACATACCTCTTCCATTCGTGAGTATGTGAAAGAGTTCTCGGCGCTCATGCTCCAAATCCCCAATATGGGAGAGGAGGACTTGTTATTCAACTTTACAGCTAGGCTTAAACCATGGGCGCGGACGGAGTTGGACCGACGCGAAGTGCGGGACATCTCAACGGCGCTCACCGTGGCAGAATCCTTGATGGAATACCATCAAAGTGAGAGGGGCGAACCGTCAAGATCAAAACATTCCAAGGCAAGTGCGAGTACAAGCCATGCCGCCAAACCCCATAACCAAGGAAACGGTGGGGGAGCACCCAAGATGTTATCCCAAAGGAGCAACAACAACAAACCTGCGTGGAAAACACTACGGAGTACCGAAAAGAAGGATCGCACGCCAGGGAGCTGTTTTCTCTGCAATGGGCCACATTGGGTGTGAGATTGCCCAAAGCGCAATAGACTTAGTGCCATGCACAAGGAGGAGCCCGTGGAGGAAGTCGCGGAGGAGCAAGCCAACTTGGGAAGTCTTTGCCTTAGTGCATTGGTAAAGCGGACGGGAAGACAAGTTCAAGCAAAGGAAGGGACACCTATGGAAAGGACTCTCCTATATGTGAAGGGAGAGCTTAATGGGAAGACAGTGTTCATCATGATCGATACCGGCGCCAATCACAACTTCATCCGCAAGAAGGAGGCGGAACGACTCGGGTTGACGATGCAAAGGAGTGCTGCCACCCTCAAGACCGTCAACTCGAATCCTATCCCAGTAGAAGGCGCCATCCATGATCAAGACATAAGGCTAGGCACTTGGAGAGGTAAGGTTGATCTCACGGTGGCAAGGATCGACGATTATGACATCGTGCTCGGCATGGAGTTCATGAGAAGGCATCATGCATTCCCAATTCCACACGAGAATGTCTTCGTAATACTCTCAGGAAGTCAACCCACCGTCATGCGAGGTACACCTACTCCCTCTCTTCAAGTTAAAATTAATTCTATGATTTTGTCGGCCATGCAAGTAAAGAAGGGCGTCAATAAGGGAGAGCCAACATTTCTGGCCACTCTCAAGGAGGAGAAGCCTCTAAGGGATTATGTTACAGTACTAAAGGAGATCGAGGGAGTACTGATCGAGTTCAAGGACGTCATGCCTCCTGAGCTGCCGAAGAAACTACCTCCACGGAGGGAGGTGGATCACAAGATTGAATTGGAGCCTGGTGCCAAACCGCCGGCAAGAGCACCGTACCGCATAGCTCCGCCGGAATTGGAGGAACTCCGAAAGCAACTCAAGGAGCTGCTAGATGCCGGATACATCCGTCCGTCCAAAGCCCCTTTCGGTGCACCCGTGCTCTTTCAAAAGAAAAAGGATGGTTCATTACGCTTGTGCATCGATTATCGGGCGCTTAATAAGGTAACCATCAAAAACAAGTATCCCATCCCTTTAATTGCTGACCTATTTGATCGCCTTGGGCAAGCCAAGTATTTTACGAAACTAGATCTTCGATCCGGGTACTACCAAGTGAGGATCGCGGAGGGAGATGAGTCGAAGACCGCGTGTGTGACCCGCTATGGCTCATACGAATTTCTAGTGATGTCATTCGGACTCACAAATGCCCCTGCAACCTTCTGCACGCTTATGAACGAAGTCCTCCATCAGTACTTAGACCGGTTCGTAGTGGTGTACTTAGACGACATCGTCATCTATAGGAACACTCTAGAAGACCACATACAACACTTACGAACTGTCTTCAAGGCCTTGCAGGAGAACAGTCTCTACGTGAAGAAGGAGAAGTGCTCATTTGCGGAGGAGGAAGTCCACTTCCTTAGACATATTATCAAGGAAGGACAACTACGCATGGACCCGGACAAGATCAAGGCGATCGTAGGATGGGAAGCCCCAACCAAAGTTCCAGAGTTGCGGTCTTTTCTCGGACTCGTCAACTACTACCGACGGTTTATCGTGGGATACTCCTCCATCGCAGCACCACTCACGGATATGTTGAAGAAGAATAAGCCGTGGGTATGGACAGACGAATGCCAGAATGCCTTTGAGAAGCTTAAGGAAGCAGTCGTGAAGGAGCCGGTCATGGTGTTGCCAGACTACGAGAAAGTATTTGAGGTGCACACGGACGCATCTGACTACGCCATCGGTGGAGTGCTCATGCAAGACCGGCATCCCATCGCATACGAGAGTAGAAAGCTCAATGATACGGAGCGACGCTACACGGTGCAAGAAAAGGAGATGTCCGCTATTGTGCATTGTTTGCGGACATGGCGCCACTACTTATTGGGCAGCAAATTCGTGGTAAAGACTGACAACGTCGCCACGAACTACTTCCAGTCGCAGAAGAAGTTATCTCCGAAGCAAGCTCGCTGGCAAGACTTTCTCGCTGAGTTTGATTACATCCTGGAGTACAAGCCGGGCAAAGCCAACATAGTGGCAGACGCTCTTAGTAGAAAAGCAGAGTTTGCAGCCATTACTCGACTCGAGGGACAACTGCTCAGCTTGATCAAGGAGGGGCTCAAGCACGATGCGGTAGCACGTCAGCTCATGGAGCTTGCTAGCAAAGAGAAGACCCGCGAGTTCTGGATAGAGGATGGCCTACTCCTAACCAAGAAACGGCGGATTTTTGTTCCAAAGTGGGGCAACCTGCGGAAGAATCTACTAAAGGAGTGTCATGATACGATGTGGGCAGGACATCCAGGTCAACGATGAACGCGAGCATTATTAGAGGCACACTACTACTGGCCACAAATGCGGGATGAAGTCGAGCAGTATGTGAAGACGTGCTTGGTGTGCCAACAAGAAAAAACAGAGAATCGACTACCTGTTGGATTGCTGGAGCCGCTTCCCATTCCCTCTCGTCCATGGGAAAGTATAAGTATGGACTTCATCGTGGGACTGCCGATATCGGAGGGATGTGGTATGATTCTCGTGGTCGTGGACAGATTCTCAAAGTATGGCACATTCATTCCTGCACCAAAGGATTGCAAAGCAGAAATGGCAGCAAAACTCTTCTTCAAGCATGTCGTGAAGTACTGGGGGCTGCCACGATCCATCATAAGTGATCGGGATCCTCGCTTCACGGGTAAGTTTTGGACCGAGCTTTTTCGCCTCATGGGATCTGAGCTATGCTTCTCAACAAGCTTCCATCCCCAAACCGATGGCCAAACGGAGAGGGTGAACGGACTATTAGAGCTCTACTTGAAGCACTTTGTCAGTGCAAATCAAAAGGATTGGGCAAAGATCCTTGATGTTGCACAATTTTCATATAACTTGCAGCGGAGCGAGTCAACGAACAAGAGTCCCTTCGAACTGGCAACCGGGCAGCAACCACTTACTCCGCACACGCTAGAATCGGGATATGTGGGTAGTAGTCCGATTGCCTTCAAGACTGCTCAGGAGTGGCACGAGCATGCCGCAGTAGCACACTCTTACCTCGATAAGGCCGCTAAAAAGATGAAGAAGTGGGCTGATGAAAGGCGAACACCGAGAGAATTTCGAGTCGGCGACTTGGTCATGGTGAAATTTCAAAGCAACCAACTAAAGACCACACGACCGCTGCACAAGAGACTTCTTCGAAGATATGATGGGCCATTCCCAATCCTTAAAAAAGTGGGAAATGTAGCCTACAAAGTTGAGTTGCCACCTCAACTAAGGATACATCCGGTCTTCCACGTTAGCAATCTCAAGCCTTATCACGGAGACAACGAAGATCCGGATCGGGGAACGAGCAAGAGGGCACCACCGGCAACGTTCATCTCTCACGAAAAACAAGTGGATGAAGTGTTAGCCGAACGGAAAGTCTCGAGGAGGGGTGTTCCAGCATACACGGAGTATTTGGTGAAATGGAAGGACCTTCCTGACAGCTAGACAAGCTGGGAGCCTGCTGCGGACCTTTGGCAATTTGAAGATAAAATACAACAATTTCGTGACGGTTCACCGACGAGGACGTCGCTAGATTAGGTGGGGGAGAATGTTACGGGCCAGCAAAATGGGCCAAATGGGCCCAAGGAATTAATCAAAATTGGCCCAACCCATTAAGAATTGTTGAGAGATCTCTAGATCTTTCTTGCCTGGATTGCCCAAATTGCCCGAAACTTGCCAAGCAAGCTACCCAAGATATTTTGATAGGTATGAATATTTTATTTAGGATATTTTTATAGAGAAATCTAGAGGGTTAATCCTAACCCTTCAAAGTGAAATGTACAAATTAATCCTAACCGTCCATTTAGGTAGAAACCTACTATAAATAGAGGTGGTGCCATTTGGCCAAACGACTCAAGCATTGTAAACACATCCACGTGTAATACAAAGAGCTCTTACACATCTTTCTCTCGTGTTCTCAAGTTTCCTTCCCTCTCTTTCGGGTTTTCTTGCTTTCCTCTTGTTCTTACATTATTTCGTGTAGGATCAAGGCTGACTTAGGGCGTGCACAAGGAGTGCTAATCACCTAAGTGCCGGACGTACCTCGAAAAGCTAAAGGGGAAGCTCTCGGGTTGTCACATAGGTCTACCATATTCTTTTGATATATCATCTACAATTGTTGGATATTGTGATACAGATTAGGCAGGAAGTACACCTGATAGAAAAAACACATTTGGTGGATGCTTTTATCTTGGAAACAATCTTTTCTCTTGGTTCAACAAGAAACAAAATTGTATAGCCCGATCCACTGCGGAGTCCGAGTATATTGCTGCTGAAAGTAGCTGCACTCAACTATTATGGATGAAGCAGATGCTTGCGGAGGATAATGTCAAACAAGATGTCATGACATTGTTCTGTGACAACATCAGTGCTATCAACATCTCGAAGATTCTTGTTGAACACAATAAGACTAAGCACATCGATATCAGACACAATTTTATTCGAGAGCTTGTAGAGGACAATAAGATAAAGCTAGAGTATCTCCCCACTGAAAATAACTTGTTGATATCTTCACAAAGGCGTTGGATGCAAATAGGTTTGAAAGTCTAAGATCCTCTTTTGGAGTTTGTTTCCTTGAACAATGATCATCAAGGAAAAAGAGATGGAACTTTTGCAGATTTGTTTTTGCTCTCTCTAAAAGGCCAGATAGGGTCCACAAAATCAAATACGGGCCCAAACATTTATCCAAACCCGTTTCAAGTTTATTTCAAAGAAAAAGGAAACAAGATCTTTGATTTGTTATCTTGTGATATGACAATTGGCCAATCCCGACCGAACTCCTCGGCTATATGCAGCAGAAAAAACGAGACGTCTCTGCACCTCTCCCTATTTCCTCATGTTGCAGAAGAAGTCAGAGATGAGACCGTACCTTCTGCACAATGCTCTGGTAACCCGAAAATCACTTCTCCAGCCCCATATATGGAACCTGACCTAAATCATGAGCTTGTGGGAACTCATGTTGAAGGAGAAATCCCAGCCCACAGTCAAGAAAATCTGTCGAAAATCCAAACACCTGAGGAGTCTCTACCCGAGACTGAAAAAGAGCGAGATGGTAAATAGAATGCTCCAACATCTCATGTCGCTCCTGACGATACTGTGAAGTTGGTGCAAGAGGAAACGTCTGACGAAGCACATCATTGGAGAAAAAAAAGGAAGGCCACTGTGACTATCATTTACCCTCGAAGAAGAAGAAGAACCGGAGGAAGAAGAGGATGACCCGATGGTGCCCCATGACCTGTTACTATGAGATATGACTACGTACAGGTTATGTTTATTTGGTTCGTGCCTTTGCTATATTTTTAAGGCAACCAGGGGGGAGAGGTATCATGCTAACATGTCTCGAAACTTATGTTGACTTCAGCAATGACATGAGATCATGGCGTTGATCATGATGATGTATGCTCACCTGACTTTTGGAGTCATGCGCCTTGAAGACATTAGAAATGCTCGCATGAAGTTTCTAGAAGTTTGTCTGTGTGCTTGCCCTAAAAAATTAGCCAAAGGGGGAGAGATTGTTGTTACGTTAAGTTGGTTGTATTTTTCTAGGACACAGAATGATGTCAATCGCAATGTCTGGAGTGGTAGCGAAAGACATCTATCGACTGTGTTTTAGGAAAGATTCCGATTTAGATAAAGACGTATGTACAACTGTTATACTACGATCAAAGATTCCCAAAACGATTGGGAATATGAGCAAATGAAGCTTGCATGAATAAGGGAAGTATTCAAAGACGCGTAACTGAACTGAAGAAGAAACCCAAGTCTTGTGGAATTAGGGAAGTACTCGAAAACGCGTAACAGCACTGAAGAGGAAACCGAGTCTGATGTCAAGACTTCTTGTATGGCTGCTATAAAAGCTGAGGGTGTCCCCTTAGCAGCTTAAGGTTCTTCGTGCTCAAAATATTCAGAGCTCTCTGTGCTAAATTGAGCGTATTGGTAGGTTGTATGATTTGTTAAGAACCATGTGCTCGACAAACATCATTCGAGGAGAATTGAGTGTTTGATCAATTAGGGTATTGTGTGCCACTGATGAACATGAAGGACAAAAAGTTATGCTCCGCTGTGTGCCACTAATGAAGATGGCTGAAGATGATCGTGTTAGCTGGAGACGTTGCTCGCCGGAAGTTTACTGTGAAGATTGTGAAGTTATGCTTGCCTAAACAATTGCCAAAGGGGGAGATTGTTACTACATTTAGTGTTGGCATATTTTTTAGCGCAAGGTGAAGATGTCAGCCAACATGTTTCGACACATTTGGCTTGACATGCTACGCACATGATTAGGCAAGTTATCGAAGCTCTCCTATTTAATTCGCAGAAGCTTGGCACGCAAGGGATTATGTCACGACGAATTTAGGCAACGTCCAGCTGGAAGAATACACGTCAGCAAGGCCAATTAAGGCAGCAATGCCAACTTGTCAACTTGTCAATAATGCAACGTGGCAAAGGAATTTCTATTTAGAATCGTATTGCCTATTCAGAGTTGAAGGCCAAATAGGCATGTAAAATTGCTATAAAAGAAGGTGCTACCGCCATACTAATTCACACGTTCTCTGTGCTTAATTTCAGAACTCTTAACCGTGCAAGGCTGGCGGATTGAGAGACTGGATCTTTAGAAGAACAGTGTCGATCACATACATCCACATGTGAGGGTTTGAGTGTTTGTGATTTGTGGGTTTGTATTCGTGATTGAAGACTCACGAAGAAATTTTCGAAGACAACTACGCCGAGCATAGGCTTGCTCGAAGGGTGGAATTGAGACGTTCTCAAAGATAGGGGGAGTCCCTGGTCGAGGTGGTTTACGGTGAGATCTATAGTAGCTTAGGACAATAGCTGGTGTGATAGCTAGTTGATGCTTGAAGTTGTACTATTGACTACCAAATAGTGAAAACTTTTCCACTGGCAGAGTGCCCCCAGACGTAGATGCAGATTCACCGAATTGGGTAAACATATTGTGTGTCTTTAGTTTACTGTTCCGTTATTTTTTTATATATGATTAGACAAGTTTTCGAAACAATTGTCACAACATTGTGTTCGGCATCTTGTCCATGCCACAACTCAAAATATTTCAGACTCCTTCATTTAAGCTTGAGGGGAAAAATTAAACTCTCCACTGGTCCACAAAATGTCATTATCAACATATTTTGTCTTCTAACATAAAGAGTATTATATACAAATAATAAGAAATATTTTCCTTTACCAAAAAAAATTTATAAAAAGGCATGAACATTATAATTTATTCTAATAAATTTATAAAATCAAAAACTATTTTGAAGTACAGGGAAACACCATAAGTAGTTTTGATCTGAAATTATGCAGTCCAATTTTGGAATGACCGTTTCAAATTTAAAATTAATTTATTTTTATTTAATGAATAATGTTAAGTGAATTAATATTTATAGTTGGTAAAAATTAAAAGAAAACAAAACAGAGTCAACAACTCCGAAGTGGACTTGTTATAAGGACATGTATATATATAGGGATACATTCGGCTGAGAACCTATAATTATGTTAGAACCTGAGAATAGATCATGACCATCTGATTTTTATTCATCCAACGTCAGGGATTCATGCGTTTAAATAAGGAAAAAATGACATATATATTCGATGAGGGTTAGTTTGGGAATACAAAATATTTATTTGTAGTAACCAAATCTAAATACATATAGGATCAAATATAGTTAATAAAGTTAACTAAATCTTTTTAATTTATTTCTAAAATTAGATTTCTACATGTATGATATAATTTATTTTTAAATTATATTCCTAAATTTTAATCTTTACGAATATATATAATGATTATTACTTTTGTCCGAATTTAAGTGAATTATGTCCAACACAAATTATGAAATGTCCTCTAAATTAATAACAAACAAAATATGGTCCCACATTACAATTACGAGTAGCAATATTGTCCAACCCGAATTGAACTATGTCCATAATAGACCGTGTATGTCCTAACAAATATTATGAAAAATATGATCCATACTTACCACTAAAGTTGTTACTATTGTCCGTTGAGAAGTGAACTATGTCCACACGAGAACATGTATTTCATACCACAAGTTATGTATATCCTGGTGTGGATATACATGTCTGATTAATATAAATGTCTGTTTGTAAGTGAACTATATCTATACCATAACGAAGTTTGTCCACTAGAAGATAATGGAAAACACCAGAACATGTATGTCCATAGCATAACATGTATGTCCTAACAAGTATTATGAAAATAGGGTTAATGCTTATTAATCAAGTCTTTAATATTGTCCATCGAGAATTGAACTATATCCACACCAGAATATGTATGTCCTACTGCAAATTATGTAAAAAACATAGTCACACATGTCCGATTATTATAACTGTCCGTTTGTGAGGGAACTATGTCCATATTTGAAAAAAAAGTTTTTCCATATATTATTCAACAAAAATAAAAAGGGATAAGGAAAAAAGTAAAAAAGAGAAGTAATTAATTTATATTATTCGTAGAAATAAAAAAGATAGAAAAAAATAAAAAGGAAGTACTTAATGAATATTATTTTGCAGATAAAAAGGAAAGTAATTAATCAATAGATATTATATATGTCAACTATGTATAATGACGATTGTGTCCTCAATGGGATTATTTGGGCCAAAAAATTCAATTATTTCATCAAGCAAGATCGAACGGTTGGAACTTATTCTCAGGTTCTAAAATTGGATGGAGGTTCTCACCTGATTTATACCCTATATATATATATATATATATACACACACGTACAAGAGGATTAATTAGATGCAATTAATTCATAAATCGTGGTTATGAAAAGAAAGAGATCGTCGGCGGCGGATTGGTCCGACGTTCCCGATTTGGTTATAGATTTAGTTGTTTCCAAACTGAGCTGTGTTGGACCATAATCTTGATCATGCATGGTTCGCATGATTTGCGTGGTTTGCATGGGGAGGTTCGGTGTCTTGGCATGCAATCTATCTTATATATAATGGGAATAGGGAATGGTTTAGGAGTATTGTTATGATGACATTTGGTTTTTAAAAAGATTGACATCTGGCTAGGAATTATATAGAATTTAGTATATGGTTTCATTTGTGTTCTTGATGGGTATGAAATAATTTATTTGATGGCGGTTGTGCGCGTCAGTTTTTTTGAAATTAACTGACTGAGATTGGTGCCTGTTACATTTTTCTCTCTGTGGGGCTTATCTGTTTGGTTTTTATAAAAACATAAATAAAATATCTCAAAACTTTTGTCTTCCCAACCTCTTTAAATTGGTTTGTTGTGAGGTTGACACTTGGGTTCTTGATTGACGTGTATGGGATGGGGGTGAAGGCGCCAACATGTTTTTTTTTTACAAAGCGGTTTTGGTAACCGCCTTAAATTCTATGTTTTATAAATTCTTATTCTTATATGAAAGGTATCATGTGCATCAGTTATTTTCTAAATAACTTCCCCCAAATTTATGTTTTAGTCGCGTCCTTTGATGTTCTTTCTTGGTTGATTTATTTGGTTCTTGAACATTTTTTTCGCGCTATATATTGTTGTTGGGTTGCGTAGGGTTTGTTTAGGTTAATTTCCTCCATGCGCTCTTGATTCGGAGGAGAAATAAATGTCATGCCTCACATCGCCGAGAGGGCCGGGGTTCTTGCACGACGATTCATGAATATTCCGGTTGTCCGTCTCCGATGATCCCGAAGTTGAGGCTCCATTGCCCTCCTCCGTTTCCAATGTCTTCGTCAGGATCAGAATCACCATCTTCGTCTCTGACATGTTCGAATTTGTGTTTTATGGTTTAGAGGGAGTGTTCAAAGGTGTGTTTCTGTATTTTGTTTATTTTGGTTTGGATTGAACAAAATTTTCGGTTTGGCCGGATTAACTGGTTTGGGGTCTCAAGCTGAATGTTTACGGTTTCCTTCTGGGTAGGTTTGTATGGTTCCTCAATTGGTCTTCATTTTTGTGTATATTTTGTTGATTTGGATATGAGTTTTTAATTTTTATTTTTCCAAACAAAATTTTGGGTTTGATCAGATTAATTAGATGTTGTGGTCTAAGGTGCACCTTTTCAATTTCTTTGTGGGTTTGTATGGTTATTCAATTTGCATATGATATTTATATTTTTTGAAATTTTCATTCATGAAATATTGGTTTTGATTTCTGATAACTATGTTATTTTCCCCAAAAATTCCCAATTTTTTGTTTATTTTATCATTTTAATGTGTTTTGCTTCAGTTTCTAATGAGCATTTCTAAAACATTCTACAGAATTGCTCAGACTCAGATTGTAGGACCCACCACAAAGTTTCGTGTCGAGCGGTTGGCAAAGGCACAAGCAATAGTAGAAAAGAACAAGAAAAGTGTTGCTGTTCAGAAGAGGGAGCCTCATAAACCAAAACCCGAGGACACGGTGATAGTGATTAGCTCCGACGAAGAGGACAATGTTACCATTAAGCCTGATGCGGGAAGATTGGAAAAAACATGTCTTCTATGGCTAAAGTCAACACCTTTACTTCAGTACTCACTGCTAGGAGCAAAGGCAGTATCTATCTACACATCTACAACCTTGATTTTTAGTCTTGTTATGTGTTGTGTTTACTTGTTCTTGTGATTTAATTTTGTGGTTTTACATAAATAAGGGGATGCCTTTTTGGGTTTAATCTTGTTCGTAGTTGTTTTTTTTTCTTGTTTTTGCATGTTAGTTTTGGCTTTTGACCTCAATTGTTGGTTGCTCTTTTGAATTTCATCATGTTCACGTGCTGTTTTCTTGTGTTTGCATTTCAAATTTTTTTTTTTTGAACTTAAACCTGTTAATGTGCTGCTTTCTTGTTTTTTTTACATTTTAAAATTGATGATGAGCTGGTTTCTTGTTTTTGTGTTCTAATTTTTGGGTTTTGATTACAATATAGGCAACTTGTGGAATCCCAAACAAGCTGAAGGATCCGGTACAAGACATTGACGCAGCCAAACTGACAATGAACTGGCAATGGTTGAGTACATTGATGACATCTATCAGTTCTACAAGCTCACTAAGGTAGTACTAATTTCAAATATATGTGCCATTGATTTCCCATGTTTTTAGGTCGCGCAGCGCGCCTCTGATGGTTGATTATGATTTGATGTCCTATGATGAGGGTTGAGTACACGACTACATGGATTCACAACTTGAGATCAATTCCAAGATGAGGGACTGGTTGATTGATGTTTACGGGGAATCTGAGCTCATGCCTGAAATCCTTTACCTTTACCCTCAACATAGTTGATAGGTACCTTTTAGTGAAGGTGGTTCCAGGGCTAATTTCTTGCAAGTACGCTGAAATTTGGGCGCCCGTTATACTATATTACTATATACTCCATATTTTACTTATAACATCATAATCTACCATTTTGGTCTTGATTATTCATGCTATCACATTCTTTCTCTTAAATGTTCTTCTTACTCTAATCTTGTCTTGATTTTTGTTGGGTTTATGAGCCAAATGTTGAGTTCATTTACTTAGCTCACCGCTCAGCTGCTCGATCTCACCAAGTACTTAATTTTCTCCTATTCTCTTTTATACATTTTTAGCTTAAATCAGTTTACTGTCTTTTTTTTTTGGTAGTTGTCATATGGGATCAGTAAGGTGGTGTTTGGAAGACAAGTCACAAATGAGGAATTCGACAACTTGAACAAGAGGTAAGATCTACAATGAAGACTGGTTTAAGTGCTTAAAGTATATGTCTAATCTTGGCCTGGTCTCATTTAGTTAACTTAGGAGTATGAGTTAAATTCAAAATTTTTATTTTTTTTCCAATCAAAACTCTTCTCAATGAAGAAATATCGACGAATTTTTGGAATTTTTAAAATTGAATATGGATAATTTGTTGGACTGTGAAAATTGGATCTTGAATATGATACAATGGGGTGTGTTGTTTTTTCTTGTTTTGGAATTGCTTAGCATTGGAGTGGTATCCTATTAGAATTTATATGGTGAAATTTCAATCATCCCTTGATTTTTTCCTTGACTGCTTAGTTTTTATGGATGAGGCAGAGTGGTATTTTTTTGTTTCTAACTTGTAGTGCTTGTGCCAATTTTAATTAAAATGCAACATGAGATGTATAAAAGGTAGCCAAAATTGTTCTAAGGGTCATTACAAAATTATTGAATTGATCATCTAATTTAGAGACATTTAAAGAAATAGTCTCGCAGTTACCATATTTTAAGGGCTCAAACTAAGAGTTTTTTAAGTTGAAATGAGTGTTTTCCAAATTTGGTAGTTTCTTCAAATGCTAGCTCAAAAGTTTTAGTGGCCCCTTTGGTTATGACTGCATTACTTTATTGTTGGCGTATAATTTGTTAGGGACATCTTTTTATGCAGTTCTAAGTCATACTAAGTGCAAAGAGCTTAGTGGACACGACATGTTTGCTCCTCTTGAAATTTTGCCTTGTCCCACATTTGCTCGGGCACTTGCTTTAAAATTGTTTTTTGACATGGGAGAACCTGCTCTACGTCACGTGCACACATTTGTCAAAGTTTTTCACGTGAGTTGATTTTTCTGTTCTCTTTTTCTCTGGCTCACATGATTTATCTATTTCCTCGTACGTATGGATTTTTATAAAAAAAATTGATATGTTGAATATTGCCCCGGTTTAGGGAGAGAACATGACAATTTAAGTCTAACCGTAATGGCTTTAATAAAAAAGATGATAGGAGAAATAAACAAATTTCCCCATGTTTCACCTAAGACTAAACAAAACAGTCGGGCATTAGTTGATGCATCGATTTGTGACCATGAATGTATTCATTCGATTCATTCAAGTGACCTCTATAGTGAGACATATTGATGTAATTTACAGTTAGAGATTGCACATGGTCACCACCTTGGAATAATAGCTATGCGTTTTTTACTTGTATATCGTGTGTCCTTGTTTGTTCCATTTATTTTATTTGGTTTCTTAAAAGATTGACATCTGGCTAGGAATTATATAGAATTTAGTATATGGTTTCATTTGTGTTCTTGCTATGAGGATGGGTATGAAGTAATTTATTTGATGGCGGTTGTGCACGTCAGTTCTTTTGAAAATAACTGAACTGAGATTGGTGTCTGTTACCTTTCTCTCTCTGTGGGGCTTGTCTGTTTGGTTTTTATAAAAACATAAATAAAGTATCTCAAATCTTTTGGCTTCCCAACCTCTTTAAATCCGCAAACTAAAACCAGAACCTGCCAAGAATGACATTCATCAGACCCGCCACCACCACCCCAACCGCAGCCGGTTCACGCGTCGGGAGGAGCCCATTACGCCGATCGGCGGCGAGCAGGGGAGTTTCGATGGACAGCCCGAGAATGAACTCGTCAGGCAAAATCTTGTTCCAGAGCTTGGAGAGAAGCTCGACCAGCCCGAGCAGCTTCAATGGCGGACCTAGATTCAAGCACCGAGGCATGGAGCGATCCTACTCGGCCAACGTTAGAGTCACTCCGGTCCTCAACGTCCCGGTCTGCTCTTTACCCGTTTTCGGGTTCGGCCAACTCTTCTCTTCCACGCAAAAGCGTGACGGCAACAATGGCGATCGAGCTTGGCTCACTTCTGCTTCTCCTTATGCTACTATCGAATTCAAGGAAACTGTGATTCACCATCTCTCCTGTTGTGTCTGTGTACGTATTGATCCTGATTTCTTGCGACTTTTTTTTCGTGTTTAAATTTTTCAACGTTCTTCATTGATTATAATTTTGGCACTCGTTTATGTATGTTTATGATTCTAGGTATGGGGTTATTGGAGGTGGGAATTTGTTAAATGCTCTAATTTCAATCGATGATAGGTAACGTTTGTACGAGGAAATTTTTATTTTCGACGAAGACATCTATTTGAATTTTATGGATTAGATTAGTTTTCAGAAGAAAAATTTAGAAAATTATAGGAAGAGGGAGTGCTCATGTACAATTTGGAGGTGGCATAAGGAGAACATAAATAAACTAAAATTGAGAGTGCCTTATTTTGTACTGTGACGAAAGATAGGAGAATAGAGTAGACTATCTCTTCTGTTGATTGTAGAAATGGCCAGTACATGGTACATGAGATGAATCTTCTATTAACTAATCTTCTAAACTAAATAACTAATTGTGATATAGATTGCATGTTTGGTCACCTACTTCATTGAAGTCAAGTGTATGAATTAGAGAGTTATTACTTATTAGATAAGTACACTTTCAGAAGCAACCTTATAAAGGAAAATCAAGACCTAATGCAGCCTTTTCCCACTTATTGATATTTTACCTTTTAATCAAAATTATAATAAATGAATGAAAGTAGTGCAGTACGTATGTGTATATGTATGTTGGTGAAAAGTGAAAGTATCTTGTGATTCTGTGTAAGAAATTAAAACCAATGTATGTACATTGTATTGTGTACATGTTTCAGCAAAAGTATTAATGCATATAATAATTTATTCTACATTGACGATGCAAGTTGCATATATAATTGATCCAAGATTGAGTTCAGGTGGAGATTCTCGGCCGCAACAAGGATACAGAGTACCTCAAACGGTTCAAAGCTTGAAAGGAGAAAATTGTATTATACAATAACATGATGGAAATAAAAATACATAAGATTGTGTTGTGTGTAGGTTTATCCTATGGGCAGACAAGAATATGAAAGAAACAGATAAAAAGTAACAAGAAAATGTTACACCTATTGGATTTTTACCGATGGACATGTTTATCGTCTCAAATTAGTTATGCATAACTTTTTATTTATGGTTGTGATATGTTTTTGTGAGGTTGACACAAGGGGTCCTGTTGTGGCGCGAACGGGTGGGGGTGCTGGTGCGAACGGGTGCATATCATCCTTTGTTTGAAAATAGTTTTATTAACCGTATGTTTATAAATCCGTTGCGCACATTTTTTTGTTCAATGAATTTTCAATTCGTAACTAAATTTATGGTATAAATGGTTGGCCGAGACATCCCGTTTTAGATTTGTCACGGTAGAGATGGAGTCAACAGCGAAGACAACACCTTCGTCAATCTCTGCGCCGTCAGCCTTCTATTTCCGACGCTCAGGTAATTTTCGAATCTTACAAATCCATAACTATATGTTTCTTGGGTTTGTTATTACGCCGTTCTCGAGATCTATTGGTTTCCAAAGAGCTTAATCCTGTGGTTCCGACATCTATGGAGTCGAAGGATTTGGTAGGGAAAGAGGGCAAGACCTCGAAAAACCTTTCACATATGGTCATCGTGTCTCACCCTAACCGGATGTGAGTATAGTGGAAATAGGTACACAATAGAGCACGAATTGAGGTTTTTATCCTTTTTTTCTTCATCTGTAATTCATGGAGAAGAAGTGTGAATTGACGTGGTTCTGATTCTCACGTCGAGATTCGGGGACGATGGGAGATGGGTTCTGGTGGAGCACTATAAATTGCGATACATCGGAATTCTGGGTCATCGGTCTGGTGATGTTCACCAAATTAGGTTTGAATTGTTTTTCAAATATCCAATTGCAATTAATTAGTAACATATTGCTTGCTTGAATTTGGAGTCAATTCTCAAATTGAACAATTTTTAGAATTGTTTAAAGTTGGGTGAGTATCTTGGAAATTCAATTGATTTGGGTTTGATTTTCTAAGTTGTTGATATAATACTTTGCTGAAACTGAGAATTAATTCAATTGGGTCAATTTTTACATTTTGAAATTTTTTAAGGTTTTGTTCTTATCTGTGGTGGTCTTTTTTCATATTTATCTCGCCAAACCTCATAGCAGGGTAGGCGATAGTTTCATTTTTATCCTCAAATTCAGTTCATATGTTGTCATGTAGATGAAGATTTAAGGAAATTGAGTTGAGTTTGATTGATTTTTCAGATACCCAAGAACCATTAATTATTAGATTATTCCTTACTTGCTTGCTTGAACTTGGAGTCAACTCCACTGAGAAATTTCCCCCAATATTTCTCTCGGCGAAAAAGAGGAAGATTCTGAGTTCGAAACCCTCTATTTCGCCAAGTGTCATGGCCTCGTGTATCGTTCATTTGAGAGATTCTTATGTGCAAACATCATGGATTGGTAATTTTGTTTTCATATGCTATTTTCCTCAGTTTAACCCGAAAAAAGTGATTAGGTTATCATAAAATGTTTTTCAGGAGGAGCATGTGCTTAATTGGTGAGTTTTGGATTGATAATTTAGCATAATTTGATTGATCTTTACTGATTCTTAAGAGTTCAGTATTGTTTCTAAATAATGTTGATTTCCAATGATTGTGATTCTAGACGTTTTGTGTGTAGTGAGTGTTTGACTGTATAGCTTTTGTTTTATATGTATCTATGATTGATTGGTGGGTTTAAGTTGAAGCTTTAACATGGTTTGAGCTAATGAAATTTGGAACATGTATATTCAAATTAAAGACTCGACAAATAGAAGCGGGTCGGCGAGCAATGACACGAAACGTATGCCGTGCGAAATCGGAATCCGAATCGAATGAGAAACTCGAGCTCTCTAGAGAAAATTTAGTTACAATAAGTTCAGCCCTGTCAACCGATAATGACAGAAGAAAATCAGGATAAATACCAATACCTATTGAGCAACGGCGTAGCATCAGATCCCAAAGATCATAAGGTTTTTCTTTTCCTTCCATTTCTATTTAAGAGCACTCTCAATTTAAAGAAAATGATGATATTTCAGCACTGATCTTAAGAATCTGTAAAATGAAAAAATGATCCTCGAATGTTGATAGCATGTAAGCATTACTAAAAAACACTCATATATAAATTTATTTTAGTTTGTGAAACAGTTGTTGAAAAGCATGCAATTATTTGTGGAAGAAAAATTAATCTCTATAATATTGATACAACTACACACTTCCCATAGAGTAAATGTGTATTATAGATGTTTATTTTAAACGGTTTATATAGCTGGAATTTGTTCTCTGCAAGGTTTAGTAAAAAAAATTGGGCTATTTTGTACAAGTTGTCGAGTTCTATATGTGAACTTGTCTAGTTTAGTATTGTTGATTGTTACTTGTTGATTCAGAATTGGTCGTCTCTAAGGTGGTTAGCTTCCGCAAAGGCTACGGGGATTAAAATTTCGATCTTTATATTCGTAATTAAAGGTTGAATACTTGGTTTATTCCCCAAATGCTCGTATTGGGCCTCGACAAGGTCGAGCGCGCAGGTCTCGGAGAAAGGGAAAGAATCAACACGGTGCGATTTGTGGAAAACCTAGGGGTTTCGGTTTAAACCCTCTACTATAAAAGTTGAGGCTACACCCTTGATAGAGGGGACTTCTTTGCTGAATATATAGAGCTCTTAGACGTGAAGGTCTAGGGTTGAGAGGTTGTGTATTTGAAAAAGAACGTTGTGTATCACTCAGAGAAGAATCGAGAGATCCGTATTGAGTGATTGGGGTTTATGTGAAGACGTGCTTGAATTTGCACGAACTCGTGTAACTGCGATTTAGACATCCGATCAAGGTGAGTACTCGTAGAGTGGAACCAAAGTGTGGTCTTGGATTCAGATGGAGATATACCTTACAGGGTATGATCAGGTGAACATGCAAATTATGACAAGTTGAGAATTTTTGGATGCACAACATACTATCATGTCAACAAGGGAAAACTTAAAGCAAGAGCCAAAAAACAATATTTTTGGGGTATGCAACCGGAGTAACAGGCTATCGCCTTTGGTGTGTAAAAGATTTTAAGTTCGTGATCAGCAGGGATGTTACCTTTGATCAGAACTTCATGGTAGTTTCTTAGAAAGCTACGGTGCCCGGTGGTGTTAGCAGTGAGTCTCCTAAGTATCAGGATTTTGAGATAGAACCTAATGATAGATCAAGTTCTAGTCGTGTTCAAGAGGTGGATCATGGAGCCACTCCAGATGAGAGTGATGATGTGCTTGAGCATGAAATGGTTCGACGGGAAAATGTACAAGTCCAACAACAACAACAACTCGTGGATAACTTGGCTTCTGGACGACCAAGGCGAATGTATAAGCAGGTTTAGAAGTTGGGGTCAGACCAACCTTTGAAGGATTATGGGCAGCTTAATTTGGTTGATTTTGCACTCTTGGTGGAGGAAGATGAGTCGGTCTCCTTCAAGGAAGCTATTCGGGATAGAAATAGCGAGAGATGGTTAACTGCAAAAACATGGGAGGTTGTCTCATTGCCTATTGGAAAGAAAGCTATTGGTTGTAAATGGGTGTACAAGAAGAAAGAAGATCCTTTCGAGTCCGATGATACGAGGTACAAGGCAAGATTGGTGGTTAAGGGGTTTGCACAAAGAGAAGGAGTTGGAGCAACTCGATGTCAAAACAATTTTCTTGCACGGGAATTTGGATGAAGAGATCTATATGGCTCGACCTGAGGGTTACAAGGTTGAGGGTAAAGAGAGTCAGGTATGTCACTTGAGGAAATCAATATATGGACTGAATCAGTCTCCTCGATAGTGGTATAAGCGATTTGACTCTTTCATGTTAAAGCATGGGTTCTTTAGAAGTGAGTATGACTGTTGTGTTTATATTCGAAAACTTCGTGAAGGTGATTACATCTATCTCCTTTTATATGTGGACGACATGCTTATTGCTTCGAAGAGCAAGGCGGAGATAGATAGGTTGAAGTCTCAGCTTGGTCAAGAGTTTGAGATGAAGGACATGGGCGCTGCAAAGAAGATATTGGGTATGGAGATTAGAAGAGAGAGGTCGTACCGGAAATTGTTCTTGAGTCAGAAAGGCTACATTGAGCGGGTAATTGGCAGGTTCGGGATGCAAGATGCAAAACCAATGGGGACTCCATTGGCTCCACATTTCAAGCTCTCTAGTAAGCATTCTCCTTCTACGGCGGAAGATATGGCATACATAGATCATGTTCCTTATGCTAGTGTAGTTGGCAGTTTGATGTATATTATAGTGTGTACACATCCAGATATTTCACAGACAGTCAGTGTTGTTAGTAGATTTATGGCAAATCCTGGGAAGACACATTAGGAAGCAGTGAAATGGGTCCTAAGGTACTTGAAGGGTACTAAGAACACGGGTTTGTGCTTTGGTGGAGATACGTGTCAGATAAATGGGTTTGTGGACTTAGATTATGCAGGTGATCTATATAAACGTCGATCTACTACTGGTTATGTATTTACCATATACGGGGCTACAGTTAGTTGGCGATCGATGTTGCAAGCTACAGTTTCTCTTTCTACTACCGAGGCCGAGTATATGGCCATGGCAGAGGGAGTGAAGTAAGCATTGTGGTTATGGGGTCTTTTAGATGATTTTGGGATTGAGCAGGTAAAGGTAGATTTGCAGTGTGACAGTCAGAGTGCGATACATTTGGCTAAGAATCAAGTTCACCATGCTCGTACCAAGCATATTGATGTCATGTATCATTTTGTGCGAGAAGTTATTGAGCAATGTGATATTTCTTTATTGAAGGTGCACACAAATGAGAACCCAGCAGACATGTTGACCAAGGTGGTTACAGGTGGCAAGTTTCTGTTGGGTTCCGGGGCATCCTAATCACGTTCATGGCAGTGGAAGAAACATATAAACCACCCCTAACATGCGCAAGATCGACTATCAAGTTAGATCCTGAGGAAATCGAGTTTTCGGGTTTTACCAGATTCTGCCCGGCAGAAAACCAAGACTTTGAAGCTCCATATCTCGAGCTACCGATCTCCAATTACTTCGGTTCTTTTTGGATATTAAACCTTAGCCAACTCTCTACATCTTTTGTGTTTTGCTCCGAACCCATTTCGGACGAGAAAACCTCCTTCTGGAGAAAAACATTTTTCCCATCTCGCTGGACAGACTCTGCGGACCAGTCAGCTTCTCGGCCTTGTATCTCCCAAACCAGCGCTCTTTTGGAAAATCAGTATTTCACAAAGGTTGTAGAGCTTTGACTTATGTTTCTAACGCCGCCAGTTTCAGGTTAATCGAAGCTCGGACGAAGCGGCTATAGTTCACGCAATGTCGGTCGCCGGAACTGGACAATCTGGACAGTTTCTCCATTTTTGCATTTAGTCTTTGTTGAATCGATAAAGAAGAACTTTCGGATCTTCTTCTCTAGAGAAAGTCCACACCAAGAGGATGATCTTGAAGATCCTTCACTTAATTGCCTACTAGAACAATTAAATGAAGAACAAAAGAGCAAGATGAGAGGAGAGAGAGCTTGTGAGAGTTGTAGGATTATTTGAATAATGAATTAATGTCTGGTATTTCAATACATCATCCAACTCATAAGCATGGGTCAAAAGTGATTGGTATGGGCTTAAAGGTGCTTTAACCCATACCCCTTAAATCACTCACCTCTTAATCCACAATAACCAACTAAGCATGGTGTTGTGTGGCCCCCACACATTGACCCACCATGTGGGCCGGCCAAGAGGGCTTATTGGGCCTTGTTTGGGCCGGCCATGAGACCTCATGGGCCGAGCCCAATGGGCTCGCCCATGCGGTTTCGTGTCGTGTCTAAAAGTCGCCCGACCCTTTTTGTCGTTACTTATCAAACAAAGTCCGACGCGACATCGACGAAAAAAACTCAGTTTTCTCGATTCGCTAATTATTCTCTCAAACCGAACCCATGGCACAAAACCTCCAGTTTTGTCCATGTATTGCTCCTCAAGAAACGTTAAGGTTTCCTTGTCTCAAGTTATCTGTCTTGAATGTGTGTGACCCTCTAGGCTCATGTCACCGTTGGCAGATCGGCGCAAAAGATCGCTCTTGTCCGATCCATCATAAATTGCCTCTAGTAAGACGTTATGATTACCCAAGGTGCATGACGATCGATGATTCGACTTAACCTTGTGCGTACAAGTCACTATCCTATTATCTCTAGATATCCCGATTGATCATAAGGCATAGAGTCGTCACCCTTGTTTAATCAATCATTGTTACTTGATATGTGAGATGGCTAAGAACTGATAACCCGTATCACCGGCATGGCCATGCTCTTACTCTCAGTCAGTCTCGATCAAGAGGCCTTTAACGGATATCTTTCCCATACCGTAGTATGAGGGATAAATCCCTTAGCCGTCTTTCGTGTCACTCATGCAATCCGTTCCGCCACCCAATCATGCCCGTTATTGCAATCCTGTTACAGAAAGCGTTAGGCGCAAGTTAAAGTCGCACGTACATTGCATAGTGATCACAAAGACTCCTCGGTCTAAGGATATCGTGACAAGCTATCGCATTTGAATATGTTCATGGCTTAATCTATGAAAACACTATTCAAAGCGGGTCATCCGATATCAGTCACCTCATGATATCTATGATATGATTCCGGGATCCCTCATCCCTATGACAAGTAGAACTACGTCATTAAGAACCATCCTCATACTGGTCGCTTCTATGGAAGCATATTTTGACCAGGGACTCGTTAAGTGTGATCCGTACATATTTATGGTTCTACTACTTTAGTGGTCATAAATCAGATCATGCTTAACATATTACTTCAACACATAAGTAATACAAAGTCGTTTTATATATATATTACAAACGATGATAATGTACATAGACGTTTACAGGCTAATAGCAATTGGACTAGGGCACAAATGCTATCAGTTTCAACATTTCTTTGACTTGTTACATATAAGTCCGTGTTGAAAGCAGCCCTGCGGGGCGGTGTTGGGGTGAGGTGGAGACTTCGCCCGGATTCAAGAACTACGAAGGCTTGATCTCGGTTTTGGGTACGTAGGCAACCATGGTATAGTGGTGCAGCCGGTTTGTTCTACTTATGATGTGCGGGATGCGCATGTGTTCGTCCAAATTTTGAGGTTTATCAAATGATGGACGAAGTGGAGAATTGCAGAGGTTAGGCCCAAGTGTTGGGCCCAGTGACTTAGGCCCATTAGGGCTACAAGTGGAGCAAATAGGCATCAAGCATTATGCTTGCTGTTTTGTGGTTATTTTGTGATATCGTTGATGCCCGAGAAAAAAAAAAGAAGAAAAGGAGCTGTTCCTTTTTTGTGGTGTGGCTGCCCAAGGAAAAAGGAGAGTAAAGCAAGGTGATCAAGCCTTTTGGTGAAGAAAAGTTGTAAGAGAGATCAAGCTTTTGGTGAAGAAAGTTTGAGGTATTTGCTTATCTTCTTATATTTGGGTGTGAGATCTTGGGTATTTGGGTAGAGAAATCATTTGGATAGATTTGTGGTGAAACAAATCTTGAGTGAGTGGGAAAATCTTGAGAGAGAGTGAAACTTGAATAAAAAGTTGATTTAGATTTAATTGTAAATCTCTTGGTTGTGACAAGCTTGTGGGTCGTACAAGTTGTCGAGTTCTTGTTCTAGTAGATTTCCCGGGCACCGTGGATGGAGACTTTGCCGAACCACGTTAAATCTCGTGTCTCTATTTTTGTTATTACTTGTCTAGTTTAGTATTGTTGATTCGGAATTGGTCGTCTCTAGGGTGGTTAGCTTCCGCAAAGGCTACGGGGATTAAAGTTTCGATCTTTATATTCGTAATTAAAGGTTGAATGCGTGGTTTATTACCCAACACGCTCGTATTGGGCCTCGACGAGGTCGAGCGCGCAGGTCTCGGAGAAAGGGAAAGAATCAAGACGGTGCGATTTGTGGAAACCCTAGGGGTTTCGGTTTAAACCCTCTACTATAAAAGCTGGGGCTACATCCTTGATAGAGGGGACTTCTTTGCTGAATACATAGAGCTCTTAGATGTGAAGGTGATGCAGTGCGGTCGAAGAAGTCAGTATGTAGAATGTAGAACACCTAGAGTTATCGCGAAAGTGTCGGATTTCGACAAAGGACTAGTGTTTTCTGGGCGGAAACGGCGTTTTGAGCACAACTCATGGCTATGCCATCAGAGGTGGTTTATCCTGAGGTATGCCGCCCTATAGACAACAGCGAGCCGCTCCCCAAGGTGCTGATGATGATCAAGCTGAGTTACGACGTGAAAACGGTGAATTTCGACGTGAGAACGACGATTTGAGGCGGCAGGTTGAATTTGAAGGAATTATTTGAGGGTTCCAGACAATTAATTTCATGCCCATACAAGAAATTTAACCTCAAAGTTCCATGATTTATACGGATCTTGCATGACCATGAATTGATCATGAGATCTAGACTAGATTAAAATTTAAGTTTACCTTGAATCAAAATCTCCTTGTTACTAAATAGTATTTAGTAACCTCTAAAGATCGTCCACATAGGAAGAGCAATCCAACGGATACTTGCAACGAACCTTGCTAGAAGATCGAAGCAAGCAAAACGGACGGAGCACGGGGAGGGGAGGGGGCCGGCCGAATCTTGGCAGGGAGAGAGAGAGAAGACGGCTAGGGTTTGTAAAATAATTGTGTAATTTTCAGATCTGAAAATTTCCCTTTTATAGACCTTAATCGGGCTTTTAATTAATTAAAGGCCTTAATGGGCTTAAAGCCCAAAGCTTTTAATTAACTGTGTAGAGAAGCCCATTCTGGCTTAGCCCATTCTGGCTAGGCCCAGTTTAGCTAATTTAATTAAATCTATTTAATTAGATTATAATTAATTAGTCCTGCTAAACCGTTCTTGATTCCGGTTTAATCCTAAACCGAAATCGGTCTAAACTGGTTTAATCCAAAACCGGATTTTGTCTCTCTCATGATTCCTCCATATGAATCCATCTGTTTTACTCAACCTAAAGTGTGTGACCCTCTAGGCTCACGACACGTCGGCGGACTGGTAAAATTACCATTTTACCCTTTCCATCATGAGTGGCCTCTAGCAAGACATCATGATTACCCAACGCTTGTGATTATCGAGATTTCGACTTAACCTTGTCGTTCATGAATCTATCCTTTTATCCTCTTGATATCTTTGACAACCACGAGGCATAGACAAGTCATCCTCGTTCTATTGTCCTGTTTCTTGATTCTGAGTTAACTGAATTATAACTGATACTACGTATCGTCTGCATGGCCATGCTATTGTGTTTCAGTTGTACTCATCAAGTGGCCTAAACTGATATCTGCTCACACGTCCGTATGAGGGATAAATCCTTCAGCGATCCATCTAGTCAACTTATGTAACTTGTGATCGAGCCAATCACAGCCGTTATTGTAACCCTTTTACAGGAGACGTTAGACTGAGTCAAACTCGTCACTCATTACATATTGACCTCAATGGTCCTTCGGTCTGAGGATGTGATTTCATGATCCGACATATGAGTATGTTCATGACTGTGTCTATGTAACATACCCATGATTCGGGTCGTCCTATATCAACCCTGACTGGTGATACTATGACCTAACTCTGGCCCCCTTCTGGCCATGATCAGTAGAGCGTGATCATTTGGAGTTAGTCTCATACCGATCGCTTCTTATGAAGCTATTCTGATCGGGGACTGCTTAAGTAAGATTTTATCTGATCTGTAGATCTACTATTATGTGTTGACACATCAATGATACAAATCAAATCATACTTAAGATATTACTACAACACTTAGTAATATGAATGCCGATTTTTATTCAACGAATAATCTTTATTACGAGATTAGATTGAAAATACATTGTGCTAGGGCACAAATCCCAACAGTCTCCCACTTGCCCTAGACCCAATTGGTATTCCAATCTAAACCCATTCCCCTGACATGTTCCTCATGCTTAGGCTGCGGTGGCGCCTTAGTTAAAGGGTCAACTAGATTATCATGCGTTGAAATGTAGCTTATCTCTACTTCGCCCTTATCAACCATCTCTCTGATGATGTGATACTTTCTCTCGACGTGCTTGGTCCGATTGTGAAATCTGGGCTCTCTAGCTAGTGCTACGGCCCCTGTGTTGTCACACCTTAAGCTCACGGGATCAAACGTTCGCGGCAGTACATCTAATCCTCTCAAGAAGCTCCTGACCCACATCGCTTCTTTGGCTGCTTCCGACGCAGCTATGTATTCCGCCTCCGTGGTGGAGTCGGCTATTGTCGCTTCCTTAAAGCTTTTCCAAATGAAAGCTCCCCCATTCAACATGAACACATACCCACCTTGGGACTTAAAGTCATCTGGACATATCCAGTGACGTTTAGCTCTCCTTCTATCCCACCATACACTAAGAAAGCGTCCTTTGTTCTCCTCAGATACTTGAGGATACACTTGACGGCAGTCCAGTGATCTTGGCCTGGGTTAGACTGAAATCTGCTGGCACAGCTGAGGGCAAACGATACGTCAGGCCTCGTACAGATCATGGCATACATGATAGATCCCACTGCCGAGGCATACGGGATTCCATTCATTCTCTTAAGCTCAGCAGGTGTTTTAGGACACTGTTTCTTGCTTAGCTTAATACCATGTCTTACCGGGAGGTTCCCTTTCTTAGAGTCAAGCATCGAGAATCTTCTCAACACCTTATCTATATAGGTGCTCTAACTTAGACCTAATATTCTCTTGGATCGATCTCTGTAGATCCTGATCCCTAGAATGTAAGCGGCCTCTCCTAAGTCCTTCATGGAGAAACACTTCCCTAACCAAGCTTTGGTCTCAAGCAAGGTTGGGACGTTGTTTCCCATGATTAGTATATCATCAACATACAGCACCAGGAACACTATGTTACTCCCACTGCTCTTCTTGTAGATACAAGGTTCATCTGGATTTCTGATGAACCCGAACTCTTTTACGGCTTCGTCGAAGCGTAAGTTCCAACTCCTAGAAGCTTGCTTCAATCCATAAATGGATCATTGCAGCTTACACACCTTTTCGGGATGTTTAGGGTCGACAAAACCTTCTGGCTGGGTCATATAGACATCCTCCTTCAAATTCCCGTTAAGGAATGCGGTTTTGACGTCCATTTGCCATATCTCGTAATCGAAATATGCTGCAATGGCTAACATCATCCGAATTGACTTAATCATAGCTACTGGCGAAAAAGTCTCATCATAGTCCATACCTTGGACTTGACGATAACCTTTAGCAACGAGTCTTGCTTTGTAAGTCTGAGGCTTTCCGTCCATATCTGTCTTTAACTTAAATATCCACTTGCAACCTATGGGTTTTATCCCAGGTGTGCTGTCTACTAAGTTCTAGACCTTATTGTCTTTCATGGACTTCATTTCCTCATCCATGGCATTTTGTCATTCTTTTGAGTTGGGACTGGCCAAGGCTTGCTGAACTGTTGCAGGATCATCCTGATCTACAACTATCAAGTCATTACCCTCTATGGCTAAGAAGCCATATCTGACTGGGTTTTGACGAGATCTTTCAGATCTCCTTGGTCCTACAGGAGTTTCTGTTGGATTAGGACTTGGATCATTTACCTCATCGGGTACCTCTACAATATCTGCTGGCTGTTCCGTGTCTTCTCGAATTTCTTCAAGAAGCACAGGACTCCCACTGGGTTTCTTGGATAAGAATTCTCTCTCCAAGAAAACCCCACCTCGAGCAACAAAGACTTTGTTTTCCTCGGGTTTGTAGAAGTAGTACCCCATGGTTCCTTTGGGGTACCCTACAAAGACACACTTATCTGCCTTGGGTTCGAGTTTATCACCAAGCAACCGCTTGACGTAAACATCGTACCCCCAGATCTTGAGGAAAGACAACTTGGGAGCTTTCCCTTGCCAAGCCTCAAATGGAGTGGTCTCCACTGCCTTTGTAGGTACTCGATTCAATATGAATGCGGCCGTTTCTAGGGCATGGCCCCAGAACGATATTGGAAGGTCGGCGGGACTCATCATGGAACGAACCATGTCTAGCAGGGTTCTGTTCCTCCGTTCGGAAACACCATTCATCTGAGGGGTTCCTGGCGGGGTTAATTCTGAGAGTATACCGTTATCCTTTAGGTGACTGAGAAACTCTTGATCTAAGTACTCGCCACCTCGATCGGAACGAAGTGCCTTTATACTTTTACCAAGCTGGTTATGTACTTCATTCTGGAATTCTTTGAATTTATCAAAGGATTCCGACTTATGTCTCATTAAATAGACATACCCAAACCTACTGAAATCGTCGGTAAAGGTTATGAAGTATCTAAAACCTCTCCTGGCTTGTGTACTCATGGGCCCACATACGTCTGAATGTATTAGGCCCAAGAGATCACTTGCCCTTTCACCTAAGCCGCCAAAAGGCGCCTTTGTCATCTTGCCCATAATGCAAGATTCGCATCTCTCGATTGGTGTGAATTCAAACGGGCTCAAGAGCCCACACTTATGAAGTGTCGAGACGCGTTTCTCGCCTATGTGGCCTAGACGACAGTGCCACATCACTGTCTGGTTTGAGTCATCTGACTTTAACCTCTTATTTACGTTATAGTTTGTACTGTAGTTAGTGTTATCAATATTTAAAATATATAATCCACCAACCATAGATGCAGTGCCGTAAACGATATTATTTCTTAATAAAGTAAACAAGCCATTGTCTATGGCAAATACAAAACCAAGTTTGTCCAAACTGGACACTGAAATAATATTCCTACAGAATGTAGGTACACATAAGACATCATCCAAAACTAATACTAGCCCTGTGGGCATCCTAAGACTAACAGAACCGACAGCCGTCGTTGACACCGAACTGTTGTCTCCGACTCTCAGATCCCACTCGCCTTTCCCAAGGAGCTTTCTACTTTCCAGAACCTGCAGATTAACACAAATGTGAGATTCTTCTCCGGTATCAACTACCCATGTATCTGAGAAAGTAGCGTTGAGATTATACTCAACAACGTAAATACCTGATCCAGGTCCTGAAGGGTGTCCTCCCTTCGGCAAGCTCTTCACATAATCCTTGTACTGCCTGCAATCCTTCTTCCAATGACCTGGCTGCTGGCAGTAGTAACAGATCACCTCTGAGGCCGAAGAGCTCCCTTCGGCTCTATGAACCGCTTGGATTCTCGGACCTCTAGGTGCCCTTATTTGCCCAGCTAGGTGCATTGGCGCCTTACCCTTACCTGACACTGCTGGTGCCTTGCCCTTGTTAGGTTGTCCTGGTGACTTGGTATTAGGTTTGCCAGCTCTTTTGAAGCTTACAGCCTTATTGACCATCAGGACCTCAGGGGTTTTGCCCTTGAGGTCTTTCTCTGCTGTCACCAACATTCCATGAAGTTCCTTGATGGTCTTTTCCATATTATGGAGATTGTAATTTGTGATCACATCTCCATAAGCCTATGGAAGCGACATCAGGACAATGTCTGATTTCAGCTGCTCCGTGAACTTATGACCTAGACTGGCCAAGCGATCAAAGAGCCGCTTCATCTTTAGGACGTGTGGGCTAACTGCCTCACCAGCGTTGAGTCTGCAATAGAATACTTCCCTAAGAGTGTCGTATCTTTCGACGCGGGCATTCTTTTGGTAGTATATCTTGATTTCCTCCATCATCTCCTGGGGTTCTCCCATGAGATGCATGAACTGGTCATGGGTCTCATTTTCCATGGACCCGACCATGAGGATGCCAACGTCTTATCGATCGCTTTTGTATTTCTCAAAAGCACTCTTATCGGCATCGCTGGCATCATCAGCAGGCTCAACTAAAGGCTTGTCTGTAAGGATATACTCATGTTTGTCATACTGAAGTGCAAGCTTCAGGTTCCTCTCCCATTGTAGGAAGTTGGTCCCAGTCAGCCTGTTATTCGACAGAAGAGACTTTAAGGCTTCACTGCCAGAACGTGTTGCTTTGGGTAGCGAAGTTGCCATCTAATCTATACATTAAACAAACTCGATCAGATTCTTAATTAAGTTGAAGTAAGAGACACTTGATTATGAATATATCTGATTCTTGTGTCTGAATCTAAACCAAGATCTCCGCATACCCAAAACTAGAGTGAGTTAATCTCATCGCCCCAGTTTTGGACATTGGAGTAGGACAGTCAAGTCCTTTCACAATTCCATGTGATTCTTGGCTAGGGCTTATACATTGTGTGTATACGGCATTGCCCTATATCTGATACCCTGGCTCAGATCATCTGAGAATCGCAGACAAGTCAACCAATTTTCAACGCATAGTCCAATCTGTATGACTACTACGCTAATGCGCACGCAACCATGCAAACTGGTCCATCTTCTATTAGAACTCTTTCTCATGGATCCACGTTAATCGTATCTACCCATGAGTCCGAGAGCTAATCGAAGTGATGAAAAGTGGGCGGTATCTAGCTTGACTTGAAATTATTTGCCTTTAAATATTCATTATCACTGATCATATTTAATCTTAATATGAATTTACCATCTACAAATCCATGTAGAGATAATTTCAATTCCGGTTTACATGTGCGTGATTGACTGATTATTACTCTTTACACATGTGGGTGATGATCTAATTAACATGAGCCTATGAAAATTAAATCACACATTCATCCATACATTCATAAACATAAATGTAAATTTGCTTTAGCTAGCCCGCTAACCCTACTGGAATAAACTACAACCTATACTAGGTCTTGTCTTTCCTTAATCTCCTGGACTCCCACTGGCTCCAGGCCTCCTCGGGATTTCCGTCCTTCTCTTCGGTTCTTCTTGTCTTGGGACTTTGTAATTACATTTAATTTAAAATAAAATAAATGATGTGACACGCAGGTCACTAATAAATTACAACCCATAAGCAACTCGCAGGTTGCAAACCGAAATTAAATCCTAAAATCGGGCTAACTTAGCAATCATGTTGCAAACATCGTGTTATCAAACAATCATGTTATCAAACAAGCATGTTATCAAGCAAGCATATTAATTCCAATTTTATCTTGATTTAAATCATAAAATACGGTTTATTTAAACCGTTTCTTAAACCGGTTAATTTCTAAATTAAATCGGTTCACGCGCTGGTTTATCGAAACCGAACCGGTCTGAAATTTTAATTAATATTTGCTGAAAAATTCTGGATTTTCTGGGTCGGATCTTGACCCAAATCCTCCGGGTTTGGCCGAACCAAAATTGACCCGAGGGCCAATTAGGGTTCGGCCGAAAACCCTAGCCGGCCGGGCTGGCCGCGCCGTGGCCGACCAGCCCGTGAGGGCTGGCCGAGGCGGGCCGCCTGGCCTGGTCTGGTCGGGCCGAGGCCCTTCCCTGGCCGGAGCCGAGGGGCTCGGCCAGATCTGCCATGGGTAGATCTGGTCGGTCCTTCCCGGCTGGCCGATCGGCCCGAGGTTCGGCCGGGGTTAGCCTCTCGGATAACCTCGGCCTTCCACGGGTCTCGATCCCGATCTCTCTTGATCAAAATAATATTTTCAGCAATATTAAAAAAAATTCCAGCAACTAATTCATTAACCAAAATCATAAAGTTTGCAATTTTCCAATTCACAATACCGAATTAAATTGCAAAAATTAAATCTAGCATATCATGCTCGAATACAAAATCATGCATAACCAGCCTCTGATACCACTGAAGGAATTATTTGAGGGTTCCAGACAATTAATATCATGCCCATACAAGAAATGTAACCTCAAAGTTCCATGATTTATACGGATCTTGCATGATCATGAATTGATCATGAGATCTAGACTAGATTAAAATTTAAGTTTACCTTGAATCAAAATCTCCTTGTTACTAAATAGTATTTAGTAACCTCTAAAGATCGTCCACACAGGAAGAGCAATCCAACGGATACTTGTAACGAACCTTGCTAGAAGATCGAAGCAAGCAAAACGGACGGAGCACGGGGAGGGGAGGGGGCCGGCCGAATCTTGGCAGGGAGAGAGAGAGAAGACGGCTAGGGTTTGTAAAATAATTGTGTAATTTTCAGATCTGAAAATTTCCCTTTTATAGACCTTAATCGGGCTTTTAATTAATTAAAGGCCTTAATGGGCTTAAAGCCCAAACCTTTTAATTAACTGTGTAGAGAAGCCCATTCTGGTTTAGCCCATTCTGGCTAGGCCCAGTTTAGCTAATTTAATTAAATCTATTTAATTAGATTATAATTAATTAGTCCTGCTAAACCGTTCTTGATTCCGGTTTAATCCTAAACCGAAATCGGTCTAAACTGGTTTAATCCAAAACCGGATTTTGTCTCTCTCATGATTCCTCCATATGAATCCATCTGTTTTACTCAACCTAAAGTGTGTGACCCTCTAGGCTCACGACACGTCGGCGGACTGGTAAAATTACCATTTTACCCTTTCCATCATGAGTGGCCTCTAGCAAGACATCATGATTACCCAACGCTTGTGATTATCGAGATTTCGACTTAACCTTGTCGTTCATGAATCTATCCTTTTATCCTCTTGATATCTTTGACAACCACGAGGCATAGACAAGTCATCCTCGTTCTATTGTCCTGTTTCTTGATTCTGAGTTAACTGAATTATAACTGATACTACGTATCGTCTGCATGGCCATGCTATTGTGTTTCAGTTGTACTCATCAAGTGGCCTAAACTGATATCTGCTCACACGTCCGTATGAGGGATAAATCCTTCAGCGATCCATCTAGTCAACTTATGTAACTTGTGATCGAGCCAATCACAGCCGTTATTGTAACCCTTTTACAGGAGACGTTAGACTGAGTCAAACTCGTCACTCATTACATATTGACCTCAATGGTCCTTCGGTCTGAGGATGTGATTTCATGATCCGACATATGAGTATGTTCATGACTGTGTCTATGTAACATACCCATGATTCGGGTCGTCCTATATCAACCCTGACTGGTGATACTATGACCTAACTCTGGCCCCCTTCTGGCCATGATCAGTAGAGCGTGATCATTTGGAGTTAGTCTCATACCGATCGCTTCTTATGAAGCTATTCTGATCGGGGACTGCTTAAGTAAGATTTTATCTGATCTGTAGATCTACTATTATGTGTTGACACATCAATGATACAAATCAAATCATACTTAAGATATTACTACAACACTTAGTAATATGAATGCCGATTTTTATTCAACGAATAATCTTTATTACGAGATTAGATTGAAAATACATTGTGCTAGGGCACAAATCCCAACAGAATTATTGACACGACGAATGGATGAATTGCGTCCTTTCGCCGATTACTGGAATCGTTCACCCGAACGCCCTAACCAACGGTGGGAACAGGGTTTCAAGGTGGAAATTCCACAATTCGATAACAATCTTAAACCAGAGGAGTTCATAGATTGGCTATCACCCCCGATTTATGATGATTATGTTGAACTAGATGCAGATGCAGAATCAGGAATTGTAGAAGCACAATTAAGTCAACATGAGCGAAATATTCGAGGAAGAGATGTTTTGTTAGGAAGGGATGAAACTTTATGTTGCGTCAAATATTTGTTCTTACCTGATTCATACAACAATGGTTACGAACAGTTTTTGGAGGGCATCGAGAGCTTGTACGATGAAGGCAGGACTGAAAATCTTGCAAGAGTAGCTGAAAATTATTGGGAGCCTTACATGTATATTGTTGCCTTAATCAGCAACGAGAACCTAATACCAGCATCATGTATCAACGATAGAAGGCTCAAATTCCAAGGTTGGGTAATCGGTCAATGGGCGTATACTTTGATAAGAAAAGTCCAGAAATTCAAGATGGAACCCGTGATGAAGTGTTACACATTTACGATCCAGCTTGCGAATAAGGTGAGAGTACTTAGTACATCTGAAAATTCGGTAGGAGGTGCTACAAAGATATGGGATCCCGGGATGATTTTTCTTCTGAGTAGGATGTTGCGGATCCAAATTCGAGGTCGAATCTTCTCCATCCAGGAGAGAATGATGCAGTGCGGTCAAAGAAGTCAGTATGTAGAATGTAGAACACCTGGAGTTATCGCGAAAGTGTCGGATTTCGACAAAGGATTAGTGTTTTCTGGGCGGAAACGGCGTTTTGAGCACAACTCATGGCTAAGCCATGAAGTACGGTGAATTTCGGCCATCCGAGGTCATCTTGGGGGTCAAAATCGCAGATTATTAAGTTTCAGACAGTTTTTACAATTTTAATAATTTGTTTTCTTTTCCAATAATTTTAGATTTCCTTTTCTACAATTAGGGTTTGGTTAGGTTTTGCCTATTTAAGCACTTTTATAAGTTTATTGTTAATTAGTTTTGAAGTTAATAAAAAAATCGAGGTTTCCCTCAAATCTATCACATTCGGTATTCGCAAGAATCAACGAATTTTGATAAAGAATTCCTCCTAGCCACGTACGCTGCATCAGAAGGTCTGCGGGTTGAGAGGTTGTGTATTTGACAAAGAACGTTGTGTATTACTCAGAGAAGAACCGAGAGATCCGTATTGAGTGATTAGGGTTTATGTGAAGACGTGCTTGAACTTGCACGAACTCGTGTAACTGCGATTTAGACATCCGATCAAGGTGAGTGCTCGTAGAGTGGAACCAAGGCGTGGTCTTGGATTTAGGGGGAGTCTCCGAGATAGGTTGATACTAGTAAGAATAGCATAGGTATAGATTTGTGTGATTATCTTTGATACTTATATGTTTTGACTGCTTACACTAAAGTGAAAAATTTTCACTCGCGTGTACGAGAATTCTGAGGACAACATGTAAATAATAATTTGAATACGTTATTAACTTATATGTACTGACCAGTTGATGTTGCCACAATAGAGTTACGGATGTCATATACTTCTCACACGACTAACATGTTATTGTGTATAAGAACCATGTTCCATTTCATTTATGCACACATCAATGTATCTTCATAAATAGAAACACAAAATGTTTAGTAAACATAAAAATTACATAATATGGGAGTAAAATGAAGAATTAAATATCAACCCTCCTTCCCTCAAAAAAATATCAACCCTCCTCATCAATAATATCCACTAAAAGTTTTTTCAATTAGTAACGGCGCACATTCAACGTGCGCCATTACTATTTTAACAGCGCACAACGTGTGTGCACCGCCACTTTTCTAACGGCGCACATTACGTGTGCGCCGCTACAATGTATGTGCGCCGTTAGATTTGTGACGGCGCACGTTGAATGTGTGTCGTTAGACTTATAACGGCGCATGTATGTTGTGCGCCGTTACTCATTATTTTTTTAAATCAATATTTAAATCTGTAATATTATAATTTAATAAAATTTATGATTAAAATAAATTTTCTGAATAAAATATTATTATTACATCGGGAAACTATGATGACGGGTCTGGACCTCTAAACATATTCGGGTCAAATGGAGGCATATTTGGGTTCATCGACCGAAATTGTTGATAAAAGTAGTGCATCATATTCATGTTTTGTGAGCCTTGAGTTTGGAGGTCTGTAATCTGATCGGCTTGAATAGATATAACATCTGCTTGAGTTTGCACATGAGTCTCAAGCTCCGTCATCCGCACAACAGAACTAGAGGAGTTTGTACGTCTTCTTTACTTCAACGGTGCCTCGTAATGACTCCCGCAACTCCGGATGTGTCGTCCTCGGGATGGTGTGATGAAATTTCCTTTGGCGGCCTCGACATCTCTGACGTGTTGGGCAGCTTGTCTCATGTACTCGTCCTCCTCGGCGTCGGTCATCTTTTTCAGATTACCATTTTCGTCGATATTTGTCGGGTTCACCTTCCACTCATCAAGTACTTGTTAATGAAATTCTGTAAATCAAATTAAAAATTAATAAATAGCATAAATGAAATTATATACTTTTTGAAAATAACGTTAATTAAGAAACAAATTTAACTTACGCGTTTCAGATCCTCGTCCTCCTCTTGCTCCTCATGCACTTGATTAGTACCAGCATCCGGGACAGGCGACTTCGGGTGAGCCTTGAGCCAGCCCTTCAATTTCTTGGAGATCTGTACGATGCCTTCTGACTCCATACTCTCCCAAACTTTTCGGAACAGTACTGAGCCTGTATGGTGGTTCAATTTGTTATCGCTGGATCAAATTTTTTTCATTTGAGATCCAACTTTTTCCTGAAAAAAAATTGAAATTAAATTATGCGTCATTACTAATAAAAAAATTTATTATTTTCTTTACGGTTTTTAAAATACCTCGTTGGCGTCAAAGTATTGAACAATCAACCGCCATTGGGACTTCTTCCCTTTGAATATTTTGGGAATTCCATTGCGCTTTAGCTTGTTCAGGTCTACATATAATTTGTAAATGCACTTTATGTTGGATTTCCGCTCCTTGTAAGCTTCTGCGGCTACGTCTCGAATCCACGTCTTCAACTCGACGAAAGTATCATCCACTTGATACAAGCGCTGCAATTATAAAATATTTAGTCCATTTTTAAAATACGTAATTTGAAACTAAATAGATAAATATTATAAATATGCATGTTAAGAAAATTAAAAAAACTAAATTCTAAACATACCTTAATTAGCTTGGGAGAGAAGAGAAGAGGAGGAGAAGAAGAGGCGACGGGGAAACGGGCGGCGGCGGCAAAGGGCGGCGACGGCAGAGAGTGAACAGAGAGTAAATCGGGAGGAAGAAGATGTGGGATTTATAATCCATTTTGTGACGAATCACTTTGTTATGTGTGCCGTTACAAAGTAGATTAATAACGACGCACATAACAACGTGCGCCGTCACAAAGTGACACAAAAACCTAACCGTCAGAAATCTGACCGTTAAGGTTCTAACGGTCTGATTTTGGCAACGGTCAACTCCATTTGTGACAGCGCACCCACTATGTGCGCCGTTACAAAGTGATTTAGTATTGGCGCACCCAATATGTGCGCCATTACAAATAAATGTTCTCGAGAAGTTCAATTTTAAGCGAAATTGACCCGGGAAATTTGAATTTTCGTGAAAATTTCATTTCCCGGCAAATTTGTAACGGCACACGTTACTGTGTGCGCCGTTACAAGGTAAATATTTAAAAAAATATTAAACCTTGATCAACAAATGTCGGTCCGATCGTGAATGATAAGCCGTGTTCCCGTGGTTTGATTTTCCTTAAATTCGTATTATACCACACAAATGTTGTTTACAACAAATTAAACGGGTCTGATTTCAAAAATATTTATTACTTCACCCAACGTTCGATGATTAATGTGTTTAGGGTTTGTGTTAAAGTTTAACTTCCTATAAACTATACTCACGTTTCATAAAAAGTGAATAATGTTGGAAAACATGTTTCAATCCAACCGTACGGATAGGAGCGCAATACTTTGTTACTTCATGTGCAAAAATTTCAGACAATTCCGATAAGGTATGAACCCCGATCGAAACAGGTTAAGGAAAAGTTAACTGTTTTGACTTTGAAGTTGACCATTTGTAACGACGCACGTTGGTTTGTGCGCCGTTACAAATGAAAATAATAATATTATTTTATTCTCATATATCCATTCGTGAATCTAACTGTACTGTTTTGAGCGCAATGATTTGTTTCTATAGGATCCAAAATTTCAGACAAATTCTATAACGTATGAACCTCGATCATAAACTATAACCCGATGTCAAACGAAGGTCAACATTCTGGTCAAGATTGTTGACCATTTTTGTAACGGCGCACATTCTTAAGTGCGCCGTTACAAATCCATACTTAGGAAAAAACAGTTTTCTGCCAAAATTACAAAATGACCAAATTACCCTTATATGTAATATGACCAAAGTAGCCCTAATTCGGTCGGAATTAGTGTTTAGAGGCCATAAATGGCCATATTAGTTATCTTTCGGACATAAATGACGGAATTACCCTTATAGGTCAAAAATGAATAAACTTAACCCTAACTCGGTCAAAAATGACCGAATTACCCTTATAAGTTATTTGACCATATAATAGTTTATTGTCCTCGTCGCTCGATTCAATTTCGTCGTTCGCTCGTGTAGGTACTAGATTCCGGTGTAGGTATCTTAGGTCGATAGTGATACCAACAAGTCTGACGATGTCAATTCGATCTTCTTGGTACGGTTCATCGACTTCAAAGTCCGGCTCGTCCTCCTCGGCACGGGCTAACGTCCTCAGTTTGTAGTGACCCCAATGAGACACGACGTTGACAACCTTCCACGAACCAGATTTAGGGTCGTCGATGTAGTATACTTGTTTTGTCATTAAAGCAAGGCAAAATGGGTTTTGTTTGTGACAATTTGTGGACGTGTTGACCGAAATAAACCCATTTGCGTCCTTCCTCACTGTCCGTTCGTCGTACCACCGACACTTGAATAGAACGACTGACATGCTTCCTGAGTAGGTAAGGACACATACGTCCATAAGAACACCGTAGTAACATACGTCATCTGCTTCAATCATGACCCCTGAATTTTGATTTCTCTGTCCCTCGTCGATTCTCAAGGTCAAAAATTTGACGCCGTTAAAAGTGCACTATGAATAAATAGTCGACGAACGATGACCTCTGGACAGTAGTACCAACTCTCGTTGCATCCCTGGAGCAGTCATCTGCATACATCGTAATCAATTAGATAAAGTCATCTGCATACATCTATATACGCCTGCATACGCAGTCATCTGTATACATATGTATGATATCCGATAAAGTAAACAAATGAAAAGAATAAACACGTAATCAATGTCTACTACGTACAATACGACGCCAGTTGAAGACAAAAGACATCACTCGGTCTTGCAGAGATTTTCTAGGGTGTACTTGTTTGAACCCTTCTAGATGTGACAACACAAATGTATCTGCTTCGGCACAATTCTCAAGAACTCTCTAATTCGCCCAGAACATCTCGGATGCGCTCAATTTTTCACCTTGAACCACGCCCTTCACTTCCTCATGTGGGGAAACAACTGATAAGTTGAAACCTAGAGCTGCACTGATCAATATTTCACTGGATGAAGTGGCACGATTTAGGTACATCTGAGTGAAGGTGACCGACTCGTGCATCAGATATTGTTGCGTTATACAACCTTCTGGATACCGCGGGTTGCGCACACTTTTCTTGTATACGCCAAGTTGCCTACAATGGTAATTATGTGTCAATGTTAGATTCAATGATATTTGTAACAACATATCTTATAATTCCAGTTGTCAGTCAAGGAACATACCGTTCAATTGTAAACACTCATGTGAAATGGACTAGGTCGGTCTGTAGTATTTGATATGGAAGGTGCAGTAGAAGGTGAACCATAATTGTACAAAATGAATGAGGGAAAATAGTTTCCAGCTTACAAACTAGAACCACTATTGAAATTCTAATTCGTAGCAGGGACAAGATGTCGAACACAATGTTGTAACACTTGGTTCGACACCTTGCCAGATCTCAGATAGTGGACAGTAAATAAAAAACAGTAAATAGAAGACACGCAATATGTTTACCCAGTTCGGTGACTCTACATCTACGTCTGGGGGAACTCTGCCAGTGGAAAGGTTTTCACTATTTGGTAGTCAATAGTACAACTTCAAGCATCAACTAGCTATCACACAAGCTACTTTCCTAAGCTACTAGAGATCTCACCGTGAAAAACCTCGACCAGGGACTCCCCTTATCTTTGAGAACGTCTCAATTCCACCCTTCGAGCAAGCCTATGCTCGGTTGCGTTGTCTTCGACAATCTTCTTCGTGAGTCTTCAATCACGAACAAATACCCACAAATCACCAACACTCAAACCCTCACGTTTTGATGTATGTGATCGACACCGTTCTTCTTAATATCCAGTCTCTCAATCCTCCAGCCTTGCACGGTCTTCAACTCCAAATAGGCAATACAATTCCAAATAGAAATTCCTTTGCCACCTTGCATTATTGGCAAGTTGACAAGTTGGCATTGCTGCCTTAATTGGCCTGACTGACGTGTATTCTTCTAGCTGGACGTTGACTGATCTTGTATTAACTCGTTTTCCCTTTGTCCCACCTCTCTGAAAATCAAACAGGAAAGATCGAAAACTCTCTTGATCATGTGCGTTGTATGTCAAGTCAAATGTGTTGCAACATGTTATCTGATATCTTGAGTTCGCGCTAAAAAATATGTCAATACTAAACGTAGTAACAACTATATTTTCCCCCAACTTTTCAGCGTTTTTTTTCCTCGGCTCCCTCGTGCACAACAACTGGAACGTCTTTCCCAGCTCTGTTAATGCTTCCGCCACATGAGGCGGAACATACTTCCGAATGATAAGGGGGAAGATACATTGCATCAACACGTGACAATCGTGGGTCTTCAATTCGAGGAACTTTATCTCATCGACATTCACCTTGCTCTTTAGGCTTCCCGCATATCTAGAGAAAAATTAACTGCTCGGATATGCTCCAGTACATTCACGACCGGCCACGCCATAAGGTGCATCTGGGAGCTCCCCGTCTTGCAACCACTGGTCTTGCCGGCAATTCTGTTCCTCGTAAGTTCTCCAAGCTTTCTTATGCGGTGCGGTCGAGGAAGCCAGTATGCGGAACCTGGAACACCCCGAATTATCTCGAAAGTGTTAGATTTGGACAAAAAACTAGTGTTTTCGGGCAGAAACGGAGATCTGAGTCATACTTGTGGTTGGCCATGAGGTACGACGAATTTAGGCCAAACTGGGTATTTCTTGTCAAACTTAATCCAATTTACACCGTCCGATGGATGTACTAATATGTCACTGTCCTTATTCTCCCGCTCCTCGTGCCATCGCATCCACCCAGCCGTCTCTGGAGCAAGATATAAACGTTGAAGTTGAGGAGTTATTGGGAAGTACCACAACGTCTTCTTCGGAACCAATTTATTGTCCACTTTAGCGTATCGTGCTTCTCCACAAATGCCATATATCTGGAGTTGCGATTCTGTTCCGTAGTACAAAATGCACTCGTACAGGCATGCATTATATTTCACGTGTGGCATTTCAATAGCCTTCATCTTCTGTTTTGCCGCTGCGTAGCTAGATGGATATGTATTAGGTTGGGCTAACGTACGACAATAATCTTTGGCCACCTTCGTAAAAGCAGCTTCAGACATCCCGGTGCTCTGGTTGATGTACAATATCCTTAACAGCGCCGCTAAAGAAGTGTCCTCACTAGTCACGGCGCACGTCGTTTCGTACAACGGCTTTTGCGACTCCGTCACCAACCGGTTGTATGTCGTCATGGTTTCCTTAGCGACTCCTTCCTCGACTTTGGTTATTATATTAATGTTCTCTCCTTTCTCGTCCTCTTCCTTATCAACCCTTACATCTCTAGTTAGGTCTACATCATCCACAACCTACTGCACATGATCAACGTCCACAAACTGCTGCACAGGATCAACGTCCACAAACTACTGCACATGATCAACGTACATTGGATTGTTGTCTGACGTCAAACAGCGTTGTTTCCCCGATGTTGGCATCATACTCATATCCCAATTGCGACTCGAACTAGCTTCTTTAGTTTCGCTGTGATAAAACCACACATTATATGATCTAAAAAAATCTTTCTTAAGTATATGATCGCAAATGGTATCCATATCGTGCCAAGCTGAATTACAACACCTCGTGCACGGACACTTGAAACGTCCCACGCCATCTCTTGGAGCGTTTTGCTTTGCAAATTTTACAAAACTAAGTTCGCGCATCCATTACTCACTCATTTTTATGGAGTTTATCCATCGCTGATCCATTCTATGTAGCATGTATAAATTATTATAAAATAATAATATACATCATATATATCTTTAAATTAAGGGTAAAAGACCCAAAACTACACCCAACAATACCAAAAAGACACTTAACTACCCCATATTTTAAAATGGACAGTGAGCTACACTCAAATATCATAAACTGACAGATAGCTCCGACCGTTAGAATTTCTGTTAAAATTTGAGGTAAAAAGACGAAAATGCCCCTGACCACACTTCAAATTTTCAAAATCATGCAATTGTGAGGATTTTTGTTGTTTCTCCCATAACCGTGGTGAAATTTTGATCAGCTAGTCGTGCAAGATGTCACACACAATGTTACGTATGAAGCTATAACACTGTGTATGACTTCTTGTGTAGATAACGCAGGATGGAAAATATAAAGCTATAAACAATGACACAGCAGATTGTTTACCCAGTTCGGTACAACGTCACCTACGTCTGGGGGCTCTAAGCCTAGTGGAAAGATTTCACTTATCAGTAATTCGTCAGAACATACAAGTACCTGTGATCAACCCTAGATCTATACTTTATGCTACGTCTTACAGTGCAATCTATCTGAGGGTCTTCCCCTGAATCCAAGACTCCGTCTTGATTCCACTCTTCGAGCAATCGCCTTGCTCTGTCGGTTCAAGTCTTCAATGAACTTGGTGGTTGCGTGCAGTCTTCACTCACGCGATCATCAAACCCTCAATCACCTAACTCTCAATAGTTATGTGATACACAATATCCTTAGCTCAATCTGCAATCTCTCAGCCCGCAAACCTTCACGTCTAAGAGCCTTGCAAATTATTGCTAGGAAACAAATAAAGAACCACACGATTGCTAAGGGGGTAGCCTAAGCTTTTATAGCAATCGAGGATGAGTACTAACCCTAATGGTTTTCCTCTTAATCACCGCCTTTCTTCTTTCCAGATTTGAAGTCGTTTCTGGAATTTCCTAATCGTCTTCGTACTTTCTGCAGAAACTGCACTTTCCTGATTTTTGTTGATCAAGATGTTTGCTGAGACGCCGTCAACAATGTTACACAAGATGTCGCAGAAGATGCTTCGACATTCTTTGTAACATGTTCTTCAGTTCCTTTTAAAAATCAGTCAATCTCTAAAACCGTCGTAACTACACGTGGCTCAAGTTTTGACGGCCTCGTCTCCTACCTCCAACCTCCGACCGACTTCTCAGGTCGTCCTCGGCTTCTCGCCACTGACCGGAGACTCGTCGGAGCCCGTCGTCGGAGACCGTGGCTCAAATTTTCAGTCTCTGTTTTTGTAAACACCACCGACATGAGCCCACTTCCCTCCGACGCTATCTTTTCGTACCCGTCGACGTTCCTGTCAATGTCCCGACAACTCTACCCGAAGTCCCTCTACCGACCCAGCCCGTCCCGGAGCTCTTCCAAAACAGAGTCGAGCTCGAACCCCTCGGGAACCTCTGTTTTGGCATCTCCCTACTTCTCTGCTCACATACTAGTATCCATGTCAGCTAGTGAGCCCGTGGCAGGAGCCTAAGTGGCTGTGTCGGACCACTGACCAGAGCTCCTCGGCTCCGACCATTGAGTGGGAGGCTTACTTGGGGAGCAAGAAACATCATCAAAACAGATGCACCACACATGCTCTGTTTTTCTGCAATTTTTTGACGACGGCTCCGACGACTCCCTGCACCGTCTCTCTGTCAAGCTTTGTGTCTCCGGTCAGTCATTGAAGTCCGCAGCACAACACGTGCCTGGCATGAAGAACATCACGAACCAAACAATAATTGCTTGCAATGCAAGTAACGCTTGCTGCAAGAAACAAAGCCTTGATTCCTCTGTTTTCAGGTTCACCCATTTGACGACATCCAAGACTTTGATTCCTTGAAGGTTATGACAAGTTCCACTGCGAGAAGAGAGGCAGAGGGTTGGAGACGAGTGTGGCCGAAGTCGCCGGAGCTCCGGCGGGTCTCCGGTCAGTGGCAAAGAGCCGAGGACGACCAGAGATTTTGGACGGAGGTCGGAGACGAGGCCGGCGAAGCTTGAGCCACGGTTATGGGAGAAATAACCAAAATCCTCACAATGGCATGGTTTTGAAAATTTGAAGTGTGGCCAGGGGCATTTTTGTCCTTTTACCTCAAATTTTAACAGATTTTAACAGAAATTCTAATGGTCAGTGCTATCTGTCATTTTATGATATTTGGGTGTAGCTCACTGTCTGTTTTGAAATATGGGGTAGTTAAGTGTCTTTTTGGTATTGTTGGGTGTGGTTTTGTGTCTTTTACCCTTAAATTAAATAACATGAATTAAAATATTTTAATTTAAATACATTATTTCAAAATGTACATACCTTCAAATTCCCGCAGTTCCAAATCCAATAGCCAATATAGAGCGATAATAAGAAGGCTAGTATTTGTGGGGGAGACTTAATATAGGGTACTCGATTTTTAAAAGTGGTCGGCAAACTTTCACCAAAATTACGAAAATACTCTTCTCGAGAGGAAGATGTGTGGGGGAAGTTGTGGGAGGGAAATAAAAGTTGAGGTTCTGTGGGAGGTGCTGCCAATATTTATAGATTTCATTTGTAACGGCGCACAAAGAAGGGTGCGCCGTTACAAAATTAATATGTAACGGCGCACATATGTATGTGCGCCGTTACAAATTAACGGTATCACCAACGGCTCGATTTCCGACCGTTAACATCAAACGACAATGTTCTGGTCAACGGTCAATATTTTAATAACGGCGCACAATGGTATGTGCGGCGTTACAAAGTAAAATCACTAACGGCGTACAATTATTTGTACGCCGTCACTGAGATATGTAACGACGCACTTTTCATACGTGCGCCATCACTAATGCAAAATCTAATAATGATCAACGTTTCCCTCAAAAATATAATGATCATATCAAGAATATTGAGTTCATCTTTCTTTTGTGTTTCTCATTTCTAGTTGACCCTAACAACAATTAGTTAGAGTTTCATTGCTAATTGCCAAATTCTTCAAATTAATGTGCTCCACTGACAAATTTATGATACAGTCAAGCGATATTATATTAATCTTATGATTCTATACATGTAACATGCATATTTATTTTTTGTTGTGTTTTATAATCGTCTTCATAATATTTATTAATTTTTTTTCGAAAGCATTCATTTAAAATATTTATTAGTACGTAGTTACTTCATTCTTGAGATGTGTCTTGTACTATACCATTTTTGAAAGACGGTGGGAGAACCGAGCTTATCAAGGAATAGCACACAATATTAATGAAGCTCATACACATATTAAAGCTCACATTTGACTCATACACCCCGCATACATTGAGCACCATCACATCAGGTTGCTCATGCTCCTAAACCCAAATCGCCTTGAAGTACTCTCACTCGATGGACCATCTAGCAATTATGGTTGTAGATCTTACTAGCCCATACGACTTGATCCACCGGCATGTCGTCTCGATGAGTTATGTGCAAACCAGACTCTGATACCACTTGTTGAGTAGAACCGAGTATTATCAAGGAGGAGCACATAACATGGAAGCTCATATACACATTAAAACTCACATCTGACCCTGAAAATGTATATCTTTCGCACAAAAACCCAAAGTTCACTACATCTTTTTTTATCATTAACAAACTACACATCACCATCTTGAAAAGAACGCAAAGTTTACAACACTTTTTTTTCCATTAACAAACCGCACAACACATATTTGCAAAAGTGTCGCAGCTCATGACACTTTTTGTCGTTTTCTTTCAGTTAAATGAACATTTAGTCGACTCAAATGTACGCAACCATTATTGAATGCAGTTAAGCATGTTGGTGCTGGAGACACTAAGGCTATACAACCCAACTATTGAAATGAAGAGACACGCACCGCAAGATACAAAACTGGGGAATGTGATGATCCCAAAGGGAACACAAGTAGTAGTACGTGTGATGCACATTCACAAGGACAAAGAGTATTGGGGAGACGATGCAGACGAGTTCAATCCTTTGAGGTTTGCCAACGGCATTTCCAAAGTTGTCGCGCACCCAAATGCGTTCATGCCATTTGGATAGGGGCCGAGAGCTTGCATTGGCCAAAAAATTGCATTGCTAGAAGCTAAACCTATGATAACATTAATGCTTCAGAGGTTCTCGTGGTACCTCTCCGACGAGTATAAGCATGTCCTTGTCGATAACCTCACTCTACACCCTCAATTTGATCTACCAATTCTCATCAAACCTTTGAATCTATAGTTTGCTTTTGTTTGATTCACTCATTTTGTGTTGTTGTATTCTCCTATATGTGCTCTATGTTTTGAATCATTTATTTTGGAAAAAAAATTTTCATCAACAAGTTATGAAAAGAAAATAATTGGACGATAAAAGATTAAAGCAACAAAAGTTGAAGTTTTAGATAAAACTCAAATGACATCTCCCAAAGAATAGTTAAGCCTCACTACCACACTTGGTTATCACGATATGGTAAAAACGGTTGGAAACTATATTAATTGAATGAGATAATAGCATGTAAAAATGTATATTATCATTCTAACTATTGAATCTAGCTGATGTTTTCATTTAATAGATACATCTTTTCATTTCAACCATTTAATATTTTTGGCTTTAATTCAGAGTATCTTTTCGTTTGAGGGTTGTAGTTACAACGTTTTTTTTATGATCGACTTATTTTTAAGAAACTAGGACTGATGTCATAAAGAATGTCTAAATATCGTGTATGACATCTTTGGATGACATCTTTGTCGACGCAAATTAGAAAAGTTTCTGTTTAAAGTACGACTACAATAAGGATTGTGAAAGCTCTAGCTGTATAGGACACGAACTGGAAAGAATACATTACCTCACGTTTTCCAGCTTGTCTCCGATTCTGGAAAGAAGAAAGACAGTGACAAAAAGAAAACCCAATAGGGTTAGTATTCATGATCGATTGTTGTAAAAGCTTAGGCTGCCCCATTAGCAATCGTGTGAATTTTTATTGTTTCCTAACAATAATATACAGAGCTTTTAGACGTGAAGGTTTGCGGGTTGAGAGGATGTGTATTGTGCTATGGCTATTGTGTATCACGTTAACTATTGAGAGTTAGGTGATTGAGGGTTTACTGATCACGTGAGTGAAGACTGCACGCAACCAAACGTTCAACAACAACTTGAACTGACAGAGCAAGGTGATTGCTCAAAGAGTGGAATCAAGACGGCGTATTGGATTCAAGGGGAGACCCTGAGATAGGTTTGCACTTGTAATAGTAACATAAAGTATAAATCTTGTGATGATCATATGTACTTGTATGTTTTGACGTATTACCATATAGTGAAACATTTCCACTGGCAGAGAGCCCCCAGACGTAGTTGATGTTGCACCGAACTGGGTAAACAATATGGTGTGTCGTTATTTATTACGTTTTATATTTACTGTCCGTCTTTATCTACGCAGGTTGTCATACACTATGGTATAACATTATACGTAACATTGTGCGTGACATCTTGTATAACTATCTGATCAAAATTTTAAGGGTCACAACCTTTCCAGAAGGGACACGTTGAACATGTGTTTCTGTTCGAAACAGTGTCAACTCTTCTATCTAAAGGATTGAAATTGAATAGAAAATTAACAATTTTTCTGAATCACCTTGTTTAAGAGATTAAAGAAATTTATTTTTGTTTTATGTTTTTATAATTCTCTTATTTATATTTTTTAATTCTTACAAAAAGATTAATTTAAAATTTTATGGGTATTTATTTATTTTTGTTTTGTTTAAAAAATATTTTCATGACAAATATATTTATTTTTTCGAAAAAAATAAATTTATGGGTATTTTTTTCATGTTTAGAAATTATCATCATAATAATTATTTATTTAGAATATTTTTGAGTAGTAATTTATTATTATTTTATATTAGTAATTTTTAATTATATTTATTAAATTTCTTCGAAATCATTTACTTACAATATTTATGGGGATTTATTTGTTTTTGTTTTCTATTTAGTAATTATCTTATTCATAATATTTATTTAATGTTTTTCGAAATTATTTATTAAAAATATTTATGAGCAGTTAATTATTTTTGTTTTATATTTATTAATTATCTTCATAATACTTAAAAATCATATTTAATACACCCAATATCTACCTAACATCTTATATAATTTTTATATAAATTACACCTCTTCATGGCCTATTATCTCAAAACATATTAACAATACATCAACCCTTATACAAGTCTCAATATGGATTACGTTGTTATATTTTGTTCAATAGCATTGGGTTTTCTTATTCCAATGTTTAGGCTTCTCTTTTGGAGGCCATATGTCCTCACTAAATTCTTTAGGAAACAAGGAATATTTGGCCCTCCATATCAACTCCTTTCAGGTTCTCTACTTGAAATGCATGAGTTGAGCAAAGCAGCAAAAAGTCAAGTTTTAGACACAAACTCAAATGACATCTTTCATAGAGTTAAGCCTCACTACCACACTTGGCTATCACAATATGGTAAGGACCTTCTTCAATTTTCTCCATCTATAATTTATTTGATTGATTGTGGTAGGCTTGGGCTTGAATTAGGTTATGAAACTAAGTTGAGTTCGCCTGAAAAAAATATAAATTAGCTCAAACTCGGCTCGGCTTGACACGAGCAAGGCTCGAGCACGGTTCACTTCATTCTTACTAAAATATTAATATTAATATTATGTAAAAGAATTAAATAGTATATGAGCAAGCTGGAGACTGACTTCACTCGATTCAGCTCGTCAAACTTCTTAATAAATATTTGTTAAAAGATAAAAATATATATGAACTAAATATTGAACGAGACGGCTCGTGAACCTGCCAAGCGTTAAAAAGTCATACTCGATCTCGATCATAACGAGTTCAAATCAAATAATTAACAAATCGAGCTCGAGAAGCTCGGTGAAATCTCGACTCGTTTACAACTTTACATATGGCATGAACCATCACATGAGCACATTTGGAATATTTCTTATTAGGGTGGCTACTCATGAATTTCAGTTTTATCACTTTTAGTCTTTTCGTCCATTTCCGTTAATTTTTAACATTTTAATATGTGGAAAGATTAAAATGCTCTTCAGAGGAGATAAATAGATTATTTGTAAATTGAATGAAATGACGTAAATGCCCTTCCCTATTCATTTAAATTTTTTTATCTCTCTCTCCATCTCTCTCGTAGCCAATCTCGACCTCCAACCCCACCAAACCCAATCTTCATTGCATAAAATTTTCAAAACCACACCAAAACATTTCCACTACCAAGAACCTTAATTAATTAACATAGATTCAAATAAGCTCTAAGCTTCGTTCAAAAAGGGTACTAAATTTGTTGTTTTGGTCCTTATCAAGTGCCAATCCAATTTCAATGCCTCCTCACTCATCAACATACTTGGCCAGCGTCATAGCTCCCGAGACATCCACTTGAATCGAGAGGCTCTTTCACGGATACCCCTACCCAAAATTGGTCTGATACACTCCGAGACTCACCGATCTGGCGACGGTCACCATATTCTCCGATTCTGATCTCTCTATAAAATCCACATTTCTCCATTTCCCAACACTTCTCCTTCCAAATCTTTAATCGTCTTCCCGGTTTCTCTGGTCACGTGAAAGACCCCATTTTCTCCGATCAAATAACTCCCCTTCACGGAGAGAGAGAGAGAGAGAGAGAGAGAGAGAGAGAGAGAGTTTAGAAAATTAAATGAATAGTGAAGGGTATTAACGTCATTTCATTCAATTTAAAAACAATCTATTATCTCGTGAGGGTATTTTAGTCTTTTCACAAGTTAAAAAGACCAAAAGTGATAAAACTGAAATTCATGTGTAGTCACCCTGATACGAAATATTCTATGTGTAGTTATGTGATAATGTAACATATATAGGGGTATCCATCTGGAATTATCCCTTATTTATTCACCCAAAATACTCTATTGACCTCGTTTTACACAAAACCTATTTCTTTTCTTAGAATTTTAATAATTAAAAAAATGCAATTGAGGTTCTTATTTTAACTTTAAATTATGATAAAAATATGATATGAAAGGTAAATTTCTTTGAATTGACAAACTTAATTGATAAGAAAACAGGGCAATCTTTTTATCCAGTGAACTACATACTAATATTAGAGAAGTGCATTGGAAAACCATAATTAGGCATAATTAAATAATGATACATATACATCTCTTTGTGGGTGATAGGAAAAACATTTGTATTTTGGTATGGGATGCAGCCAAGGGTGTTCATAGGTGATGCAGAATGGGCCAAACAGATTCTCTCTACAGACAAATCCACAATATATGTGAAGCCCATGGAAAGGCCTTCAACACAAGTAATGATAGGAAAATTTGGGTTAAACCTTGCTAGTGGAACCACATGGTCTAAGCATAGAAGGATGTTAAACCCTGCTTTTTCCTCTGAAAAAATCAAGGTATAATATATATATATATATATATATATATATATATATATATATATATATATATATATATATATATATATATATATACTTAATTCAATTATTTTGCACATTCATAATAAGTATACATGATTTTTTGGGTTACATCGATTAACGTGTCAAAATGCATCTGATGCAACGTACGTGGATAGGAAGAACTTTTTATCAAAAAAAATTTGATTCTTAGAAATATCGAAGATGATAGATTTGAGAGAAACCTCGATTTTTTATTAAACTTCAAAAACTACTGAATAACAAAAACCGTACGAGAGTGATTAAATAATGAAACACAAATTGCAAAAAAGGAAAACCCTAATTCGTTAGAAAAAAAAAAGAAAAAATGTTAGAAAGGAAAAAAGGAAACAACTATTAAAAATTATAAAAAACTGCTCGAAACTTATAAAAGAGATTTCGACCTTCCAGATGATCTCCAATGGCTGAAATCCGTCGTACCACATGATATAGCCATGATTTTGACTCAGACCGTCGTTTCTACCCGGAAATCACTAGTCTTTTGTCCAAATCTGACACTTTCGCGATAACTTCGGGTATCTACCTTCTGCATACCGATTTCTTCGACCGCACCGCATCATTCTCTCAAGGATGGAGAAGATTTGACCTTGAATCTGGACCCGCAGCATCCTCCTTAGAAGTAGAATCACCCCGGGATCCCATATCTTTGTAGCACTTCCTACCGAATTTTCAGTTGCATCAAGTACTCCCACCTTGCTCGCAAGTTGGATCGTAAATGTGTAGCACTTCATCTCGGGTTCCATGTTGAATTTTTTGACTTTTCTTATCAAAGTACACGCCCCTTGATCGATTACCCAACCTTGGAACTCGAGCCTTCTATGGTTGATACATGATGCTGGTATCTGGTTCTCGTTGCTGACTAAGGCAACAATATACGTGTAAGACTCCCAATAGTTTTCAGCTACTCCTGCAAGGCTTTCACCAAGCACCTTGGTTGCTGCACCACTTAACAACTCAAATTTCTCAGTCATGTCTTCATCGTACAAGCTCTCTATGCCCTCCAAAAATTGTTCGTAACCATTGTTGTATGAATCAGCTAAGAACAAGTATTTAACGCAACATAAAGTTTCATCCCTTGCTACCAGAGCTTCTGTTTCTCGAATTTTGTGCTCATGTTGACTCAATTGTGCTGCTACGATTTCAGCTTCCGCATCTGGTGCAGCATAATCATCATAAATCAAGGGTGATAGCCAATCTATGACCTCCTCTGGTTTAAGACTGTCATCGAATTGTGAAATTTCTACCTAGAAATCATGTTCCCACAGTTGGTTAAGGCATTCGGGTGTACGATTCCTGTAACCGGCGAAAGGATTCTCGTTCGTGACAGTATCATCATCACGACGACGCAATGCATCCATTCGCCGCGTCAATAATTGAACCTGTCACTTCAAATCTTCATGCACACGACGAATTTCAGCATGTTAACGTTATAACTCAGCATGATCATCATCAGCACCATGGGCTCGCGGCTGTCTACGGGGCGGGAGACCTCAGAATCGACTGAATCTGATACCAACTGATGCATCGTACGTGGCTAAGAAGAACTCTTTACCAAAAATTCGTTGATTCTTGCGAATAACGAAGATGATTAAATTTGAGAGAAATCTCGATTTTTTTATTAAACTTCAAACTACTGAATAACAAAGACCGTATGAGAGTGCTTAAATAATGAGACACAAATTGAAGAAAAAAAAACCCTAATTCGCCAGAAAGAAAAAAAAAAGAATTAAAGGCTAGAAAAGAAAAAAGGACAAGAAAAGAAACAACTAAAAATTATAAAAAACTATCCGAAACTTATAAAACATGATTTTGACCCTCCAGATGATCTTCGATGGCCTAAATCCGTCGTACCACATGGCATGGCCCTAAATTTGACTCAGACCGCCGTTTCTGCCCAGAAAACACTAGATTTTTGTCCAAATCTGACATTTTTGCAATAACTTCGGGTGTTCTAGCTTTTGCATATCGACTTTCTTGACCACACTGCATCAACATCTAAAATAGTATCACAAAAATTTCAAACACTTCGCATAGGAATTGATATATAATATATGGGTTTTCTAATTTTATCATACGTTTACTACTTATTTAGTTAATTTTTCTATTATCAGTATTTTCAGTTTAGTTCGATTCACAACCTATATAAAGGGTTCTCCCTTATCGTATCGTTCTTTTGTTGGAAAAAGGGTATGGTGAAGAGCATAGCGGAATGTACCATAACCATGATCGTTGAGTGGAAACATAAGGAGAAGATAGATGCTAAGGAAGAATCTGCGAGGCTTACGTACGATATAATCACACATATTGCTTTTGGGATTAGCTATGCCCAAGGCATAGAGGTTCTCAACGCCCAAAAGGAGCTTCAACGCCTTATTACTGCCTCTAATTTTCTTGTTTTCGTCCCCGGATCACAGTAAGTGTCACCATCTTCTCTCCATAACCTGCATAACTTAATCTTTTAGGTGGGTTAAAATTCTAAAAAAAGTATTGTACGTCCACGTATGCTATTAATATACATATCTGAATCATGAATCTGCTGGACTAATATTTTGTATGGAGCTGGCGTTTAATTTTCATCTTTCAGAACACGAGCTGTACAAGAAAAATTTGCACTTTTACAAGAAGGTGCTGTGTTATTTGTTAATGATAAAAAATGCGATGAGTTTTGCTTTTTTGTACAAAATGTGTGTATTAAATGACGAAATTGTCCTTACAATTAAAATTTTGCATAATCAACATTTGTGATTTAATTTTTTGGTTGAATAATTTTCAAGTTAAAAATTATTAGTTTTAATTCTTAATTCTGAACTTTAAGTGTCATTTATGTACCAGCACACACATTATGCACAAAACTACGAAGTTTATAACACATTTTTTTCATTAATAAACAGTGCATTACCCTCTTCCGAACTTACCTTTATGTCATTTTCCTAATTATAAATCCATTCAAGGTCCATGGATTTAATGAAGAGTGAATGTGCAAAGAGGGAAATTTGAGGTTAATTACGTAATTGTATAAGCAATCTCTTGTCTTGTATACATTTATTAGGTACCTCCCAACTCGGACAAATTTCAAAGTATGGAAGCTACATAGAAAAATGACAAGGTCAATAACGAGCCTCATTGAGAGTCGTTTGAGTGGTTCAAATATAGAGTTGTCGGAAAATCCTTACGGCGACGATGTCCTTGGAATGATGGTCGGAGCGTCAGAAAGTAACGAGAAGGGCGAGACGAAGTTGAGGATGGATGAGATAGTGGACGAGTGCAAGGCATTCTTTTTCGGAGGGCAAGAGAGCACCTCAAACCTATTGACTTGGACAACTTTTTTGCTGAGCATCCATCAAGATTGGCAACAGAGATTGAGGGATGAGGTGCTCGATCAATGCGGCCACACAGTTCCTGACGCAGATATGATCGCTAACTTGAAACTGGTAAATTATTATGACTGAAACAGAAGAAACATTAAAGCCCACAATTGATCCACAAGACTCACCTATTAAGTCTTGGGTCTAATGCGCATATAGACTTCCCTTAAACCTCTTACTATTTCATGTGGGCTAGTAGGTCTCGGGTTGCTCGCGCTCCTAAGATCATATCGCCTTGCACTCTCACCCGATGAAGCATATGGCATTCTGGCCTAATCAATCATGACTCCAGATCCTACTAGCCCGCATGACTCGATACATCATGAGACCCATCGACCTCATGTTGGTCTGATGAGATATGTGTAAGCCAGGATTTGATACCATCTGTCGAGGGGAATCTGGCCTTATCAAGGGGAGCGCATACCAAGGAAACTCATATACACATTAAAGCTCACATATGACCGAAAACACACTTTTTGCATACAAATGCACACTTTTTACCATTTTCTAGAACATATGGTGGACTCCAACATACCTAGTATGCATTATTTATTGCAGGTGAACATGGTGGTGCTGGAGACACTGAGGCTATACAGCCCAGGTATTGAAATGAAGAGACAAGCATCACAAGACACAAAACTGGGGAATGTGATGATCCCAAAGGACACACAGGTAGTAGTCTGTGTGATGTATGTTCACAGGGACAAAGAGTATTGGGGAGAAGACGCGGACGAGTTCAATCCCTGGAGGTTCGCCAACGGCGTTTCCAAAGCCGCTACCCACCCAAATGCCTTCATTCCGTTTGGATCGGGGCCGAGAACTTGCATTGCTCAGAAACTTGCAATGCTAGAAGCTAAACTTGTGATGGCACTGTTGCTCCAGAGGTTCTCATGGTCCCTCTCCAATGACTACAAGCATACCCCACTTGATAACCTCTCTCTCCAGCCTCAATTCGGCCTACCCATTCACGTCAAACCTTTGAATCCATAGTTTTTTTTATGTTTGATCCACTCATTTGTGTGTTCTTATATTTTCTTATTCGTGTTACATGTTTTGAATCATCTTTATGTATCGGAAAATAATTGGACAATAGGAGGTAAACTTCTTGATGAATGATAGTTATATTAGAATAACTCCGTTCCGCTGTAAGCATCGTGGATGTTGATGCCTAGAACAGACAATGACGATGATGATTGCTTGTTGAATTGGAGGTGAGAGTTCACGAAAAAGGGATCGGAGATTATGCGATTTCATGGCTTCGAGACGGACAAGAATCGGAGAAGAGACTTGACAGGCAGTCCTTTTAGTATTTCGGACAAAACCTGTTCTGTCCCAAACCCGCCACCTACGACATTCATTGTTTTCCTCGCAAACTCTACGTACGTTAAGTAAATAAGCTTTTGTTTGTGAGAACCAATGTGCTTTTGTTTCCTTTTCTAGTTTACTTCTTAAACAATAGGAAAGTGTATCTCTTACTCTTAGGCAAGTTAGTGGGTTTTAATTAATCTTTGTGTGCTTAATAATTTAATTCGTAGAATATTAAATCATTGTTATTCGTTTGTTTGTGTGACTTAACGACACGTAGTCAATGATTATATAATCGTATTGTGCATTTTTCTTTATCGGCAGCGTACTAGTCTCGAGTAGAAAATGACTTTCAAATTAAAAACCTAGAATATCGTTTTCAAGTGAAACATTCTAATGATTACTGTAATCTTATTTCAGTGTCCACTTAAGTCTATAGGTAATAAGTAGAGTTCTCAAACATGTCACGAGTTAAATGATTAAAAATCAATGGTCGAATTAGAATCCAATGAAAGGTAACTTAGGGTGATAGGGTTCTAAAGCATTAATTAGGGTGAAATTACCTATTATTATGCATACAAACATGCTCCAACTATAGGGACAAAATAAATTCGTAATGTCTTACCAAATTATACAACACACTTATCTCTAGCCTAGGTTTAGTCAATTGAAAAGTATTGAGATCTAATATATATATATGGAGTTTCTTTAGTGTTACTTTTAAAGAAGATCCGGATCTTCCTAACACTCTAGTTGCGCATCATAGGAACAACGAAAAGGTGATCGTGAACGAAAAATACGGGTACATAATGTGAGCTAGATATCATCTTCAAATGAAGGTGGGGTCGCGGCTGGATGTTTATCTTATACCATAAATAAATCTACTTTTTCATATTTTAGCCGTTCTTTTCGATTCACAAAAAAGAAATTTGGGATTTTGCATTAGGCCATGAACCAAAGGATCTAGGGAACATTTTGTTAACGGTTTGATGGAACATTTTTAAATTCTTAAAAGAAAGAAATAATCGTACAATTTATAACATGTAATTATATTATAGAAAGGGTTAGAAATATAACACAAACAAGTGTCAATAATGTGCTTAAGCAACCAACCTGCAATCCATAAACACTAGACAGAACATGCTAAAGTAAGATAATTGCTATAGTGTCTAACGACTTCCTCGACTGATCATCCCAATCCAAACAACCCAAGAAAGCCACCTCTTTCTGGATCTGCTCCAGAAATTTACACACTTGCTCACCTTCAATCGGTAGTGTCTGGTCTTTCAACATCGCTCCCTCCTATAGTGAGCCGGTTAGTGGTTATGTTGCGGGCAAATAACGTGGAGCCTGGCGGACTCGCAGAACACTTGAATGAACACAGAAAAATGAATATTTTATCTTTCACTACCTTATTTTGTTTTTCACTACCTTATTTTGTTTTATTTTACTTCTCTAATTGTCCAAATAATTCAAAATAAATGCAAGCCGCTGAAGATAACGTACACATCATTTTATGTTATGAATTTCATAAAACAATATATTTTGTTGACTTATTAAAATTTAAAAGAGGCCCTTCTCCCATAAATTTATGAATCCGCCAATGTCATGAACCAAAGAATTTGGGGTCATTTTGTTACGTTTTGATAGAACAGTTGGTTTTAATAATTTTATCTTTAAATTCTTAAATGAAAGAGTTGGGCATACAATTGATTATAGAAAGAGTTAGGGAGATAACATAAACAATCGGCACTCAAGTGTAAATAATGTGCTTAAGCAACCAACTTGCAATTCATAAAACACACTAAAACAGAGTACAACACCTTAACCTTAGAATATTGCTAAAATGTCCAACGACTTTCTCGACTGATCATACAAACCCAAACGACCCAAGAGAGCCATCAGTTTGAGCTTCCCTTTTTCCTATTCTGGCCCAAGCCCCCCTCCTCCGAATCTGCTCGAGAAAATTACACACTTGCTAACGGATTCTTCCAACTAGTAGTTTCTCATTCTTCCATCTGGTAATGTCATGTCTTTCAGCAGATTCCCTCTCATAGAGAGCCAGTTAGTGGCTATGCTGCGGGCAACATGGAGCCTGGTGGACTTGTAAAACACCTGAATGAACATAAAGAGGCGCTTTTTTAGTTGTGCCTGAATTTTGGCCTGGATCACTCTTGCTCAGATCATTCACCACTTTCTCAAGGTTATTTCTACAGAAAACAATACTTTTAGATATCTCAATCGACCCGTATGAATATGTAAACTAAACCTTATGTGCATGCACTAGTAGGTGTTTCTTTCCCTCGAAAACAAAGATGGCACCTGTTAGTTGAATGTACCCCACCCCATCGGGTAAATTATCCCTCCTCAAGATTAAGATGGCAGTCACCACGCCTCGATTATATGTGAATACCATAAGGAAGAAAAGTGGGGGAGCATTGTCCTTAGCCTTTTCCCTGACAAGAACGATATAATCTTTTCTCTATCATCCTCAACAATCGCTCGCCCCCTATCGTTGCACACCCGCAAGAGCTCAACCCAAAGGAAGATTCTACTTGCTCCAGAATTAGAAGAAGCTCGTCTCGAACTCCAAAAATCATGTCAGCATATGCACTTGTAAATTCTCTTCAGTCATCACTACTTGCATTGCTATGATGAACAAGAATAAGAAATGCAATACAATGATATACAAGAAATATTGAGAGGATAAATTACATATGATTACTTTTAATTATCAATCAGAAACAGATGAGTACCTATTTCCAATGTTATAGATGACATACAAGTCACATGCAAATGACGTCCAAACGACGTACAACCCGCGTGCATATATGTCTAAATCGATCGATTTTCAATTTAGATAAATTTTTTATTTGTTTCAATTTTATGAACCGAAATCAAATTGATAGAGTTTGAGTTCGGTTATCTTTGGACATCCCTAACTGTAAAGTTTAAGATTTAATAATGCATTGTTTAGATTGTATAATTAATCTTTTCAAGCTGTGTGGACACACTATAGAGATCACCTGCTTACAGTTCAAGTCAACTACATTGTTAGTATTTTTGCCTTCTGCTTTGGCTCAGTCATTCATCAGTTGCACTTTTTAGTTCATTCAAATCAAAATAAAATCTTGACAAAACAAAACAAAACCCGGAATCGATTCCCAGTCCAAAATAAACACTTTTCTTGCTCAAACTGATTCATGTTTGATGTATCATCAATTTTCTACACAATGACAAGCAAGACTTATATTGGAAATCATTAATTGTGTGTAACTAAATGAACAATTCAAATAGTTTCTTACATTATTTAGAAAATGTAAATATGACGTCATAAATATAATTTAATTACATTTTAATCAAAATTCGAGAAACACTCGCTGTGCCAGCTCAGTCCCAAAGTCAAAGCGCTTTCGCTCCCTAACTCAATCTGGACCGTCCAATCCATTCTCCATCCAACGGACCACTCCTCTCCACGCTTTCTCTTCCTCAACCTTTGATCCACACACCAAACTATGGCCATAATGCCTCCACGCTAACAAACAGTTAATCGTTAGATCTGAACTGATCTCAACGGCCCATATTAGAAGAAATTAATATCCCGCTCTTTTTGTCTCTCTGTCTCAGTCTCTGAAACAGAGACTGTGTTTTATTTGAGCTTTGAATCGTTCTGAGGTAGACGAAGACGAAATGCAGGAACAAGCTACGAGCTCGGTCGCTGGAAGCTCGATTCCTTCGAGCAGCGAGAGGTCTTCGAGCTCAGCTCTCCAGCTCGAGGTTAAAGAAGGTTCGTATTTCCTGATTTGCCCCAATTTTTTTGGATTGATCTGTCCGATTGAGTTCGTCAGCTGAAAACCGATTAATAGTCGAATTCGGTGCGGATTCGAGCTTTTTTTTATCTGCAGTGTCTCTTACCTGTTTTGATTTGGCGGATTAATCCATTTTCTTGGTGGAATTTTTGAAATAAATAAGCTGGTTAGGGCTGGGTTCTGATGAATGTGTGTTGTTTGTTTTAGTCGATTTCGAGCTTTCTTGTAAATTTTTCCATCTGGGTTTTGTGATTTTTTTGGTTTTCTCGAGATGGGTCTGTTGATTTTCTCAGTTTGGAGTTTTATATGTTTATAATTTATATAGTATTGTGATTTTTTAATTAGTGAACCGTGATTTTGATGAATTTTTAGGTATGGAAAGTGATGAAGAGATGAGGAGAGTGCCGGAGATCGGCACTGAAGTGGCTGGAGAATCTGCTTCGGTTCAGGCAGCAGCAGATGGGAAGAGGAAGAGAGGGAGGAGCTCAGCCGACAAAGAGCACAAGCGCTTGAAGAGGTAATTTGAAAGTTGCAATTTTTGTTTTGTTATGATCTCAACTCAATTTTGGAGGAAAATTGTGTTTTATGACTATGCATTTTCTTGATTTTTTTTCTTTAAAACAAAAAGGTTGCTTAGGAATAGAGTATCGGCTCAGCAAGCAAGGGAGAGGAAGAAAGTTTACTTGACCGAGCTGGAGGTGAGAGTCAAAGACTTGGAGAAGAAGAACTCGGAACTTGAGGAGAGGCTGTCGACTTTACAGAACGAGAATCAGATGCTCAGACATGTAAGTCACATTTCCATTTCCATCGCCTATGTTACATTATATCGTAATTGTTATGATCTTGGCATGGTAGATGCTCTTAGTGTTATTTATACATATCCCGAGCTACACTTAGCCAATGTTACATTATATTGTAACTGTCATGATCTTGAAGTAGCAGACGCTCTTAGATTTAATCGATATTCTGAGCTACTCTTAACTTGCTTGCACATATTGATATCGGATGGTTATTGCTAGCATCCCGAGCTACTCTTAGTTGTTGTATTTATAGCATTCCCAAGTTGATATTGCTAGCAACCTTGTAACATTGTCACCATGCTAGCTTGTATTCCAATTGAAGTGGTTTGAAGACATAGGTATTTATCTGTGAACCTCCCTCTCAGACAAAGCTCATGGTCTTCGTGGACGTGTTATTTGGTGGGTCATGTTTCCCATACAAACCTTTCGTTGATACTTCTCCCGAAATGTAGAAATACTCTAGGATTTGATGGTTATGGATAAGATTCGATTTTATCGAGTGATTTGTTGCGCATAAAGTCATCATCCATCATTTTGGACCATCATTTTCTGAGTTTCAGTCATCTTATTTACAGAGATATGATTTTTCCTGCTTATTCGAGTGCTACGCTATCTTACTAGTTACTGGAGTACATAACGAGCCTAAGAAGCAAATACATCCTGAAGATGCAAGAATGACCCATTTTATCGCCTTTCAGAATAAATAAATTCAAGAAAAACAATGAATCATAAGCTTTTGAGTAAACACTTTGATAGTTTGTGCTGATATACAATCAAGCATTGCTGCAATGGAAAATGTAATTATCATAGTTGATTACATGCGCAGTATATGTCATGAATTCCAACCTTTCATGTATACTGACACATCTCTACCAATCCTTTATTTTGGAAAGTAAATTTTAGTCTCATCCTCAGATTATTAGCACGAAACCCTCAAGAAACTTCGCCAATTTGTATTGAACAACATGCTGACCTTTTTACCATCTATTATCGGCTTCTACTATTCTAATACCCTTTACGAACATGAAAATTTGGTGCAAATGCTGCGAGTCTATTTCTGTGCTGCTCTAAGATGTTATGAGTTGAATACATAGCTGTGTACACTTTATGGTCTCTTACAACATGAATATACGAATGATTATGTCTTGCTCAGCGAAGAACCAGTTTCGTTACATTTGTTCTACTTCTTTACCGTTACAAGTGATTGTTGTTTCATGAATTTGCTTTGTTCACGACTGGAATCCATATTTCTGCATCTGATATAGTTTGTCTCGAGTTTAGTTTTCGCCGGAGATTTGTGTGACTTGTTGTGCTGTGAAATGCAGATACTGAAGAACACAACTGCAAGCAAGAGAGGAGCTGCTGAAAGTAATGCAGATGGATCTTTGTGACAAACAAAAGAATTATATAAGTGTGCATGTAAGAGTTTGGGAAATATAATAATGTTGAAGATGTGTTAATATAGTAGTTTGTGTTTTTAAAATTGTTTATTATTATTAGTAAATTCTATCAGTTAAATAACCATAAAGACTTGATCCATTTATAAAATTTTGAGGATTTGAGGTCAAAAAAATAACCATAAAGACTTGATCCATTTATAAAATTTTGAGGATTTGAGGTCAAAAATACTATCTTTCTCAAACTAATTCTTGCATCAATCATTAAAAATTGCTAATTTTTTATAAATGTAAGGATTATTTCTATTTTCATATTAATATGATTAAACTGTTCATATGGTAAGGTATGTCACTCATCAAAACAGTAAGAGCATAGTATTAAAAATTGTGTAAATTTAGTTGGAATAATAATGTTTGTTTTATTGTACATTTAAATAAATAAAAATTAGAAGCAATTTGAGAACAGTTAATTGTTCATTTTAAAGAGTAAAGTACACTATTTTTTTTTTGAGAAATGTCACATTAAAAATTATGATTATATTTAGGGGTTCAAATGACGAAAATACCCTCAAAATATTTTTTAAGTTTAAATAAAATGCATTTTTTTCAACTCAACTTTATCGAATTTTTTCTTTTCTCGTATGCCATCAATTTTTGTTCGTGAGACTTGATATCTATACGAGTAGGGACTTAAGAAGAAAATCGGCGAGCTCGAAGAAAACAATTAATTCTTCTAGTGTTTTAGAAAATAATTTTCAAGCGCATTTTCGTCGAATATTCGCATGTGCAAAAAAGAAATGCAAGTTCACATTTAATTTTTTCACAACAATAAAAATTCACTTCCAATTCTTTCAAAAATTTAACCAGTTTATAGACAATTTTTCTACAATTTACCGTTAAATTTAATCAAAGCACATCATTTATGATGTTTATACCACTTATTTTTGAATTTAAAGTGAGATTCAAGTTTAATTTGAACTAAAATGAACATTTAGTTGTATCCAAGTTTGGGAAATTTATTTAAACCTATTATTATAAGAAACGCAACATCAATGAATTAAAAAAATTCCATTTTCCACTTTTGTTCTGTTTGGTCCAAAAGAAAGTTGCAAAGTCTCCACCTTTAATATAAAATTGTGAGAGACGGCCACGAAAATGGGCATTTTAGGCCAATCCTCGTATTCGACTCTCAGTAGAGCCCACACCCATTTCTCCACCATCTCTCTCTCGTCACCATCGAATTCAAAATCGAATCTTTGTGCTTTGAGGCTCAATACCATCCACAGAGCATCTGAAAATCAGTACAGATTGTTGCTGACCCGACGACACCCAGTTCCTTCTTCAGTTTCAGCTTTGCCCCTTGAGACCCAGGAGGTCGAAGAAGAGATGGAGAGTGGTGGAGGGTACAGACCCATCTCTGTGTCTGATGTTCATAGCATTGTGGATGATGAATTGCTTCAGAAGATGGTTTATGATGCTCTTGTTTGGAGCTCTCTTCATGGGCTTGTTGTTGGGGACAGGTCTTCAGAGGTCAGTCAATCAGTCTAGCTAGCTTTTTTGATTGATCATGAACTGGTTGAGTTGAGCATAGATTTTGTTCTCAGGTTATGGTTGTATGTAGTTGGTTTACCTAAATTTGATGTTAATTGGCTGATCATTATCATGTTTCATGATCACTTTTTGTTTTGTTTGATTATTTGTTGATGGGCTTGTTTGTATTTCTTGTTTGGAGCTCTCTCTTCATGGGCTTGTTGTTGGGGACAGGTCTTCAGAGGTCGGTCAATCAGTCCACCTAGCTTTTTTTGATTGATCATGAACTGGTTGGGTTGGGCATAGGTTTTGTTCTTGGGTTATGGTTGTATGTAGTTGGTTTTCCTAAATTTGATGTTAATTGAGTGATCATTATCATGTTTCATGATCACTTTTTGTTTTGTTTGAGTATTTGTTGATGAGTTTGTTTGTATTACTTGTTTGGAGCTCTCTTCATGGGCTGGCTTGTTGTTGGGGACAGTTCTTTAGAGGTCAGTCAATGAGCTTAGCTACCTATTTTGATCGTGCATGAATTGGTTGATGATATATTTTCTTCTTAGGTTATGGTTGTGGTTGGTTTTCCTAAATTTGATGTTGATTGAGTGATCAAATCGTTTTCATGTTTCATGATTTGTCATGATCACTTTTTATTTTGTTTGATTATATGCTGATGGACTTGTTTGTATTACTTGTTTAGGGCTCTCTTCATGGCTATTTTGACTGTGCATGAATTGGTTGAGGATAGATTTTCCTCTTAGGTTGTGGTTTTTTTTTACTATGTTTGAAGTTAATTGAGTGATGAAATCATTTTCATGGCTCTGGGGTTCTTAGGTTCATGATTTGTGTTAAAGGGCTTGTTCGTATTACCCATAAGCATACTGTATGGAGAAGGCATGGTGTTGTTTAGTGTTTCTTTGGAAATTTGTGAAGTCTGATGCTCATTTTTCATTCAGCTTGCTTGAAGACATTTGATTGCATTTAAACAACTAACAAAGGAACAAATTGTCCATTTAGTTGTATGATATAATATAGTGGCTGAATGATCAATAGCTCAACTAGTTGGGAGTCTGAGCTAAGTTGGATTTTGAAACGGAATGTCGTTCTTTTCCTTTTTGGTTTTAGTTTCTTCTACTGATGGGCTTAGCTTCGGTTTGCTATGTTTTTGGAGGCGTTGTTTCTGATCAGGGTGATTACTCGGTTCATCAAGAAAATGATTGGGAAAATAAGACTTAAAACTTGTTTAAGCTGCTTAGGCCTACAATTCTCCACAAAATCGACAGTTTTATTTTGTGACTGAAGGGTTGTACCTTTGTGCTTGTTGTGTCATTGCATTTGTTGATCTCTTTGGCTTTTGTTCTGTAGGATTTTCTAGTCTTAAGGTGTTGGTTTCTGTCCAGTATCCTATTTTTCTTCAATAACATTGTTTTATGCAAGAGAAAAACAACAAGTAAAGAGATTTTCAATTAATGGTACACAAGTCTTGTGTCGGTTAATCTGCAGAGATCGGGAAGAGTCCCTGGGGTGGGCATGGTTCATGCCCCATTTTCCCTTTTGCCCATGTTGTTACCGGAAAGCATATGGAAGGAAGCATGTGAGCTGGCACCCATTTTCAATGAGCTTGTAGACCGAGTGAGTTTAGATGGCAAATTCTTACAGGAATCACTATCAAGGTTCTCTCGCTCACTCTCTCACCAATCATCACTTATATATGTGTTTATTCTTTGGTGTCTGCTTGTTAGTGTAAAATGAATTGATTTCGAAACCATTTGAGTTAGATATATCAAATATGCTACAATGCTTTATTAAGATGTCGCTCTTTCAAGCATATATTGACTTCCCCTCCATATAAATATGTATGCTTTCTGCTCCTTGTGGGTTCGTGGCATAGCGAGAGCCAAGATCCCATTGTTTTTGTTCACTCATTCTAAAATTTTTTTTTACTGCTTTCAGATGATTAGTATCTTCATAAGTGTACCCGCTCAATTTGGCTGCAGAGAAACTTTATTATCATGTATGCCATTAAGATGTATTTCATCATTCATTCAGGAATCAAGTTTATATGCAGCCGAATTTTGATTTCTATATGAATGACTTTAAATGCCTCAACTATGTCAATCGTTTCACAACTTGATTTCTAAGTGTAAATTGTGGTTTGCTCACGTTACATGCCTACTTACTCGGGCTTTCCCTTTCCCAGATGAAATAATATAATTCATGTCTTGTGGTTTCTTCTATTTATGGCCTTCTCTTGCTGTTTAAATTCAAACTTATTCGAGTTTCGAGTGATTATTGATGTGTGTAAATTGCAGAACTAAGAAAGTGGATGCTTTTACCTCTAGACTCTTAGATATTCATTCCAAGATGCTAGAAACTAACAAGAAAGAGGTAAGTGCATATGAAAGCTTTTGAAGGTCTGTTTCTATCGATATTTTCAATTGTAATTTTGCCTTCCGGTATTTTAGTTTCATAACATTTAATTTGTGGTGGTATTTTTTTTCTTGTCAGAATGATCAAATGTACTTGTTATTGTTCCAATCGTTGATTCAGGAAATACGTCTGGGTTTGCATCGCTCGGATTATATGCTCGATGAACAAACTAAATCACTCCTCCAGATAGAAATGAACACGATTTCGTCTTCTTTTCCGGGCCTTAGTTGTCTTGTCAGCGAGCTACACAGGTAAAAACTCATTTATACAAACAGTATAGGATTTATTATTCCTATTTATTTTGTTGACACGTAAACAAAAACCAATCAAGCCATTAAACCCAAGTCACAAATCACCGCGTTTGGCAAGTAGGTGTGAAGATTTTCTTATGTAATGTTCTAACAATCTCCGACTTGTCTGATTAATCCCCGATTAGTCCTTTATAATTCCTGATTAATCCTTCAATCCGATTTATTTTCCGATTAGTCTCTTGAAGCTCTCTCCGCCCAACTAGTGCCTAGCGTTTTTAGAACACTGTTTTTATGTATTTCGAAGCACCATAAACAAACTCTCAGCAGCAGAGGGTTATTATAAAGTACACTAACCTTCATCGTCGCCTTGCAGGAACTTACTTACTAACTACAGAGAACTCCTTGGATTGGATTCCAAAAGGGTCCCCAGCAATAATGCAGTTAGTCAGTTTGCGGAGGCACTGGCTAAAGCTTGGACTGAATACAATAACCCGAGGCTAGCTTTTGACATAACCAATAATGTTTTCTTTCCCTTTTCTGCTTGATGAATTCAATGACATCTTACCGGTGTGAGTTAACTTTCAGTTTCTTCTTACAGGGCTGTGGTTATGTGTGTAGTCCAAGCAGAAGAGCGCAACATGTATGACCAACACTGGCTTTCTTCGGTATTGAAGAAAATATATCCTCTTTTTTTGTATAATCAATACAGTGATTTGCATACATACTGTGAATATTTAAATTGTTAGGAAACCCCTGCATGTGTTCCTAAGCTTTTTTAACACACATAATATTACAACTATCCGAAAAACACTGGCGGAAATTGACGCAGATGGCCAACTTCAACCAGACGGAACTCTTAAAGTGTATGTCATCTCATGCAATGGAACTTGTTTTCTTGTCCAAGTTTTTTAGATTATGTTTTACTTCTGACTTCATTATATGATATCATTTTGTTTGCAGAGATGGCTTGCCGGTTTCAGTTGTTTATTTTAGAGCCGGGTACACGCCATCTGATTATCCTTCAGAAACAGTAAGCACTTCTTTCGTTTATCATTAGAACATGTGATAGTTTATAATTTTTGTTCAAGAGTACAACAAAGGATAAAAAAAATTTATATTAAGTATGTTAATTTACTTCACGGGAAAATCACCTGACTGATTGATTATGACTCGGCATTTTGGAATTTCGGGAAATTATGTCTATTGTGTTATATAATCTTGTAACTTTTTTAGGAATGGAGAGCGAGGCTATTTATGGAGCAGTCATCTGCCATCAAATGTCCATCAATATCTTATCACTTAGCAGGCACGAAGAAGATTCAACAAGAACTTGCAAAACCGAATGTACTCGAGAGGTAATATTTTCTCATATGCTTTAGGTTGTGTAGTGTATGATAAGTTTGGATTTCCATATCATCTGTTTCAAGCTTACCGTTCTCTGCTTGTAAACAGGTTCCTTGATAACAAAGAAGACATTGCCAAAATAAAGAAATGCTTTGCCGGACTTTGGAGCTTGGATGACCCAGATATCGTCAAAAAAGCAATTGAGACGCCCGAATCATATGTTATGAAGCCCCAAAGAGAAGGCGGAGGTTGTGTAGTATCTCTGAACTGTGCTCGGCTTTTGATATTGCTCTTACTCGGACACTACTAACAAGTTATTACCTCATTTCAGGAAACAATATCTACGGCGATGATGTGAGGGAATCCCTCTTGAGATTGCAGAAGGAAGGCTCGGAAGAAGAGGCAGCGTACATCCTTATGCAGAGGATCTTCCCGTCTATCTCTCCCGCCTTTCTGATGCGCAACGGCATTTGTCACAGGGAGGACGCTCTCTCAGAGCTCGGGATATATGGCGCTTACTTGAGGTACATAAGTCGTAGCCAGTGTCATAATTTTTCGGAAATAGCTACTTCAGTTCCAAACTTAGTTTCTTGCCATCTATCTCTTTTCTTGATTGAATTGGGCAAAAATGACTTCCAGTACCCTTGATTTCACTTGTAGCACACGCCAAGCATTTTATTTGGCATAAACTTGAGATTTATTGTGCTTACTCGAGATACATAAGTTATAACTAGTCTCATAATTCTTTGGAAGTAGCTGCACCAATTCCAAAACTCAGATTTTTAAATGAATTTGGCAAAATGACATCCCATACCTATGACATCACTCGCAGTCCATGTCAAATGTGTTCTTTGGCATAAACTCGAGATTTATGTTGCTTGCTTGAGGTACAAGTCATAACTAGTGTCTTAATTTTTTGGAAGTAGCTGCTTCAATTCCAAAACTTAGATTCTTGGATTAATTTAGCAAAATGATTTCCCATACCCTTCATTACCCTCGTAATCCACGTCAATCATGATCTTTGGCATAAACTCAGAGATTTATGGCGCTTAGTCATAACTAGTGTCATTATTCTTCAGAATTAATTGCATCAATTACAAAACTTAGATTCTTGAATGAATTTAGCAAAATGATTTCCCATACCTATGATTTCACTCGTAGTACACGTCAAGCATGATATTTGGCATTAACCCTAGTCGTGCATTGCAGGAACAACGAGAAGGTGATAGTGAACGAGCAATGTGGGTACCTGATGCGAACCAAGATATCATCTTCAAATGAAGGCGGGGTAGCGGCTGGATTCGCCGTTTTGGACAGTGTTTATTTGAGTTGATTAAGCATATGGTGCTCTTGTGTTGGATCTAATAAGAGTTGCTTGTTGATTTTTGCAGAGGAAAATTTGTAAAAGATGTTTATCTTATCCCATAAATTAACTAACTGTTTTCATATTTCCTTGTAAGGAGTTTGGGATTTTGCATTAGGGCATGAATCAATGATGAGGTTCTGTATGCGGGTTTCCAAAGAATTTAGGGGCAGCGAATTTGAACCGCAAACCGGTCTAACCGTAACTCGAGGTTCGATTTCTAATTTCAAAAAATAAAAACCGAAAACGATTGGTCTGCTCGTCGAGTCAGCGAGCAAGCTGGTTTAGATTAGACCTAACACATGTGTCATAGCATGAAATGAACTCACTACAATTAACAGACTCATTACAAAATGGAGGACAAGTACATGCTTTCCGAATAGATTTACTAATCATCAGAGTCAGTTTCATAAGCAGGCCGTTGGTAGGGCGTCGGATACTTGTCGGGGACCCCGTCTTCTACGCGCACGATGCTGCACACTGTCGCATTCTGAAAATGCCAGCCAACGGTCATAAATTAGTTCAATAATATGAATCTTGAGATGCAAGCAAGTTTAAGAGAAAACAACATTATTCAGAAAACACACCAATCCTAAAAAAACTAGCTAGGAACGATGTTCTAAAAATGATAGGTGCTAGTCAGGTGGATAGAGCCTCTGGGGATTAAATAGAAATTAATCAGATTGTTGGACCATATGGGGATTGAGAAGCTCAATGCAAAATGTAAGAGTAGTGCATGTTTTGCGAGTCATACATAACTAAAAGAGTTCGTATAAACTTCATCGTAGAGATAGACAAATCTAGGAAGGAAGTCGACACACTGTCTGTTACTCCTCCCTCTGTCTCGACAATTAGTTATGCATAAACACTAAACATACACCCTAAAACAGAGTAAAATACCTTAACCTTTGAGTATTGCTACAGTTTCCAACGACTTCTTCAACTGGTCATCCGAACCTGAATAGCCCAAATAAGCCATCAGATTGAGCTTCCTCTTTTTCTTATTCTGGCCCAGGCTCTTCCGCTTCTGGATCTTCTCGAGAAATTCACACACTTGCTCACTCTGATTCTTCAACTAGTAGTGTTTGTTCTTTTAGTATCGTGCATATTCCCTCCCATAGTGAGCCTATTAGTGGCTATGTGGCAGGCAACGGTGTAGAGCATGGTGGACTTGCTGAACAGTTGAATGACCATGAAGAGGCGCTTTTTGGTTGTGCCTGAATTCTAGCTCGGATCGCTCTTGCTCATATCATTCACCACTTCCTCACAGTTACTGCTACTGAAACAACACTTTCAGATATCATAATCGCCTCGTACGAATCTTTAAACCGAAGCTCATGTGTGTGCACCATCAGGTAAACCAGAAGCATGCGTTTCTTTCCCTCGAAAACAAAGACGACATCGGTTGGTTGAATGTACCCCGCCATGTACAAATTATCCCTCCTCAAGATTAAGAAGATGGCAGTCACGACGCCGCAAATTTATGTGAAGACCCGAACGAAGAACAGTGGGGGAGCACTGTCCCTAGCCTTTTCCTGGACAAGAACTGATATCATATTCTCTCTACCGTTCTCAATAACTGGTTGTCCCCTCTCGTTGTACATGTTAGGTATTATATAATAATATTTAACAAATTACGGAAATTAATAAATTATAAAATACTAATAAAATATGAAAATTACAAAATGATACATGAACCTTTACATAATATTAGATACAAACTCGAGAATAGTCGAAGCGTGTTGGACACTTTCCTTAAAGTGTATTCGCTCTCCCTCGGGTGTTGGAATCAATGAGCGTACACCTCTCAGGATACAACGACTTCGAACTAGCACCGTACACCAAAGGTCTAGTTCCAGCGAACTTGAACTTGTGCCTTTCTTTATCACCAAATCGTACGAACTTTGAAGAGAAGAAATGTAGAAGAGGGAGAACAAGAACACATAGTTCTTGATATTTGGATGATTCAAAATTGAAGAGAAAGACCATCTATTTATAGTCTCATCTCTTCTACCTCTTGAATTCTAAGAGTAAATGTTCAAATTAAAGACAAAATGAAAGGTTGTAACCTATACATTCAAGAGGATTAAACCACATTCAAAACTCGAAATGCCAACTCAATTTTATTCATTAGGTAATATGAATTTAAATCATGTAATATAAATATAATTATATAATATGATCTTAAATCATATATTATCCAACAGTACACACGCAAGATCTCAACCCCAAGGAAGGTTGGTACTCACTGCAGATATGGAAGTAGCTCGTCTCACACTCCAAAAACCAGGTCAACATGGCTGACCTTTTCATAGAGGGAGAGAAGCAACCGATTTAGGCCCCCGAAAATTCAAGGCTCATCATTATATTACTATCTTGACTAATTACTAACAAAAGAAGAGTCGGCGTTATGTCAAGGATGAGCAAATGTCCGCATACTAGCATACACAACCGCACCTAAAAAGTTCTTAAACATGTATGAGCCTATGATTATCTACATTTTAAATGCACACAAATTGTATTTTAAATGTACGACATATGCATCCTAAATGCACGAAATCTGCATTCTAAATGCACAACGATTGAATTCTAAGGTATTTACACATTAATATGAAATACTATAATTATAATTTTCTCCTCTCTCCATATACATCACATTTTAAGAACTTAATAGATTTGGTGTATATTATAAATTGTTCAAATTTTTTCCTCAATATCTGATTTTAACATTTTTTTTCTCAGTGATTTGAAAATTTATTGAGGATAACTAGCAAATGTCTCTAAAAAAGAAATAAAAGCTAGAATTACATCAAGTAACAAATTACCAAATTACGTTAAAATGATAGATTTGAAAAGATTAAGGAAAAATTATCCTCTTGACCTTGATAAAGAACCCCAATCCATACCAAGGCATAAGTGCAAGGCGCATAAATGAGAGACTCCCTCTTGAAAGTGGTGCAGCACAACACCCGTGACTAGGGTTGTTTATCAGGTCGGGTTGGATAGACTCGACTAGTTTTGGATCCGACTCGGTCTCTGTCGGGTCCAATGGGTTGTACTCGAGACTCGACTCGACTTCATGGTCGGGTAGTCGAGTTTGACTCGGTCGGGTTGTCGGGTTTGACTGGTCAGGTGTCGGGTTGAGTTGGGTAACCAACAGACCTGATTTGTAACCCCAAAATTTGAATTTGAAATTCAATTAAAATATAATTTGGACAGAAATCCCAAAACTCCCAATTCAAAACCCTAATCCTCAAATTGATTATAGTTTTCCCAATTGAAAAAAGAGAACCTCAATTCAAAAACTTAAAATTCAATTAAAATCGAATTTGGACGGAAAACCCAAAACCCCCAATTCGAAACTCTAATCCTCAAATTAATTAGGGTTTCCCCAATTGAGAATAGAAAACACCTAATTCAAAACTTAAAATTAAATTAAAAACGAAATTGGATTGAAAACCCTAATAATCCCCAAATTGACTAGGATTTCCCTAATTGAGAACACAAAACCCTAATCTTAACCCAAACCACAAAACCCCACATTCAAACGTTAATTCTCAAATTAAAGTCAAAACCCCAAATATAAACCCTACTCCAAACCCAAAACCCCCCAATTCAAAACCTTAATCCCTAAATTGACACCCTAATCCCCAATTAAAAATCGATCTCCCCAATTCATAACATAAATCCCTAATCCGAACCCTAAACCCCATATTCAAAACCCTAATAATCCCTAAATTGATTAGGGTTTCTCCAAATCTAAACACAAAACCTCAATTCGAAAACAAAAATTAAAAACAAAACTAAAAAAAACCCAAAGTCCGGAACCCTCAACCCCAAAAATGGAAAAGGAAGAAGAAGAATCAAGAACTCTAGAACAAAAAATCACACATACTTTAGTTGCAGACATATCGTCGGCGTTGTCTAATTGAAGCTTCAAATGTCAAGCTCCACTAGAGGATCAACCATTGACGAGTTTCCTCTCCACCATTACTTGATTTAGTGACGGAGATGAGGCTCACCAACGGGTCGATTCACAGTGGCAACTCATTAAATCGATCTGTTGTGAGATGGAGGAGACGCATCAGTCAAAACTTGACTGATTTGTCCCGGTCTGAGACGACGAGAACGGAGAGAAGAGGGCGAAAGTTCTTAGGGTTTCAGAGAGAGGAGACGGAGTCGCAGAGGGTCTGAAATTGAATCGCACATATGCGATGTGAGAAGATTTCGTGGTCACCGGGAGTGTCACGTAGAAGAAAATGGACGGCTGTGATTCAAAAATTAGATCGAGATCGAGGGCGTAAAAGAGGCCACGTCGCTCGCTTGGTCAGTCTTCCCTCCAATGCATGTTACATATCCCACATCGGAAAGGGATAACATGTTTGTGATGATTATAAGCTTTTACTCTCTTTCCTTGGTCACAACGAATTGAGTTGGGCTTGTGTTGGGCTTGTGTTGGGTGGCCTGACTGAGTATGATAAAAGGGATTCGTCATTTATTAATTGGGAGTCGGGTGAGTCGAGTTTGGTGGTTTTGTAAATCACACCCGAGGCTCGACTCATTTGTAGTTGGGTTGGGTCGGACCCAACACGATTTCACACTGTTTCGGGAATGTTTCTTTTAATTAATAGGGATAGTTGATATATTAAAAAAGTCTCATAGGGATAGTTGATATATTAAAAGGTCTCATTTAAAATTTCGCTTTAGGTCTCTAATATGTTAGGGCAACCTTTAAGGAAATTACAACAAAAGTGAAAAGTTAAAAGTTGATTCAGACTCAAACAAATTTATACGATAAACCTTTAGCTTGAATCGAATATTTTTACATCAAACTCAAACAATTCACTTCGTTTAATTTCCATCCAACTTTATGGACACTGCGACGAAGCAATAGCTAATGCCAACTTGAGCTCGAATTAATGATTTCCCTCAAATATTAATGCTTCATTAAAATTAGAAGAAAAATATTTTTTATGAAATTTGAACGTTTGGTATACTATTTTTACGAGTACTAATGTTTAGAATTTGGTTTGAGCTCCAGTAAGCTTATATAATTATTGAGCTTCAAATCGGCTCAAAAACAAATAATTATGTTCGGGATGACTCAATTTGGTTTATCTTGTTTACCTTTTGTATATACATAGATACATATGCTAAATTTACATTGCAATTATGTAGAATTAAAACATATAATTGGTTAAATATTAAAAGAGTCGGTTCACAAGTTTACCGAAAGTTGATAAGTTTTATCGAGCTGAACTCGTTTAACAAACAAGTATATTTAAGCTTAGTTAAATATTTTATCATTTGACATGCAAATTTAATTTTTAAGTTCATCGAAGCAAAGGAAGTTAGGAACTTTAAAGACATGAAAGAATACATATCAATGATTTTGATTTTACCTTATAAGAAATTTAATCCTTAATACAATGCAAGAGTTTTGTTATTTTGTTTATGTTTTCTTACAAACTATGTGTATTTTATAAAAATCACGAAATTACCTGTAAAATTAAAAGTTTTTCTGTTTTTATCATTAACTCAAATTTGGTAATTTAATTATTTAGGTAAATTGTTTGAAGATAAAACCACTTTTTTAAAATTAGGATATAAAAGTCTTAATTCTTAATTTGAGTGACAATTTTGTTATTTTCATAATAACACACATTTGTTCATGAATCAATGATGAGGTTCCCAAAGAACTTAACGGCAGCAAATTTGAACCGCAGACCGGTCTAACCATAACTCGCGATTCGATTTCTAATTTCAAAAATAAAAACCGAAAATGAATGGTCTGCTCATCGAGTTAGGGAGCAAGCCGGTTTAGATTAGACCTAACCTAACACATGTGTCATAACATGAAATGAACTCACTATAATTAACACAGATTCATTACAAAATTGAGGAGTCACATTCTCTTCCGAATAGGTTTACTCAGAAGAGTCAGTTTCAGATTCAGTTTCATAAGCAGACCGTTGGTAGGACGTCGGATACTTGTCGGGGACTCCGTCTTCTGCGCGCTTGTCCTCGAACCACTTCACAATCTTCTTACGGGGCAGCTTTGTGACATGCACGATGCTGCCCACCATTGCATTCTGTAACGGTCATAAATTAGTTCAAGAACACGAATCTTGACATAGAAGCAAGTTTAAGAGAAAACGACATTATTTAGAAAAACGCACAAATCCACAAAAAATGATAGGTGCTCGTCAGACGGATAGAGCCTCTGGGGATTAATCAGGAATTAATCGGATTATTGGACTAAATGGGGATTAATTGAAGACTAATTGGGGATTAAACAGACTAGTCGGGAATTTTAGAACAATGGTTAAGAATGTGTAAGGTGCAAAATGGTTGCACGTGTGTTCATCATTCGGAACTAAGTTTCTTCATAACTTATTGAACCTTCGAAGTCCCTCTTTCTAAAATCTACAATGAACCATGTTCTAGCTGAAGCTTCCGTGGGATTGAGTAGCGCATATTTTGCGCTTCATACATAACTAAAAGAGTTCATCCTCCCTCTGTCTCGACTTTCCAGCAATTCCTAATCTACCCCTACCTCGAAGTAAAAGACCCACTAGGATTCGAACACTAGACCTCTTACCGAGCAATGCTCGTCTGGACCAGCCAAGCTACCCTAGTGAGGGCGCGAGAAGAAAGTGTGATAACTCAGCCAACCATAATATTTGCAAAAGTAGTTCATCACGACATAATTTTGGGCCGGAGAGAGGTGATGTGTCGTTTGCTAATGGCAAATATGTGTTGTGTTGTTTGCATTTTTGTACAAAATGAGTATATTTTTATAAAAATGAAAAATTTTCCCCTGAAACTAAGAATTATATTTTCATAAAATAATTATATAAAAAATAACCATAAATGAAATTACAAAATTTGATTATACAAGTTTTAGTCAGAAGATAAAAATAGAAAAACTTTTAAAAGTACTTAATTTAAATAAATAATTCTTAATTTCAGTGGCAAATTCATCATTTTTATTAAAAAATACACATTTTGCACAAAAATACAAACAACACAGCACTTTTTCGCCATTAACAAACAATACAGCACATTCTTGGAAAAGTGTCATTCTATAGGGCACCGTTTTGCAACTTTCTCTTACAAAAACACTAAATAGTAAATGTAAAGAGAATACTTTACTTACAGTAGGGCGCTTTGTTTTTCTATAAACTTGCTCGAGGGTCATGGCGTGTACTTTCTTCAGTCCCTTTTGAGCAGACCATCTGGTCTGCCTGACATGAATGGGAACAGGAGCACTCACCTTCGGCTGAGGTTCAACATCAGCAATTGCAGGAACCGTTTCCACAGGTTCGGTCTCGACCTTTGGTTTGACTTGTTTGACTAGTTTTATTGGCTTAAAATCAGGTAAAATAGCACTATACATTAGAAGTTTAGGAGGAGGGTTGCGGAGTAACTCGAGAACAACAGCTCTATCCAGACACAGCTCAACTGCAAGGTCTTTAATCTGTACAATAAAAGAGATTTATAAAACAGAACGAGAATTAAAAATAGGATTAGAATGTCGTCATAATGAACTAACCAACAGAAAACAAATGTACAGCCATTGCGGCCAACATGAATGTCGAAACCATTACTCTTGTTTTCTTTTCTTGTTAGATTTTGAAATAAACTTCAGCATCGGATCATTTGAGGAAAAATGAATTGGACTTCATTGACAACCAAAACAAGCTAATGAACCTATCAAGATATTATAACTTCTATCGTTCTTCAGAAATTGTCAATCTCCAAAAGAAATTAAAATTATACAACGAACACTACGCATATTCAAAAAAGGAATATCAAATGAGGAAAACAACCGAACAATTTTTTTTTAAAAAAAAACTTGACAGAAGACGGTGGAGTGTTTTCAGGAAACCAGAGGGTTCATACTAATGCAGAGTCCAATATCAAGAGTCACTGGAGAGATATCAACTAGATAATACCTCAAAATCAGATCAGCATCTAAACAACTAGTTCGAGTTTTTGGTAACATATAACAATTAGTTCGAGTTTTTGGTAACATATAAAACAAATCCTATGCATAGACCTAAAGATGAAAAAAAAACAAAGACTGCTCTGGTGGCTTCCAATTTTTACTTATTTTCCTAAATAATCTTGTTAGATCGGACATATTCATGTTCAGAGAAAAAAAATGTATATGTCTAACTTATAAAGCACTTACGCCAGTTTTCCTCCGACCAGCTTTTAGTGCAGAAGCAAGCCTCCGAAACTGCCAATTTTTTAGCTTAAATCCATCTTCTTCTTCATCATCATCATCATCATCACCATCATCTTCTTCTTCTTCTTCTTCTTCTTCATATTCCTCCTCGTCTTCTTCGTCATCACTGCCAGAACCGAACGCCTCCGCTAGTTCACGTTCAACCTTGACAAAGTCCTCTTCTGTTATGTCATCATCTTCGTCGTCCAGGGATGAAGTGTCATTTTTAAGATCTTTTTCCAACTTGTCAAAGAGAGCCTCAAAAGCGTCATCATCGTCCATGTCCTCGTCATCGCCATCCTCGGATGAAGCATCATTTTTCAGATCTTTCTCCAACTCCTGAAAGAGAGCCTCAAGAGCATCCTCATCATCTTCATCTTCATCATCATCCTCATCCTCCTCATCATCATCATCATCCTCCTCATCGCGTTCTTTGCGAGAGGGTCGTCGCTATGAAAGAAACAATAGCCAATAAGATTACAAACTATTTATAGAACCAAAAGACTATCTTTGTTTTGTTTGCATAGGGTCTTATCCTGTAGTCTAAAAATCCCTGACTTGTCCGATTAATCCCTGATTAGTCCCAATTAATTCTCTATAATTTCCAATTAATTCTTCAATCCGATTCATTTTCCGATTAATCCCCGATTAGTCCCAAAAAGGCCCTCTCCGCCCAACTAGCGCCTAGCGATCTTTAGAACACCGGTCTTATCCAAACATTTGGTATGCATTAAAGAACACTGCAACACTTCATCAAATCTTTACCACTAAAATGCTTTCACCAACACAACCCATTGAAGCTTTGAACATAGGGTATGAATTCAGGTTTATAAACAACAAAACAATTGACTAAAGCTATTCATTTCACAGGACAACTACAATTGATTTTTATACCAAACCAAAACTTCACAAACGTTTAAGGAATTAACTTCAACTAAAATATTAAAAAAATCAGTCAAATGAACAACTCAGTCTCTACCCTTTTCCCCTGAAATCTCAAACCAATTGCTCCATACCCTTGAAACGACAAAACTAACTAGTTGCTGCTGAAATGGGAATCAGTAAAAAGTACAAATTTTAGCTTCAGCGAGACCAAAAACAAGAGTTTCAGCTCAGGAATCGAATTGTGCTCACCTTCTTCTTCGTCTTGGAAGCTCCAGCGTGGGTGCTCTTGCGGCGAGCGCAAGCGACGGTGGAAATGCCCAGACGGAGGCTGTGGCGCGGAAAATCCAGATGAGTCGGTCTGAAACGAGCGCATAAGTGACCTTCGTTGCGAGGAGCTTTAAGGTAAGGGACGGACACGGAGGTGAAGAGCGACGAAGCAAAAGCCATTTTTGCTCTCAGTATCAGAGCTCTCTCTGTCTGGTTCTTTACTCTATCACGACGATGAAGAAAGCAACGATTATCTTAATGGCGAAATTGGGCCTTTTGGGCTTTATAAATCATGAGATGGGACTGACCAGTTACTAAGGGTGGGTATAGTTCCGGAACTAGACCGAACCGATCTTAGTTAAGCGGAATGATTCTTAAATTTTAGGAACCAGAACTAACCGTTTTTGAGAAGACGGTCCGATCTTGACCTGTTTAGCTTTGGTTTGATCCTTTGGCTCTTACCGATTAGAATAAGTTGATTTTGAGTCTTCACTTTTAGCTTGAATCATGGGCCGAAATAGACGACTTTAAGATCGATTTAAGAACTGATGCAGCATATGTGGATATGAAGAATTCTTTATAAAAAATCGTTGATTCTTGCAAATACCGAAATTGATAAATTTGAGGAAAAACTCGATTTTTTATCAAACTTCAAAAACTAAATAACATGAACATATAAAATTGCTTAAGTAGCCAAAACATAATTGTAGAAAATGAAATTCTAAACTTATTGAAAATATGAAACAAATTATTAAAATTACAAAAATTGCCCGTAACTTAAGAAACTGCGATTTTTTACCCCTAAGATGACCTCGGATGACCGAAATTCATCGTACATCATGGCAAAGCCGTGTGTTTTGCACAGAAGACCGATTCTGCTCGAAAAACACTAGTCGTTTATCAAAATAATCCAACACTCTCCTGATTTGCATTGCATCAAGAACCATAACTTAAAATTTGTAATTTTAAAAAGTAGTAATAGAGATTGAACTCATGATTTAAATATTATGATCCAACCTATATGTGAAATTTGCAATTTAATGTTATAATTTTTTTAGTTATGATTTTGTTACGTCGGCATCATTCGCATCTTTTACTTTGAGAATTAAAGTCAAATCACAATTGATTGGTTCCCATAAAATCTTAACTAGAACTGTTATTTATGGTTCGTAATTTTTTATTACAGTTTAACTTGATTCTCGGATTGGGATTTAATTGAAATGTAATCAAACTCTCATATTAAATAAATGAATGTTTTAAAATTGATTCAAACATTCACATAGAATCTTCTTGATTTTATAATTTTATTGTAAATAGGGTAAGTAATTTGTAAAAATCTCCGATTTTTTCAATTAATGTTTTTATTAATCTTCATTAATTATTTTTTAATTTTAATTAATCAGATTTATTTTTATTAATCTCTAAATTGTACCTTGTCCCAATTTTTATTATTGTAACTTGAGTAGTGAATAAAATGAAGGGAAAATTACAAGTACTACCATGTATTATGCAACTTTAGCATGTCACCGCCTTCTACTTTTTTAGTTGCATGTCACTACTGTAAGATTTCATTTGGCTGTACCGTCCACACAGAGTTAATTTTGATGTAAAAAGTCCATAATACCCCTATATTAAAAAAATTAAAAAATCTCTTAAATTTTTTTCAAAATATTTTTTATCAGATAAACAGTAAAAAACTGATTTCAAAATTATTTTTTTTAAAAATGGTTTTTTTCAAAAAATAAAAAATCAATTTTAACATCGTTGTAATATTTTTATATCAAACTTAACTCTGCGATGAAAAGGTGCAACTAAATAAAATCTTACAGTGGTGCAATGCAAAAGCTGTATACTACACGACACAGTGACCTGCAATTACCCTTCAAATGAATATGAAATACTTGTGATTTAGAACATGTGTAGCAGGAGGACAAGAGAAACATGAAAAAGCTTTGAACTTTGTCACAAATCTCTGTGAAAAAAGTTGTGGGTTTGCTCTGGATCATAAATCCACATTCTTGTAATGTGTAATAAACCTTGAAATTTCTGGAGATGGTGATTTGCAAGGTACTTGATTTTTCTCTTTGCGTGCTTCATAGGGTTTTGGATTGTTGATTGTGGATTGAGCTATTGTGTTTTGATTTCAGGTGCTGTGTTTTGTCTTGTCTCTTATCTGCCCAGAAATTTGGTGGAGAACCAGTTTCTGAGAAGTTGAGGTTTAGAACAGAACCTTGCCGTGAAATTCTTCTCAAGACCACTGTAAGTCTACTGACCAAGTCTCTTGTAAGATTAGGTTTACATAGATGCATGTTTCAGTATATGCACACAAGTATTGTGTATGTGATAATCTAAGATTTGGGCCTTTTCATGGATTATGTCTTGTGCTGCTTTGTTCTGTGTCATGATTTGGCTAATGGAACTCAATTGGGATATGGGATATGGAAATGTTGTTGTTGCTGTATTTGGATGTGCAATTCGATTTTCGTCTTCCCTTGAAGCGTGTATGCAATATTTGGGAGATCACTGGCAATTATTGACATATTTAGGTACCCACCAAATTAATGACTCAAATCTTGAGGGACCCTTCAGAGGATTTGCTCTCTGTCCTGTCTGTATAATTCTATTGCTAGTTGAGTTTATGAGTTGAGCTTGTACTGATAAGCTTACATTTGTCGGCGAGTTACTTCCCATTTCATATAAAGCAGGTACATTATTGAAGCATGTCAGTGGCGTCGTCTGTTACTTGCACATTTGTCCGTGAAATGAAAACGTTGATAATGTTTTTTATGAGTCCACAACTAGTCTTCACTCTTAAGTTACACCAGTATTTCAGGATAAAATACGTCATTTTTGTAAAATTACATACATTTTGCACGAAAAAACAAAGTTCACAAAACATAATTGCAATTAACAAAGTACACAGCACCTTCTTGCAAAAATGTCATAGTACAGAGCATGTTCTTGCAAATTTCCCTTGAAACTTTCTTCTTGTTGTTCTTGTCTTATCTTTTGTTTTTTGTTGTAACCATAAGGACAGTTCCTATACGCTTTTGCACAACACATTCATAAGATGTTTATCTTCAACGGCTCTAAAGAAAAGCAAGGCAAGTAAAAATGCATTAGATACTCATTCTCACATAGCGCGCATTTGGTTGAGTAATCAATGCACGCACATTGTGTTACAGTTGAAATGGAACAATAAGACAAATATAAGTTTCCAGCTAGCAGTCAACAGTGAAGACAGAGAAATGTGACAACAAGATATAGTATTGTTAGTTTTGCAGAAAATGATAAGAGGCCAAGAACTTGTGGACAAGAAGAAGGTGATCCATATTCCACGTGATTAGCATGGTACAAAAACACACATCGCATATCTGGCAAAAAATCTTCCCTATCCACATTCACTCTTGATACTATTATTTTTTCAATTTTAGTGTCCACAGAACCAAAAGCTTCTCTCTAAATCCACTGTATAATATTTTAGCTACTTACTGGTTCTTATAACTTCTAATTACACGGCTCTGTGAGCTTCACTTCCTCTTCCCATGGCCTCTGTGAGCTTCATTATTGGCATTATCGGTATGTCATTTCAGTATCTTCCGTGCCTCTCCTATTTTCTTCTCTCGGATTTTGGGAATGTCTTGAATTTCTGTTGCACGCGATATGTCGTTGTTTTGAATCTTCATGTCATGGACTCGAACCATGAAAAAATAGTCGTATGTGTTATGTCGTTGTTTTGAAACATTGAGGTCGCGGATTTGAGTTTGAAAAATGGTGTAATATGTATAAATTGTTTGTTGCTTAGTGCTTATTTTGGGTTTTTTTTTATTTACAGGGAATGTTATTTCCATTCTGGTCTTTGCTTCTCCCATGTAAGTTCATGCCAAAAATGATTTGTTTGCTCTTCCTTTTGCTTAGTTTAATCCATTTGTCATGTTTTGTTTTGCTTTCCTCTTACGATTTTGGTTATGGTTTTTGGGATGGATGGTTAATTTATCTAGTATAATTAGGGTGGTGTGATATTCTGAAAAACTTTAACTTCTGGTTTTGGGAATGGGAATGGATAGTTAATTTATTTAGTATAATATAGGATGGTTTGATATTCTGAAAAATGACATGTGGATTAATTTATGAATGTTAGACGATGTAAAGTTATGTAACTCAGACTTTTTAACTTGTTGTGTCAATTTGGAAGCACTGAAACCAAGGTTCTAAAACTTCGAAACGGTGAGAACTCGGCGAGGCGAAAAATAAAGAGTACTGAGAATTCAAGGAGAATCGGAAAAAATCATTGTGCATTAAATAAATATTATATATTCATATATAATTGACATGAAAGACAAAATTAACAATATTATAGTAAAATATGATACTTTCAAACCAATTAATAAGTTAAAAAAGAAGCACAAATTATAAAACAGTTTCAAAGTATGCATAAAAGATGAAAATAAACTTTGACTAGATTTGACCGTGTTGACCCAATGAAAACTCGGTAAAATCGAACCACCGAGAACGAGCTTTAAAATTTGTTCTAAAACTCAGCCAACTCGATTTTACCTGGCTTCAGGGGAGTTTTAGAACACTTATTGAAACTAGGTGTTAGTACAAAATATGTATACAAACTTGGAGTACTAACTCCGGTTCGTGATATTTTGTAGAAAAACATTTCGAGAAATCGTGAAGAAGAAATCAACAGAGTATTACAAAAGTGTTCCATACATAACGACTCTGTTGAGCACGAGTTTATGGACTTTCTATGGGCTTCTCAAGCCTGGCGGGCTCCTCATCGTAACTGTAAACGGCGTGGGAGTTGTCGTTCAGATCGTCTATGTCACCCTCTTCTTTGTATACGCTCCCAAGCAGAAAAAGGTCTTGAAACTATTGCTAATATCTTCAAATGATCATTAATTTCATGCACATTTGTGTTAATAAAACTCAAAAGTTCCATTTTATGTTTGCGTTTCAGGTGAAGACGGCAAGATTAGTAGGATTGTTGAATGTTGGGTTTCTCGGGGCTGTGATCGTTATAACTCTGTTCGTGCTCCACGGGAGTCTGCGTATCACATTCACTGGAATTTTATGCGCAGCGTTAACCACTTGCATGTATGCTTCGCCTCTCGCCGCCATGGTAAATCGAAGCGTCTACGCTTGACTTTCAACTAATGAAACATTTGTTCCGATGAACCCTCTAGGCTTGGTCTCGTCTAATGTATGTTTGTTTGTCGGATTATTTTTTATGCGACAGGGGATTGTGATTAAGACGAAGAGCGTGGTCTACATGCCGTTTTTGCTCTCCTTTTTCTTGTTCCTCAATGCTAGTGTTTGGTTAGTGTATGCGATTCTTGTCATGGACATCTACATCGGGGTAAGTTACTATGATAATACTATACACGGAAAATGGCAAAAACGTGGTAAAAAATTGTGATAGTACAACATGTTTTTGCCATTTTCCCTAATTTAACTTATTTTTAGAAAAAAATTAAATCTAAAAAGACAATTTTGTTATTTTTGTACAAATACGCACATTTTGCACAAAAATCAAAGTTCACGACACCCTTTTTCCATTATCAAAATACACAACGCACTCTTGCAAAATTGTGATAGTATACATCACGTTATTTGCCATTTTTCCTAATTTAACACTGTACTCAAATCAAGATATTGTTCTGCTTCATTGATGTAAAGTCATGAGTTCAATTCAAGTTAGAAAACAGTCTTCTGTGAAAGCAGCAAAATGCTCGTAAACTTTGCCACCTTATCTGATTATGTGAAGTCATTGTTGAGGTCACGAGTTCAATTCAAGTTAGAAAACAGTCTCTGTGAAAGCAACAAAATGCTCGTAAACTTGGCCACCTTATCTGATTATGTGATGTCGTCTTTGAGGTCACGAGTTCAAGTTTAAGGTCGTAACCGTAAACTTGGACGCCTTATTTGATCATGTGATGTCATCGTTACTAGTTCACAATTTAGCATTGTTATTTGATCAGAACGAGTTCAAATCAGAAAAAACAGTCTCTTCTTAAACTCGGTCGGCTTTTTTTAATATTGTGTGATGCCATTGTTATATCAGGTACCAAATGTGATCGGGGTCGGGCTGGGGGCGACCCAGCTGATCGTCTATGCAATATACTACAAGAGCAAAGCACCATTGGAAATATCGAGCGAGATCATCGAAGAAGTAGAGGAAAAGAAAGGAGGAGATATTGAAATGCCGTTCCACGAGATTGACAATCCGAAGAACCGGAACCTCGGGAAGGGCACGAGCCTCCCGAAACCATCGCTGAATAAACAGTACAGCCTGCAGAAGATCGCGAGGACGTTTTCGTTGAGCCAGTACGAGTTGCACAAGAACGAGAGGAATGTTGGAGATGGAAATCACCAAGAAAAAATAGGCAGATGATTTACTTTGTGACATTGTGAGGGTTAAGGAGATTAGTTTGGTTCATGATGTTTGATTTTTAAGTTGTTTTGTTAGTTTCTTTTGTCACACGCAAGTGTAATAGCAAGAGACAGAGTGGTGGCAATCAACGGTCATAACTCATAAGTTTGAATTCCTTGTAATGCGTGTCTGTTTAAACTTGGTGATAACTAAAGATTAAGCAAATTTTAACGGTAAATTGGTTTATTCGTTTAGGTTGGTTTGTAACTGTCAAAAAATAACCGAATTGGGTAAATCGAACTGACCTGAAAAAGAATAATTGAGTTGGAGAGAATCGGACCAGTTCGATTATCAACAAAATCGAAACTTTACCATCACCAATTCGATTTGGTTTATGATATTAGAACCGTTAAAACCAAATTGAAAATCACTTGATTTGAACAAGTAATTCATTTTAAGTCATCGATTTTTGTTAATTGATCTAAATTATTGGGCCAACAAAAGATAAATTAAAATCGACCTAAAATATAAGAAATTCATGATAAAGCAAATAATAAATCAAATGATTAAAAATTAAATCGAACCAGATTTTGACGATTCAGTTTCTATTTTTGTTTTATCGTAATTAACTTAATTGATTCAGTTCAATTTTAAACTGATTCAGTTTAAAACTAAACCGTGAGCATGACATGTGGTTTAAAATTTTGTCTATAATTGATTTTATTTTTTAAACATAAAATTTGATTATCTTTATAATCTTTGAAACTGCCATTTGGACAAAATGAAGCACTCCAAATTCCAAAATTGAATCACCGACGAACCAAAAAGTTGACATTTTTAGGCTGATCCAGTTCGCACCAGAAAGTGAAAACCACAGCACTCGAAGAAGAAAGCAGCAGAGCTCTCTCAATCTCCATCTCCATCTCCAACCACCATTCCAATATGAGAATCGAAACCAGAATATGCTCCTCTCTCATTCCCACTCAAGATCGCCCAAAAAACGAAATGGGTCCGATTCCAAATCCGAATCTGATCTTTTCCCCGTCACCATCTTCTTCGCCTCTCAATCCCTAGCGAATCTCGTACCAGCTGAGGTTCGGATCCACGGGCACATCTCCAAGGGCGTGGTCTCCTCCTCCTCGTCTGGGTCGACGTCGTCGAGGTCAGGCGGATCGGCGACGACCTCGGATTCTTTGTTGGAATCGCCGGTGCTGATTTTCCAGTGGATGGTTTTGGGGAGAGCCCGAGATGTAGGTGTGGGTTTAAATGGGTGGTGTTGCTGATTTGGGGTCGAGGCTCGAACAAGGGTTTCTCAGTTATTAGACTCTTATTGAGGAAAAGGTACTGTTTTTGTTTGAATTGGAGTAGGAATTGGTAAATGTAGTGTTGATGGAGCTTTAAATTGATGTGGGTTTGGGTTTTGCTTACATTGATACTGATTTTTAGTTTGATTCTTATACTTGTTATATATGGGATATAGCTTTGCACACTTTGTTCTTGTCCTGTTGAGAATTGGATTGAGTACTAAGAAAAAGTATACTTTTTATTGGAATTCAGTTGAAATTGGTGCATCTAGTGTTGTTGGAGCTTTGAAATGATGTGGGTTTTGGTTTGATAATGTATCTTTTATTGGATTTCAGTGTAAATTGATAAAAAAAAAGTACCTTTTATTATAATTGGGTATAAATTGGTGCATGTAGTATTGTTGGAGCTTTAAATTGATGTGGGTTTTGCTTATATTGAAAAGTTGATACTGATTTGTAGTTTGATTCTTATACTTGTCCTGTATATGATAATATCTGTGTTCAGTTTGTTCTTGTAATGTTGAGAATTGGATAGATTACTAAGAAAAATGTATTATTTTTATTTGAATTCAGTAGAAATTGGTGCAACTAGTGTTGTTGGAGTTTGAATTGATGTGGGTTTTGGTTTGAAAATGTACCCTTTCTATTGGATTTCAGCATAAAAATTGGTAAAATGTACCTTTTTCTTGGAATTGAGCAGAAATTGGTGCATGCAGTATTGTTGGAGCTTTGAATAGACTGGTTTGTAGTTTGGTTCTTATACTTGTCCTATATAGGATATAGCTTTGCTCAGTGTGCTCTTGTTCTGTTGAGAATTAGATAGATTCCTAAGAAAATGTGCCTTTTTATTGGAATTCAGTAATAAATGGGAAATGTAGTGCTGTCGGAGCTTTGTATTGATGTGGGTTTTGCTTTGAAAATGTACCTTTTTTGTAGGAATTCAATAGAAATTGGTAAAATGTAGTTCTGCTGTTGGAGCTTTTAATTGATGTGGGAATTGCTTACATTCCAGGATTGATACTGATTTTTAGTATAATTTTGCTCAGTTTTCTCTCGTCCCTTTGAGAATTGGATAGAGAACATTTTTATATTGCAAATTATTTCGGCTGAAATTGACGTGTAGCGTTGTTGGAGCTTTGGATTGATGTGTAGTTTGATTCTCATTCTTGTCATATATGGGATACAACTTTGCTCATTTTGTTCTTGTTGTGTTGAGAATTGGATAGAGAACCTTTTCTACTGCCAATTCTTTGTTTTAATGTGTATGTGACTTTGCTCCGGGTTCTCGTTTGTTGGAGATAAATTTACACTGGTTTTGCTTACTTCGGGAAATTGCCATTGATTCATAGTGTATTTAGATGGTTAGGCGCCAATCTTATAATATGGGTCATGAGACCTTTTCTGTTGCACATTTTTTTTGTTCGAATGTGTAACTAAACATATGTAGCTCTATATTTTTCTGAAATTATAGAGTTATGTATGAAGCTGTAGAATAGGACATGTCATGAATCAGACTCTAAAATCTTAGCTTGATCGAAAACAGAAAACCTTAAACGTTGTCAATGCTATAACAGTGGTAGGAGAATGTGAGGTTGAATTGTGTGACAATAGAAACTGAACTAGTCTCGATCAAATTATACACTTCTCAACACAATCATTTGCGATGGGATTGATAAATTGCTTGGACCTGAGCAATGCCTTCTTGTTTCATGGATTCTCGAAAATGACTGTAGCAGTACCAATCTTGTTATTGTCATTCTTGAATCTGCTGATCCCAAAGATGTGTGCATAGTCTTTGTTATATGTGTAAGTTTTACTATATCTATCAAATAAGTTACTCATATTTTGTATTTTTTTTTCCAATAATACCGCATGCATGGGATTGGAACCAGCGACCTCAAGCTTAGTTACAGAAACAATATAACATCACCTTTGTAGCAAACAATCGGAGAAAATATATGGAAGCATACATGTTTTAGGCAAGGAGATTTATATATTATATGTAGTTGTACATGTTAGTCTTGTTTCCGGGGTGATATAGATTTTTGGGTAAATTTCATATGACCCCCTTAATTATACGCGTGTCTCATATAAAACCCCTTAAATACAAAATCAATCTGAGAGATGCCCTAAGTATCAAAAAGTCTCACTTTACCCTCTTCTGTTAACTTTTTAAAAATTTCGTTAAATTTTTTGTGAAATAACGAAAATATCCTTGCATTAAAAAATTAAAATAAATAAATAAAAATGATTTTGAAATTTATTTTACAAAAACAAGGAATAAAAATAATATTTTAGTATTATTTTGTTAAAATATATATTTATAAAAACTAATAAAAAACGATGTTTAAAAATAAATTTTTATTTTTTAATTTCTTTTACAAAAAAAACTTTTAAAAATATATTTTTACTATTAACATAATTTTATTCCTTATTTTGTACAACGAGAAAATTAGAAAATAAAGTTCAAAATCATTTTTAATTGTTTATTTTAATTTGGGAAAATTCCAGATGGGTACCTCTAGTTATGTCACATTATCACATGACATACTCTAGAATTTTTCATATCAGGGTGACTACCCTAGCATCTCATTTGTCTCACCGTTACTCATTCCGTCCAATTCTGTTAGCTTTTAACATTTTTGACATGTGAAATGACTAAAATACCCTTAAGGAGTAAATGAGTTATTATAATTGGAATGAAAAGACTAAAATGCCCTCACCTATTCATCTAATTTTCAAACTCATGCCACTCCCCCCTCTCTTGTCTCTGCACGACCTCCGGCCTCCGACGGCCTTGTCTCCGACCTCCGGTCGTCTTTAGCCTCGCTCCGATGGTCTCCAACACCTCCAGCATCGCCTCTAGCCTTCTCCAGCGTCTCCGTGTGGTGATCGGCCTTAGCTTGCCGGAAAAAATGGTGGCCTACTCACCACTCTCGCCACTGCCATCTCCGAGTCCCTCAAGCTCTCCAACCTCCTCTCAGACTCCGGTGGGGAGGTTGTTGGACTCGTTCTTTGACATCAAGGCCACACTCGCCGAAATGAGGCGCCGGATAGAATGCCATCGCCGGAAAAATATCATGGTCGGTTGTTGTTGTTGTTGTTGTTGTTGTTGTTGTTGTTGTTTTTGATCTGGTACGAGGTTGTTGCTCTGTTTCTTGTTTTCGTCGAAGACAGAGAGCGTTCTCTCTGGCGATGGCGTTCTCTCCGGCGCCTCATTCCGGTGAGTGTGGCCTCGATGTCAAAGAACGAGTCCAACAACCTCGCCACCGGAGTCGGAGAGGAGGTCGGAGAGCTTGAGGAACTCGGAGATGGCAGTGGCGAGGGTAGTGAGGAAGCCACCATTTTTTTCGGCAAGCTAAGGCCGACCACCACACGGAGACGCTGGAGGAGGCCGGAGGCGATGCTGGAGGAAGCCGGAGGCGATGCTGGAGGAAGCCGGAGGCGATGCTGGAGGTGTTGGAGACCATCGGAGCGAGGCTAAAGACGACCGGAGGCTGGAGACAAAGCTGTCGGAGGCCGGAGGTCATGCAGAGACAAGAGAGGAGGGAGTGGCATGAATTTGAAAATTAGATGAATATGTGAGGGCATTTTAGTCTTTTCATTCTAATTATAATAACGCATTTACCCCTTAAGGGTATTTTAGTCATTTCATATGTCAAAAATGATAATAAACTAACGGAATTGGACGGAATGAGTAATGGTGGGACAAATGAAATGCTAGGGTAGTCACTCTAATACGAAAAATTTTAAGGCATGTCATGTGATAATATGACATAACCAAGGGTACCCATCCAGAATTTTCCCTTTTAATTTCTCAGATACAAGAATATTTTCGCTATTTTACAAAAAACTTAACAGAATTTTTAAAAAGGTTAACAGAAAAAGGTAAAATGTGACTTTATGATACTTAGGGCGGGTAAAGTTAGACTTTGTACTTAAGGAGAAACTCGTATAGTTAAATGAGGTCCTCTGAAATTTACCCTAGATTTTTCATTGCATGTTTTAAGCATACGGGTCTTGTTGATGTTTATGAACACACATTTCTCTATGATTTTGATGTGTAGTGAAAGAGTTTGGTGGTTGAGTTGAGTCCATTGGCAAAGGCAGCACACACTTTTTGCTGGTTTTGCCAACTTGTTATGTTGTGCTAAAACTTTATACATCAAAAAACCTAACACTGATGAATGAAAGTTTTGAAATGTTTATAAAATAGTGATATAGTTTGAATATTCGATAACATCAAAACTTGACGTCGTGTTAAAATTATTTTAAATATTGATTATTTCTATTCACAATTGTACATCAAATTGTAATAAAAAACGATATGCATTGTGGAACAAAGAAAATCTTCTGAATATTAGTCTGTAATGAGTTTGAGATTAATCTAGTATTAATTTAATTAAATGAAAACTGTAATGGAAGATTAACGAGAGATTAGTCAATCATTTACCAGACAAGTTGAGGGTATTCAAAACATTTTTTTTAGGGAAAACACGAATATAATTAAACAACTAACCCGACATCATATCAAACAGTTGAAACAACATATGGTGGGACAGACTCTATACCGTCATCCTAACTACTGTTAGTTACAGTGTACCCGGCTAATTTATAGGTCATGAAATTACAAGAACAATGAGTAAAATAAATAAAAACGCATGTCCTAGAAGTAGAAATACGCAACACATATCACTAATGATACTTACAAAAATGTTCAACTCGAGTTGTTTAGCATCAAGTAGATCCACGACCTCCACCTCATACAAATAGAGAAATCGGTGATCCCGTTGTAGAATGTTTTAAATAGGGCACCATGATAACCCTAGAGACTAATCGACTCAAACCTGTTAGCATCATGCGGAGCCACAACCTTCACCTTATACGGATGGAGATACTCTGTGATCTTATTGCATAGCACATTAAACTAGCTTCATCAATTAACCATGCGATCAATATGCGAATCGTGAATCTTTCATATTCCAAATTCTTCAAGTTCTTTGTGCTTATCAGGATCAGCATATCGACGACAGAGAACCCCCGATCCCTCCAAGTATCGAGTCCAATGAGACATGGGACACCCCGATGACGTATTGAAGTTTAAGAAAATCAAGACGCTCTAGTTCAATATGCTTACATAAATTTGCCAATCGACGCCAGAAAACTCCAGTTCCGTCCCAATACCGAGCCATCAACCAACCAAAACCGCATCAGCAAGCAAAATCGCCAGAATTTTCATGCTCTACCTCCAATAAGCCCGCTTGGGCACGTCTGCTCTCGATGCACCGATCTCCACCAAGCTTCTCTGCCTAACAACAACCGTTCCTCCCGGACCCGTCTCCCCTCGCAGATAACATCGAAATAATACCCTCAACTTTACCATCGCAAAGTTGATGCGTTGCGGTCGAGGAAGTTGGTATCAGATTCTAGTCGATCCTGAGGTATGCCGCCCTGTAGACAACAGCGAGCCGCTTCCCATGGTGCTGATGATGATCATGCTGAGTTACGACGTGAACATGCTGAATTTCGCCGTGAAAACAACGATCTGCGGCGGCAGGTTGAATTATTGACACGACGAATGGATGAATTGCGTTCTTTCATCGGTTACCGGAATCGTTCACCCAAACGCCCTAACCAACTGTGGGAACATGGTTTCAAGGTGGAAATTCCACAATTCAATAGTAATCTTAAACCAGAGGAGTTCATAGATTGGCTATTACTCCCGATTTATGATGATTATGCTGAACCAGATCTGGAAGCTGAAATTGTAGCAGCACAATTGAGTCAACATGAGAAGAAAATTTGAGAAAGAAAAGCTCTGTTAGCGAGGGATGAAACTTTATGTTGCGTCAAATACTTGTTCTTAGCTTATTCATACAACAATGGTTACGAGGAGTTTTTGGAGGGCATAGAGAGCTTGTACGATGAAGACAGGACTGAGAAATTTGAGTTGTTAAGTAGTGCAGCAACCAAGGTGCTTGGTGAAAGTCTTGCAGGAGTAACCAAAAATTATTGGGAGCCTTACACGTATATTGTTGCCTAAGTCAGCAACGAGAACCTAATACCATCATCATGTATCAAAGATAGAAGGCTCGAATTCCAAGGTTGGGTAATCGATCAAGGGGCGTGTACTTTGATAAGGAAAGTCCATAAATTCAACATGGAACCCGAGATGAAGTGCTACATATTTACGATCAAGCTTGTGAGCAAGGTGGGAGTACTTGATACATCTGAAAATTCGGTAGGAAGTGCTACAAAGATATGGGATCCCGGGGTAATTCTTCTTCTGAGGAGGATGTTGCGGATCCAGATTCGAGTTCGAATCTTCTCCATCCATGAGAGAATGATGTGGTGTGGTCGAGAAAATCGGTATGCAGAAGCTAGAACACGCGAAGTTATCGCGAAATCGTCAGATTTGGACAAAATACTAGTGTTTTCCGGGCAGAAACGGCGGTCCGGGTCAAACTCATGGCTATATTATAAGGTACGACGGATTTCGACCATCGGAGATCATTTGGAGGGTAAAAATCGCGTTTTATAAGTTTTGGATAGTTTTTTATAACTTTTAATAGTTGTTTCCTTTCTATCCTTTTTTCCTTCTTTTTTTTCCTTTCTAGCGAATTAGAGTTTTTTTTTTTTTGCAATTTGTGTTTCATTATTTAAGCACTCTCATACGGTCTTTGTTATTCAGTTATTTTTGATGAATTAATAAAATTCGAGATTTTTCTCTATATCTATCTTCTTCGGAATCAACGAACTTGATAAAGAGTTCTTCCTAGCCACGTACGATGCATCAAAAATCACTGTCGATGTCCGCACGCCGATTACTGTGCGCACCTTCTGCTGCGACGATTAGGTTGCAACCACAACCCACCGCCTCCGCCACGAAACCAGTTCGTGGCCACAATACTAACTTTTGTCCCTCAGTCGCAACTCCAATAGATCGTCCCCAACCTCCAGTCCTTGTTGAAACCACACCGAAATTCTGGACAATCGCCGCCGAAAAACTCAGAAATCGCGGCCAATTCACAAGCCCGAAGCCGCATAGCTCGTTACTTTGGGCAAGACATAAATCCTAAACCAATAAGGACAAGACCGTTCAAAACATCAATGTAATCATATATGGCTATTCAAGCCCTTTATTCATATTAATAATATAAATTTATAGTGAATTAGATCATTTAATTTAAATAACTTTTTAATAAGCAAAAATCTATTAAAAACAAAATCAATTAATTGTAATATTTTTAGAAGTTAATTTATTTATCGTAACAATTACTACATAATAAAGTAGAATAATATATTTAAATTTATTTAGCTATTGAAACAACTCTATTAATGTGATATTCTTAGAGTGTAGATTGAATTAGGATGGAGTTGAAATTTTAACTTCACACCATTACTTAATAATAACATTTTTAGAGAATAATAAACTCTTAAAACAAAAATTATTAATACATTCTTTATATAGAGATAGTGTTTGGATTATTGAAAGCTTGAACATTTTCATATAGTTGTGGGTGGAGTGGTTAAAACGGGACGTCGTTTGATGCGCCACACCCACAACACTGTCGTGGCGTGATCTGATTGGAGGAATGTAAGAGATAATTATCAGACAACAAGTGGGAACAGAAGAGTCATGATTGAGATCAGAGACATAATCATGACGTGTTTGCCAGTAACACACACACGTGTACACCATTAACTTCCCCAGATACCATGTTGTTTTTTCCTGGTATTTTCCGAAATTGACCGCTATCGTCCGCCGCCTCTGTTTCTGTCTCTTCTTTTGTTTTCGCAGTTTACGTCACACCAACCTCAAATAATGAAATCAACTGTATAATAATCATGCCTCTAAACTAAATCTTAAAATTTACAGACATACGTGAAAAATCATATATTTGCCAAGTTTTGTATTTTTATTTGTCGACTATTTGTTTTTTGGTGAGATTTTTATCGTATGTTTACTTTCACGAGAAATCTTTGTTAATATTATTTTTTTTTACAAGAAAACACTTTGATGTTAATGAAGATCAAAAATTGCAAAATATTTACCCTCACTCCATATTCAATAAGTACCCGACATGGCTGGTTTGACTAAATAGTGAGCTATTATGTTCATTAATTTACGAACAAAATAATTTGAAACATCACATAACTGAAACAATAAAACGTGATAGTTTGAAATAAGAAGTTCTAACAAGAATAGAAATTGAGCAAAGAAAGAGATAGCTGAAATCGTCACTAAACAGTTGAATTCGACTATAATATGAGATCCCCTATTATCGCATATCCAGCAAAGAGCCGCACGGATAACAAGCGCCTCCACCATCGCCGATTCTACAACACCGGAGCCTGAAATGCTCTTGGCATAAACCAGTGTCACTTTCAAATCTCAAGGAGTTATACGTAATCATCTCAATTTTCACTCACATCACATGTGTTATTATTGAAGAAACAATTGAGCAGTTGTTAAATTTATGTACACTTTAAAAGAAAAGAAAGTAAATATATAAACAAAATGAGAATTTGAAATTAATAATTGGCCTCGACGTAATAGTGAAAAATATCACCAATATAATATAATTATGTTATTCTTTTCTAATAAATATTGGAATGTGTTTAAAAAAAAATTCGACTTGCCTGATTAATAGGCTGGAAAGAGATATGAAAATTGCGTAACACTGCTAAAGGTAAAAGTTTTTTTTATAGAGAGTCATATCAAATTTGCTTTCGACCATGTCGCGCCTAACAGAGAAAGGTCTTCCAATAGTCACTTAGTGTCTCCTTTGTGGTCACCCTGAAGAGACAATTGATCATGTTTTATTTAAGTGTAGCGTGGTCGATCCTATATGGGGAGACAGATTACTACAAGGGATCCGGAGTAAAATGGGGGTATAGTCAATATTAAGTAACTGGCGTAATTGGGTAGGAGGAGAAGAAGAGGCAAGCCTATGCGCCATCATCCTTTGGGCGATTTGGGGGGCGAGAAATCAAACTGTTTAAAAAAAAAAGCATTCCATCTAGCAAGAGTAGCGGCTATGGCGAAAGGGATTCGAAGGACCCAGGCGGCGACAAAAGCTGGGGGAAAATGTACTGGAGAAAGGACACCGGCGGCGCAAATAAACTTGTAGCTGAATCTCTGAAGGCATGGATCCCACCGAATCCATGAAAACTAAAGATAAATGTGGATTAGGGATTAGATTCAGAAAGGGGATTCTGGAGTATAGGACTGGTCTGCAGAGACTCAGAAAGGCATATTGTGAAAGCTATCTCGAAGCGGTTTACGGGACATCTCCATGCCGAAGAGGTGGAGGTCGTAGGCATCAGAGAAGCGTTATCATGGGCAAAAGGAAATAACTGGAATGAAGCGATACTTGAATCAGATTGCCCTCGCGTGGTGGATAGTATAAGACAAGCAAACCACATAAGAAACATGTTCGGGGGTATTATACACGACTGCAGACGTATCCTTTCTGGCCCAGGGGTTGATATCACACAAGAGTTTGCTCGTAAGACTTTTAATAAAGTGGCTCACGAGTTGGTCAAATACGCTGGTTAACATGATTAGGTTTATGGTGAATGAACTGTCTCACCAACTATATCTTCAGTTGTGCAGCTAGATGCCGAATTAGTTGTCACTTTTTAGATAAAATTCGTTTTTATTTCAAAAGAATTCTTTTCACTCAACTAACCTTGACATTTCTTAGACAACTGTTTAGGTTTAAATCCAGAAGTTTATGAGTTTCAAAAAATATCCAGAAGTTTATGAAAGTTCTGTGACCATTTTGGTCAATTAACCCAAAATATAGAGAACAGTCCAGGTGTACGGCTGTGCTAACGTGCGCATTCTTACCCTCCCCCGCCAATCAGACCCTTCCGTCTTTGAAGGATTCAACCGTATTGAAGCAAATGAGTCTATCTTCATCGAATATTTGCTCCTCTCATCGATCTAAATCTCCAATTTTGATCTCTCCCTGTTCGATTTGACCCATCTTATCCAGATTTTGATTTTCTGGGTTCCTCTCTGTTGACTTCCCTCTCTAGAAAGCTGAGTTTTTTTTGTGTGCTTCTTTCATCGAATATCTGTACCCTTTCCCTCTTTCTGTCTATATTATCTGTACCCTTTTCTATTTTGTGTGAATTGGACATTCGATCCATATTTTTCTCCATAAAAATTGGGGTTTTTAGGTTTTAGGTTTGGGTTTTGGTTTCTGAGTTTTGGGGACATACCCTTTTTCTTTTCTTTTTTTCTTGGGTAAGAGAAAGTTTTGGTTTTTGGGTTTTGATGATGATGACAATGGAGGGTATGATGGATAAGGTTGTGTTGGATGATATTATAAGGAGGTTGCTGGAGGGAAGAGGAGGCAAGCAGGTTCAGCTGTCGGAGAGTGAGATCCGGCAGCTCTGCGTCAACGCCAGACAGATCTTCCTCTCCGAGCCCACCCTCCTCGAGCTTCGAGCTCCGATCCGAATCTGCGGTGAGCTCTCTCTTGCCTGTACTCTTCAATTTCTGCAATTTATTAGGTGAAATGGTTATTGGGTTTGGATGAATTTGAGCTGTTTGGAATACTTTGATGTTCATATGAATTTGGTTTGTGTTGATTTGAAATGGGCATATATATGTATTGCTTGGGATATGAATTTGATTCGTGTTTTGGATAGTTGGAGGAAGAAAGTTCAGTTTTTGTTGAATTGGGATTTTCGATAAATTTGAGTTACTTTCCATACTTAGATGTTGATATTGAACTGGGTTTGTGTTGGTATGAAATGGGTATATGTCGATGTGAACGATCGCGTATTGCCGGGTTGTGAATTTTATTCGTGTATGGGATAGTTGGAGGATGGAAGTTCACTTTTTGATGAATTGGAGTTTTCGATAAGTATAAGGTATTTGCTTTATTTTGATGTTGATGTGATTTTGGTTTGTGTTGATTTGAAATGGGTGTATGTCAATTTGAACGATTGTGAATAGCTAGGGATGTGAATTTGATTCGTGTTTGGTATAGTTGGAGGATGAAAACTCAGTTTTTGATGAACTGGGATTTTTTAATGATAAATTTGAGTTATTTTCCATATTTAGATGTTGATGTGAATTGGGTATGTTAACTGGTGAGCTCTCGCTGCGCATTCAATTTGTGCAATTGATTGTATTTTGTGAATAAGTCATTTGCTTGGTTTGTAAGGTTTTTTTTAGGTGAAATGGTTATCTGGGTCGGGATGAATTTGAGCTATTTGGAATATTGATGTTCATATGTGTTGATGAGAAATGCGTATATGTTGATTTGAACGATTGCATATTGCTAGGGTTGTGAATTTGATTTGTGTTTGGGATAGTTGGAGGCTGAAAGTTCACTTTTTGATGAATTGGGATTTTAGACGTGTGTGAGCTATTTGTCATATTTGGATGTTCATATGAATTGGGTATTTGTTGATATGAAATGGGTATATGACGATGTGAACGATTGCATATGCTATGAGTGATTTGTTTGGGATAGTTGGAGGGATGAAAGTTCACTTTTTGATTAATTGGGGGTTTTGATAAATTTGAGTTATCTGTCATATTTGGATGTTGATATGAATTGGGTATATGTAGATGTGAACGATTTCATAATGGCTTGGGGTATGAGTTTGGTTTGTGATAGTTAGAGGCTGAAAGTCCAGTTTTTGATGAACTGGGGTTTCTCTTGATCAATATATGAATTAGGATTTTTGATAAATTTGAGCTATTTTCCATAGTTGAATGTTCGTATAAAAAATAATGAACTGAGTATGTGTTGTTGATATGAATATGGGTATATGCTGATGTACAGGATTGCAAATGCTGCGTGTATGAATTTGATTTGTGTTTGAGATATTTTGTCGAGGCTGAAAGTTCCTGTATGAATTGAGTTTTCTCTTGATTGGTATGTGAATGGGGATTTATGATAAATTTGAGATATTTGCCTCATTTTGATGTTCTTATGAATTGTGTATGTGTTGGTATTAAAGGGGTATATGTCATTGTGAATAATTGCATATTAATAGGTTTATGAATTTGATTTGTCTAAACGTTAAGTTTTTGATGATTTGGGATTTCTCGTGATATTGATTTGTCTATATGTACGGGTTCTGAGCAAGGTGACGATGTACTGGTTTATTCGCCACGATGAAAATTATTTTCGTCCAACATGGATCACAGTCTCGCATTGCTGTAGTTTCTCCATATTCCAATCATGAGCTTATGATATTTTTTGATTTTGAGTTTTGGGCAATGAGAAATGAAGGTCTTATTACGTAGGACATCCGGTTTCTAGGTAGATAGAGCTGTTTCAAATTTATAACATGAACCCGTTAAAAGACAAAGAAAGACCAACCACTGATCTAATTTGGGTATTATTGCTTTCTAAATGCAGCAAGTTGTGTTTGTGGTTTAGGATTTGGTATATTAATGTTTGTAGGTTCCCATTTATTAGTAATGGTCCACTTCTATTCTCTAGCTTTGTAGGTTCTCATTTATTAGTAATGGTCCACTTCTATTCTCTAGCTTACGTTAATGTGGATGAATTGATTCTCTAACTTACGTTAATGTGCCCAGTTATTAGATGATAAGATGTATCATGTCACCAAGGTAAATTATTTGTAATGGAGTAATATTTTAAAATGACTATATTACCCTTAAGCTAAACTATAATTTTTAGAGAAATGGAGATCTTGGGGGCTATGAAGCCATCAGCGGCTTTGGCAAAGCCTTGAATCTTTCCAAATAAAAGTTTGTGAAAAAAAATGAGCTTGATGATGGTTTTAACGGTAACTGTACATGCTTATTTTTTGTGATTACTTGGGTAAAATTAGCTATTTTACTGTTGTTAAAGTCTTTTTTCTATTATTATGCTAAAGAACACAAGCCAGATCTTCAATTGATGACGGGGTGATTAAATCAAATATTATTGTGAACTTGTTTCACCTTTTTAGCTCTGTGTTTAATTGCACTTGTATAAAGGGTAAATTGCAAAAAGTTGCCATGAATTTTGTAAAAAGTGGCTATGAACTTTCAATTTTGCAATATTGGTTGTCAACTTGTGTACATTTGTCCAAAAATGACGAAAATGCCCTTGAAATCAATTTTTTAAAGATTAATATTTAAAAATATATTTTTTTTCAACTCGAGTTCGTCAGTTTTTTTTTATCCTCTCACACGACATTGATGTCCTTCCATGAGATTTCAAATCTAGACGAATTCGAAGTAAAGAAAAAAATTGGCGAGCTCGAGTTGAAAAACAATATATATTTTATTTTGATTTTCCAAAAAAAATATTTTTAGGGCATCCTCGTCATTTTTTGATAAATGTACACATTTTGCAAAAAAGTGGTAAGTTCATAGCCACTTTTTACAAAATTTGAATAGATCATAGAAACCTTTTGCAATTTACCCTTTGTATAATTTTTGGTTGGCTTACGAGTATAGATTGATGAATTGGTACTATGTCTCTTGCCGGAAACTCGAAAATTCATAGCTTGAAATTTTCCAGCACCGGAAAAATAATAACCGGTTGAAAAGAGGAAGATGATGAACAAGATATAATTGTTATAGAAATTTTTAACAGTGTTATGTTTCCGGCCTCTTGTAGGTGACATACACGGACAATACCAAGACCTGCTGAGGCTATTCGAATACGGAGGCTTCCCTCCTTCCGCAAACTACCTATTCCTCGGAGATTATGTTGATCGAGGCAAGCACAGTCTCGAGACCATATGTTTGCTTCTTGCATACAAAATAAGGTACCCAAACAAAGTATCCCTCTTGAGGGGAAACCACGAGGATGCTAAGATCAATCGGGTTTATGGGTTTTACGACGAATGCAAGAGGAGGTTCAACGTCAGGCTCTGGAAAATATTCACCGAGTGCTTCAACTGCTTGCCCGTGGTCGCGCTTGTCGATGGGAAGATACTCTGCATGCACGGGGGGCTCTCGCCGGAGTTGAAGAAGCTCGATCAGATAAGGGAAATCGAGAGACCTCTCGAGGTTCCTGATAGTGGTTTGCTGTGTGATCTGCTCTGGTCGGATCCTGATTCTAGGGTCGAGGGATGGGCGGATAGCGACCGGGGCGTGTCGTGCACTTTTGGAGCCGATAGGGTTCATGACTTTTTGGATAAGAATGATCTCGATCTCATTTGCCGCGGCCATCAGGTAAGTCAGATCGCCGATTCCGCTAATCCTAATTTTTGCAAAGAAAGCGAACATGTCACGATTACTTATGACCGAGAAGTTAGTGTTGTCTTGAGAATTTTCTCCTCATAATTTACCTTACCCGAACAAGGGGAAACATCGTGTTACTACCCTGAAATTTAGTTTTATAACAACATCCATAACTTTGTTTTAAAATACGTGAAATGTCTAAATTGCCCCTAAGTGCTTTTGTCATATTATTTTATTTATTTAGGGTTTCAAGATTTAAAAATTAGGGTATGGGGTTTTAGGAGATTAGGGTTTAAGGCTTCATTATATAGGGTAAATTGCAAAAAAGTGGCCGTGAACTTTTCCAATTTTATAAAAAGTGGTTGTGAACTTTTAGTTTTGCAAAAAGTGGTTGTGAACTTACCATTTTCTTGCAATTTGTGTATATTTTTCCAAAAATGACAAAAATGTCCTTAAAACCAATGTTTTTTAAATAATTTTTTTCAACTCGAGTTTGTCAATATTTTTTTTATTTTCTCGCACGCCCTTGATGCCTTTCCGTGAGACTTCAGATCTAGACGAGTTCGAAGAAAATAGAAAAAACGGCGAGCTCGAGTTGAAAAACATTTTTCTATTTTGATTTTCCAAAAAATAATAATTATAAGGGTATTTTGACAAATGTACATATTTTTCAAAAAAAAAAGAAAGTAAGTTCACATTCATGGCAATTTTTTACAATTTACCTTTTTTTTTAAATAATTTATTTTAAAAGCAATTTTGTCATTTTGAAAAGTTTAAACTCAAACAGTGTTTTCCTTAGTTTTAATGGACGTTAGGGTAAAGCAACACAAAACTAAAGTTCACGGTAGTTACATTATGCATTTTAAAATTCAGGTTCTAACTTGATTTCAGTGACTAGTCCAGAGTAGTAACATGCTATTTCCCCTCGGGACAATTAGTATATGAAATTTATCCGGACAATTTATTTAACATTATGCAGGTGGTGGAAGACGGGTATGAGTTTTTTGCTAAACGAAGACTAGTCACGATTTTCTCAGCCCCGAACTATGGTGGGGAATTCGACAATGCGGGTGCTCTATTGAGCGTTGATGATTCGTTAGTTTGTTCTTTCGAAATATTGAAACCCGCAAATAAAGCAAGCAGTTCTAGTTCCGGTACCACTCTTAAGAAGGTATGTGTTACACGTTTTTATTCGATTCTTGATCGTTCAGATTTGATTTTCACATTAATCTTTCTGGAGATTTTCATCTCTGAGTCATTCTAATTATATTCTATTGAACAGCCCCCTAAGGTTTGAGACGACGAAGAAGATATCCAAGATTTGTTCGCTCTGACTTAAATTCAATCGGGTTTTTATGATCTTAGCGACGCAGATACTGTAATTGGGAAATGGATTTCAAAACCTGTAAATCAATGGATACATGTTATTACATTTTTGTGCAGAAATGTGTTTGTGTTTTTACTTTTTGAGCATTTTTGGTTTAGTGTATTGTGCATCTGCTTATTTAGTTTCATTTATGGTGTATTTTTCTTAGTTGTGCTGAGGAAGTTTTTTCTTGCAATTTTATTGATTAAATGTTTCTATTAGTTGGGAGCTGTTATGGTTTCGGAAATGAAATGAACCATTTGGAACCGAATCGAACTGGGTGGAATAGTTCTTGAATTTTAAGAACCATAACCGTTTGTGAGAGGACGATCTGGTTTTGAATTGTTTTGGTTCTTTGGTTATGACCGATTGGAATATGCTGATTTTTAGTCTTAAATTTAGATTCGATTTTGAATTAGACGACGGTAGGTTTGACTTACGGGAGAAAATTTAGAATTTGCAATTATAGAAAATAGTATTAAAAATCAAATATTTGATCAAGTTTATAAGAAGTTGTTTACGTCATTATTAGTTTGTTGAAGAGTCAAGTAAATTTTAACGGGTGATTATTAAAATATGAAATCTCTTACGTCTCTACGAAATATCAATAATACAATAACAACCATGTAACATTCAAATTTTGTCAAGAACCAACCAACTAACATATGGTTTTGTTATAATTCAAAATTTAAGACATGCAATTATTGACATGACCATTTAAAACGAATATTTCAAGCCTATATATACTCGTAAACCATAAATTGCATGGATATGTGTTGATTTAGTAACAACCCTAATATGGAACTAAATCAAATCAATGGAGCATTATTATGAGTCATAATCATCCTCTCATACACGTAAATAATCATACTTAAATAAGTGAACACAATGAATCCATGACACAACAACCCTTGACCTCGGACTTTGTCTTGTTTATATTGTCTCTCTAGAAATCATCTCCTACCTACTACTCTTCTATATACATGTATCCACACATTTCCCTACCAAATTGTCCACCTCATTTTCTTTATTTATTATTATAGTATTGAAAAGTTGATAGATGAATATTCCGGACACATAAAATATTTCATATTTCGAGTTGAACTTTTATGATATATAAATTAATTAAAAAATAGTAAAAAGTCTCATTTCATTGTGTTTTCGCATAAACTATCATTTCACTATGTTTTTTTCAAAAATTCTCCATCATTCATATTCAAATTTGCACCGTATGTACAAATCTGTGAAAATTAATGAAAGTGTCACTTAAGTGTTGGACGTTTAAATTAGCACGTTTAGGGGTGGACATGAGTCAAAAATCAAGCCAAATCGATCAAAAATTGGACCGGACCGAAGTCACCGATTCTCCATTTTAAGAACCGAAACCGGAATCGTTACCCACGGTTCCCGATTCTCTGGTCCCGGTTCCCGATTCGTTCGGATGTGGTCTTCGGTTTCGTTGCCAAAGTGTCCATTCCTAAGCATGTTTGAGTTAACACTTAAGGGACACTTTCATTAATTTTCACATATTTGAATAGACGGTGCAAAAATAAACATGAGCAAGGGAGATTTTTTGCAAAAAATGAAAATAAGTGAATGAGAGTTTTTGCAAAAATACAGTAAATGGAGAGTTTGTACAAAAAAACACAAGGAAGACCTTTTGCAATTTTCCCTAAATTATATGTTGTTTGGGTATGTTAATGCATAAGTGAAATTGATTCGTTATCTTCAAATCTTGACAATTTGTGATGCAGCGTACGTGGCTAGGAAGAACTCTTTATCAAGTTCGTTGATTCTTGCGAATACCGAATGTGATAGATTTGAGGGAAACCTCGATTTTTTTATTAAACTTCAAAACTAATAACAATAAACTTATAAGAGTACTTAAATAGGCCAAATATAGTCAAACCCTAATTGTAGAAAAAGAAATCCTAAACTTATTTGAAAAGGAAACAAATTATTAAAATTGTAAAAATTGCCTGAAACTTAAAAACTGTTATTTTGACCCCTAAGATGACCTCGGATGGCCGAAATTTACTGTACTTCATGGTATAATCATGAGTTTTGCTCAAAACGCCGTTTTCGCCCAGAAAACACTAGTTCTTTGTCGAAATCTGACACTTTCACGATAACTCCAGGTGTTCTACATTCTGCATACCGACTTCTTCGACCGCACTGCATCATTCTCTTCTGGATGGAAAAGATTTGACCTCGAATCTGGATCCGCAACATCCTCCCCAGAAGAAATATCACCCCGGGATCCCATATCGTTGTAGCACCTTCTACCGAATTTTCAGATGTACTAAGTACTCTCACCTTGTTCGCAAACTGGATCGTAAATGTGTAACACTTCATCACGGGTTCCATGTTGAATTTATGGACTTTCCTTATCAAAGTACACGTCCCTTCATCGATTACCCAACCTTGGAATTCAAGCCTTCTATCGTTGATACACGATGCTGGTATTAGGTTCTCGTTGCTGATCAAAGCAACAATATACACGTAAGGCTCCCAATAATTTTCGACTACTCTTGCAAGATTTTCAGTCTTGCCTTCATTGTACAAGCTCTCGATGCCCTCCAAAAACTGTTCGTAACCATTGTTGTATGAATCAGCTAAGAACAAGTATTTGACACAGCATAAAGTTTCATCCCTTGCTAACAAAGCATCTCTTCCCCAAATATTATGCTCATGTTGACTCAATTGTGCTTATACAATTCCAGCTTCTGCATCTGCATCTAGTTCAACATAATCATCATAAATCGGGGGTGATAGCCAATCTATAAATTCCTCTGGTTTAAGATTACTACTGAGTTGTGGAATTTCCACCTTGAAACCCTGTTCCCACCGTTGGTCAAGGCGTTCGGGTGAGCGATTCCGGTAACCGGCGAAAGGACGCAATTCATCCATTTGTCGTGTCAATAATTCAACCTGCCGCCTCAAATCGTCGGTCTCACGTCGAAATTCAGCGTTTTCACGTCGTAACTCAGCTTGATCATCATCAGCAGCACCTTGGGGAGCGGCTCGCTGTTGTCTACAGGGCGGCATACCTCAGGATCGACTAGAATCTGATACCAGGCTCTGATACCAACTGATGCAGCGTACGTGGCTAAGAAGAACTCTTTATCAAGTTCGTTGATTCTTGCGAATACCGAATGTGATAGATTTGAGGGAAACCTCGATTTTTTTATTAAACTTCAAAACTAATAACAATAAACTTATAAGAGTACTTAAATAGGCCAAATATAGTCAAACCCTAATTGTAGAAAAGGAAATCCTAAACTTATTTGAAAAGGAAACAAATTATTAAAATTGTAAAAATTGCCTGAAACTTAAAAACTGTTATTTTGACCCCTAAGATGACCTCGGATGGCCGAAATTTACCGTACTTCATGGCCTAACCATGAGTTTTTCTCAAAACGCCATTTCCGCCCAGAAAACACTAGTCATTTGTCGAAATCTGATACTTTCACGATAACTCCAGGTGTTCTACATTCTGCATACCGACTTCTTCGACCGCACTGCATCAATTTGTTAAGCCACATGCAAGTCCATACTATCGAAATAAGTATCTCTATAAAAGTCACCTTCCACGTGTAAAAAAATTCGTGTGAAAAAATTCCGAGTAAGAAGAAGTAAATAAAAGTAATAGAGTCGAACTCCGCTTAATCAATAAAAAGGTCAAACTAATAGTGGAATGATTAATTATAATTGTATATTTTAACACACGACCTCATGAACAAACCCGTTTTTAAATTTAGACGAGAATCTAGGCTTTTTTTTTGGAAGAAGAGATTGAATTGGGTTCATTAAGAGTTAGGATGCTTTTAAAAGAAAATTTGAAGAGGAGTCCAATGAAGAGAGGTGAGACTTTTTATCATAATAAAAGACTTGAAATAAATATATTCTTATGAGTTAGAACTCATATCTGCAAGATACTGCCTCTAATACTAACATTTTCATTATAATAACTCAAATTACACAATATCAAGTTAATTATTTATCCTCAATATATCATTCCTTATTTGAAATCTCCTTTTATGTGGAAACCAATCACTTTAAATATGATAAAAATTATCATTATTTAAAAAATTATATCATTTTTCATTTGCCCATAACATTCTCATGTAGTTTTAAACAAAAATCAAATTCAAGACTCTCCATTGATCTCTATTATTATTATTATTATTATTATTATTATTATTATAAGATCTTAACTACATTTTCTTAATTGTGCTAAAAATAATAATTTGTCTCATTACATAAAAATTCATTTCACCTAATGTTCCTCAAATTCTTTTCCCACAAAATTCAACATTATTTTGACACACGAAGCCTTAAAAATAGTAATTTAATTTTGAATAATTGTGTCCGTACATTTTAACCGTTAATCATCAATAGACGTTGGGATCAGCAGCTACCATTCTTCCCTCCAAATTTGCGGTCTCAAATAAAAATAATTTTTTTAATAAACCAGAATTAAAATCAACAAGCAACATCATCGATTCGACGATTCGAGACTCAACAACACTCTGTGACTCACACACTCCATCGAACCCAGAACCAGATTTGCTCCGTTTTCGTTTTGTGAATGCCAGATTCAGTACCCAATTCCCAAATCGAGAAATGGCAACCACCATTGAAGAGGCTCTGTCTTCTTCGTCGAGCTCGTTCCTAAGCGCGAGCACAGTCATAGCTCTCTGCGTCTTCTTCGCTCTCCTCTGCGCCTGCATCATAATCGGCCACTTGCTCGAGGAGAATCGGTGGACCAACGAGTCCACCACCGCCATTCTCTTGGTTCTGATCTTTTTGTTGATACCCATTTTCAGATTTTGGATTTGGGGTTTGGGGTTTTTGATTTGTGGGTTTTTGTTTGGATTTGGGATTGTAGGGTTTGGTGTCTGGAGTGGTGGTGTTGCTTGTGAGCAAAGGGGAGAGTTCTCACATATTGGAGTTCAATGAGGACTTGTTCTTCCTCTATTTGCTTCCCCCAATCATTTTCAATGCTGGGTATGTGCTGTTTTGATTTTTCTTCATGGGTTTTTTCAGATGTTTTGTTTTTGGATTGTGGGCACAATACACAAGTTCTGTATAGTCCCCAAATTTTACTGTATATGAGTGCATGTATGTGTTCTGACTCAACAATGGACAAATTTTGATTTGGGTTCATGGGTTTTTCAGATATGTTGTTTTTGAATTATGAGCTGGTTCGGTTGATATAATATTTGAGACAATACACAAGTTCTGTTTACATTACATGAATTGAGATATTGCATAGTTCCCAAATTTGTACTGTATATCTGTGTCTGTGTGTTCTCACTCAACAATGGTCACATTTTGATTTTTTTATGGGGTTTTCGCATATTTTGTTTTTGAATTATGGGTTGATTGATATTTGAGACCATTCACAACTTCTGTTTACAATTACATAGATTGAGATTTGTATAGTTCACAAGCAAGTTACCGTGTATGTATGTGTGTTTTGACTCAACAATGGAGGAGATAGCTTCCTATAGAGTGGCGCGGAGGAAAATGATACTGAGTAGAAAACCCGTTTTCATGTAGCTGACCCAAAAGTTGTTTGGGAAAGATTCTTTTTATGATAGACAATTGTATCCGCATGCACAAGGATAGCTAAGTTAGTATACTTAGTATTGTCATTTCTTCCACAACTACAGGTTAAAACGACTTAGTTGTTGTCATTGTTGATTTCAAGTTTGTTCTCTTTTGCAATCAATTACGGTCTATTGAATCTTGTAGATAGTGAAACTATTATAGAAAGGATGTGTCTGTTGATTAGTATCCTGACCTTTTAATTTGGTTCCAGTTTTCAGGTCAAGAAAAAGCAGTTTTTTAAGAATTTCACAACAATTTTGTTGTTTGGAGTATTTGGCACTGTGATTTCGTTCTGCCTCATTTCGCTTGGTAAGTTCTGTCCAAACTGAATGTTCCAGTTCAGAACAAACAGGATATGATCTACATCATGCTCAATACTTTGCTATACTGTGATTCATATATATGATTTTAATGCACTGTTGTTTTTGGGAAACTTTGTAGGGGCCTTCTTGCTTTTCAAGAGGATTGGCGTGCAAAATCTGGATATCAAAGAGTATTTAGGTATTATTCTTGATGTTGAATTGAATCTCCACTTCCTCCGACTTCTGCATCATTATATTCTGATCATTTCAACCTTTTCCTCTCGCAGCTGTTGGTTCGATACTGTCTGCAACCGATTCAGTCTGTACACTGCAGGTACACGACATAGATTTGTCGCTCATCTTTGTATGTGAAACTAGATATGTACCATTAATCCTCGTGCTCTTGTTCTCGTGTCAAAGGTTCTCAGTCAAGATGAAACACCCTTCCTTTACAGTGTTGTGTTTGGGGAGGGAGTAGTCAATGACGCTACCTCTATTGTGCTCTTCAATGCAGTAAATTCTATCGACTACAGCAAAATTGACGGGTTGACAGCTTTGAAATTGTTGGGAACATTCCTTTACCTCTTCATCACCAGCACAGCTCTTGGCATTGCAGTAATTTCTCTTCTTCGCCATTCGGTAGCTCATTTGATATAATATGTTAGGGAAGTATTGGATTTGAGAGCAGTAATGGCTCAACTAGATATATGTCACTAGTCTAACTTCTTGGCTAGCATATTTGTACTGTTTTATAGAGACCGACGCATTCATCTAACTTTTGACTTGATTTATGTTTTAGTACAAAGACAATGATTTGTGTTTATATTTATTTCAGATGGGTCTTCTAAGTGCTTTTATCATCAAAACACTTTGTTTTGGAAGGTACAGTGTCCTTTCCTCTAGGTTACTCATACTTATACTTCTGTATGCACATGCATTTGTTACTGGAAATTTTCCTGATTATACCGTACCATGACTTATAGTTAGTTAATCATTGTTTTATTCGAAATTGTTAGAATCATGCGCCAAACCTGACCCACAAATCTTCAAGCTTGCTTACATATATCAAAGTTAATATGAACATTTCAAGAAAATTCACTGATCTTGTTGCTACTGTTTTCGTTACCAACAGGCACTCTACTGATCGTGAAATTGCAATTATGATGATCATGGCTTATCTCTCATACATGTTGGCAGAGGTACTTCTTACTTTCTTTTTAGACACTTAATTCCTACTGTTCTCTCCAAAAAAGCCAAGAATTGATCTGAGACTAGAAATAGGGTGATGAAGAATACAAACTTAGAGGTTATGTTAATAACACAGCGGCCGCCACTTGCTCAACATAGATAGTATCAGCTTCAGTATGGTCTGAAGAAACTGATAATAACTTTGCTTTCTTCGTAGCTTATGTCGCTCAGTGGGATCTTGACGGTTTTCTTCTGTGGGATCGTCATGTCACACTACACATGGCACAATGTCACAGAAAGCTCAAGGATCACAACCAAGTAAGAATGCACATTACCTCACCAATCCAAATTTGTTGTTCTTGTTACTATTGTGAGCTGATACACAACATAGTTTGAGAAACCTGTTGCAAAGTTGAAAAATGCTGCAAAAAAGTCAACTATCTACTTTGAAGTCAAGCCATTTGATTTATTTTGTAAGAGCTTCAAAGTTATGCAGTAAAATGACAAATATGAATGGTAATGAATATGTAATCTTGAACAAAGTAAAATTTCTTCGAAAATGTATTCTTGGTGACATAATTGCTTGACGGTTTCAGGCACACATTCGCGACCATATCATTCATCACAGAGACGTTTATATTCCTCTACGTCGGGATGGATGCCTTGGACATTGACAAGTGGAAAAGCAGCAAGACAAGGTAGTGCCATTACTTCCAAATTCGCTCAATCTTGTAGGACTGTCCTATATTTTACTTGCATTGAGTATATCCCTGATTGTCTTTTAAATTTTCAAAGTAGGGGTATTTTGTTCATTTCACAATGAAAATATTCTCGATTGTAGTTAAATGAGTCGACCGTTGGTAAGTGAGAAATTAAGAAGTATACTCAGCTGTAGTAAAATGAGATTATCCCTATATTTTACTTCCACTGCATAAAATGGAATGACACATAGAAGAACACAACAAAGTGAAATGAGAAACACAACTTAGCTGCACAATTCATGATATGAACTTTGTTCATCGTGCTATGCTTTACATGGAAACTGAATCCAGCCCCGAGATGTCAATTGCCGTCAGCTCAACATTGTTTGCATTGGTTTTAGTCGGGAGGGCAGCATTTGTGTTCCCTCTTGCAAATATCGCAAACTGCATGAAGAAAAGAGAGAGCGAGAAAATCAAGTTCCGTCAACAGGTGATATTTTTAATTTTCATTCAGCTATGCACAATTTGTTCCTATAAAAAACTATAAGCCCAAACTCATACAAACGAGCTTCGTTTTCAGTTTATAATGTGGTGGGCAGGCCTAATGAGAGGCGCTGTTACAATCGCTCTGTCCTATAATGAGGTAAACCTGTGATTTTCACTCTCTTCTTCAGTTTTCTGGTTAATTACATGTACTTTATGATCTTTAAAATCGTTGCAGTTCTCAAAATCTTCGGAGGATCAAGATAGCGCACTGATGATCACATCCACCATCATTGTTGTTCTGTTTAGTACAATGGTGAGTGTCTTTATAATCTTCCATTTTTGTGGTTATCTTTAGGATGTGAGATCAGTGTTGCAGAGACACATCGGAAAATAAATCGGATTAAAAGGTTAGTCGGGAATAATAAAGGACTAATCGGGATTAATTGGACAAGTCGGGAAACTTATTATAACACATTAGTTCTAATATAATACCAAATGATTACAATGCTACATTCAAGTCCCCTAAAACCATGCCATATTCATTTCCACAGGTGTTTGGTTCCATAACAAAGTTCCTGATCGAGGCACTGCTCCTGCGGCACCCGAAACAACCATCGGACGACGCGACAGACATTCAGAGTTTGGAGGATTTAAGGTTGCTGTTCCTCGAAAACGGGGACAATCAACTACAGGCCAAGGGAAGCAGCAGCCTCATGCTGCTCATAAGCAACCCCACCACAACAGTTCACTACTGGTGGAGAAAATTCGACGACAAGTGCATGAGACCCGTGTTCGGGGGACGAGGTTTCGTTCCCTATGTTCCGGGGTCGCCCACGGGCGCTGCCGAAGAAACCGAGACGATGTCTTGAGCCTCTCTGAGGTTGTTCTTGATCAATCGATTGTTGATGTTGGTGACAAGGTTTTTGGTTTGGTTCCATTGTTGTGTAAAAGTGTAGAGTGAGTTCATGCTTATATAGCACCATATTCTTTGAACAATGGTATTGAAATTTTGTTCACATTCTTGCTTGTGTACACATTGAATTGAGATAAATAAATAACGACTGATTCGTGAAGATGTTAATGAAAAATAAACTAAAATTTTATTATGTTAACGTATGATATCTAAAGTAAGAAATGGTTAGTATATTTTTTAAAAGATTTATTAGTGATGAGATTCACGTCTTTTTGTTACATGAAGCTAACACCTCTCTTTATGTGTACAAATCGGTAGGGGTGGGTAGGGTTTTGGACCGACTACAACCGACCCAAACCAAATCCCTTCGGTTCTCAATATACAGGAACCAAATTTGGAACTACTATTTGAAAAATGATTTGGTTTTGAGTCTAATTCTAATTGGTTCGGTTCTGTTCCTATCCGGTCGAAACTTATTAATTTTCAATCTCAAATTCATGCTCAATTTATAGGCTGAATTTGAGTCCAATTTATAACCAAAAACATTAAATTTGCAATTATAAAAACTACTAACGAAAGTTGCAGGTTGTGATTTAATTATTACAACCTAATCGAAAAATAAAGTTTACAAAAAAATAATAATAAAAGAACAAATAATATACATGGGTGAAAGAGAGGCGAACACGTGACGACGTCGACGCAAACCCAATTCCTACTGATTAACTGATAGTTCTAAGTTTTGAAACCAGAATCAAACTTAAATCGAACTATTTTCTTAAATTCAGAATCAAAACCGAGCTTTTAGCCCAAGGTGTAAATTTCCCAAAGCATAGGGGCAATGTCGTCATGTCACTTCAGGAGAAAGATCCGTTATGCCTCATTTCATGGTCCCACTAGCTTAGTCGGAGATTACCCGCCAAATATCGCTCCTGCAAAGACACGAAAAGACCAGAATACCCCCACCGATCACAACCTTATCCATTTTCCACAAAAACAAAGCTCAGTCCCAACCAATCCAAAACAAAAAAATCAGAGCCACCCAAAAATCAACAAAAAAAATCTCCTTTCTCTCTTCTTCAACCTCCAAAAGCTCAATCGCACCATTTCCAATCTCTCTCTCTCTCTCTCAACAATGGAGACCATTCTCTCTCCTCTCTTCAGCCCCAAACCTCCATCTCCAAAGCCCACCCACCAAAATCCCAGATCGAGCTCCATTTCCTGTACCCTCAGAGCGAACCCATCTCTCAAACCGTCTCAGATCGTCTCTGCCGCGAACTGGGTCGGCCACGCCCAGCAAGGGCTCGCGGCTCTGGCCCTCTCTCTGGCGCTCACCTTCAGCCCGGTGATCGGAAGCGTGGCGCAAGCTTCTGAATTTGACGTCCTCAACGAGGGACCTCCCAAGGAGACCTACGTCGTCGACGACGCCGGCGTGCTCAGCAGGATAACGAGGTCGGATTTGAAGCGCTTGCTGTCGGATTTGGAGTATAGGAAGAAGATTCACATTAATTTCGTCACTGTTCGGAAGCTCACTGTAAGTTGTTCTCTCAGTGCCCACCAAGTGTTTGTTGAAATGCCTCAATCAGGGTTTAAGTTTATTTGTGAGCTTTGATTTTGGTATTGTGTGATACCCTTTAGCTAGAATTACTCACTTTCTTAGTAAATATTGGCATTGTTAAATCATATACCCTTTGTAACTGGAATTAGTAACTTTTCAAGAAAAATGTTACTTTGCTTTCTCAGCAAACAAACAATGCAACAACACTGGAATGGGAATATAGTACACTACTGTAGCGTGAGTCCTGATGATCTTGAGCTATGCATTGAAATTATGAAAAACCCTTCGTCACTGTTCGGAAGCACACTGTGTGTGGTTCTCCCAGTGCCCACCAAGTGTTTGATCAAATGCCTCAATCAGGGTTTAAGTTGATTTGTGAGCTTTAATTTTGGCATTGTGTGATACCCTTTAGCTCGAACCACTCATTTTTCATGAAAAAGGTTACTCTACTTTTTTTTGACAAAGTAGCATATTTTAGCATATTTGATCATTGGCATTTTCAAATCAAATACCCTTTGTAACTGGAATTAGTAACTTTCCAAGAAAAGTGTTGCTTTGCTTTCTCAACAAACAAACAATGTAACTACACTGGAATGGGAATATACTACTGTAGCGCGAGTCCTCTTGATCTTGAGCTATGTATCGGAGTTGTAAAATATCCTTGGTAACGTTGTTTGATACCCTTTAGCTCAAATTACTTACTTTTCTCTGGAAAGTAACATTGTAAGAACTTGAGATGGGAGTTTTCTACCTTTGCCTGACTGTTGGTAGCTTATTTGATCATTGAGCTTACTAATGGCATTGTCGAATACACTTTATAACTGGAGTTACTAACTTTCCAAGAAAAATGTTACTTTCTCGGCAAGCAAACAATGTAAGAACACTGGAATGGAAATATAGTATATACTACTGTAGCGTGAGTCCTGTTGATCTTGAGCTATGTATCGGAATTGTAAAATATCCTTGGGAACTTGAATTGCTAACATTCCAAGAACATTGTGATGGGAATTTTCTACGGTTAGACTGATTCGTGCTGCTTATGTTGATCTTTGAGTTATGCGTTGACATTGTCAAACAGCCCTTAAAACTGGAATCACTAATTATCCAAGAAAAAATGTTACTTTACTTTCTCAGTAAACAAACAGTGGAAGAATACTGTGATGTGAATTTTCTAGTGTAGATTGACTCCTGGGTTGATTTTTGTTTTTTGCGTAAATGTAATCTATGTATGTGTGCGTGGAATTCACTTTTAGTAGAAATTATTTAAAGACTGAGCTTGAGTGCAAAGACTTCTTTTTTCTTTCCTGGTTGATTAAACAATTGCAAATAACATCTGTCTCAGAGCAAAGCTGATGCATTTGAGTATGCTGACCAAGTTTTGGAGCGTTGGTATCCCAGTGTTGAAGCTGGCAATGATAAGGGCATTGTTGTACTTGTTACCAGTCAAAAGGAAGGAGCCATTACCGGCGGTCCTGCATTTATCCAAGCTGTGGGTGAAAATATTCTTGATGCCATAGTATCCGAGAATCTTCCTGGTAAGTGTGCACTTACTTTTCAGCATTCTACTTATCATTTGCTCATCTCTGAATAAAATAAGTCATTAATTCATTTTAAAACCTTCACTCCTCGTTTTGACAAGTATATGGTTCTGAGTATTTCCAAAGCGCGTCAAATATAAATATAACTTGTAGATAAACAGTTTGTGACTGCTGTATTTTTTCCACGAGGCCTAGAAATTAGAACAATTGTTGAACCCCATCGCTGATGCTGGACATGAGCACTGCACATACACAGTGAATGTAGGCTCAGAGAAAGCTTACAGTGAACCCTAACTTAAGATGTGTTCACTGTGACCAACAATTCTTTCCTTTTTTTCCCTTCAAAACAGTCTTGCCTTATGAAATAAGGTGAATAAATGGTTCAAGTTCAAGCCATCCCAACTTCACCCGTCCCTCTTTTTACACGCAATCCCAGCATCATATGTTGGCTGCACTTGAAGACATTTTCCATATGCTAGCTACTAGATGATAGTACTCACTAATTGAGATATGCTAATACCATCCCAGAGTTGTAAAATGTCCAGTACTGATCATGTTATTGCACCTACACTTGCAGTGTTGGCAACAGAGGAGAAGTACAATGAAGCTCTTTACAGCAGTGCAAAACGGCTAGTTGCTGCCATTGACGGGCTACCAGATCCCGGTGGGCCCAGTTTCAAGGAAAACAAGCGGGAATCCAACTACAAAAGCAAAGAAGAGACGGACGAGAAGCGAGGTCAGTTCAGTCTTGTGGTTGGAGGTTTGCTAGTGATTGCATTTGTGGTTCCCATGGCACAATATTATGCTTATGTGTCTAGGAAGTGAGTGAGTGAGTGAGCCATATATAAATTTGCCTTTCGAGTCATTTCCGTGTATTTCAAAACCTGTTTAGCACCTTGTTGTACAAAATGATCATGTTCAAAATGATAGATGAGTATTATCCCATGATAATACCAAATCTTTAACTGAAATACTGAAGATCCGGGTTTTGGAGCCGTGCTTTAGATTGAATATAGATGAATACATGGTTTATAGATTACAATTAACAGTACACACAGGTAGTGAACATTAGAATGCACACACTCTGTTCTTTAGAACTTGAGCTTGAGAAGGAAAGGCATGTTGTCCGAGAAAGGTGGATCGGAGAATTTTCCTGTGAGTATTTGCGACGACACATGCTGATTTGCAGCCTCTGTGTAATGAATCCCGTCCCAGTTCACATATTCAGTACTGTCGCTGCACGCTTTAGATGTAACTGAAGTCCCGTTCAAGATTTTCGTCTGTCCACAGCCAACCCTAGCGTCGTAGTTCAGTGGTGCGCCTCCATATCCGCAGCAAGCCATAATCGGCTGCTCAAAACCTGCATATAAGTATTAACATAGTATCAGTTTCTTTGCCTGAGTACCCGAAACCCAAGTTAACGAAGATGATCATAGGCTGGTCATATGCCAATGTAAACTAGTTTGTATTTTTTACTTATAAAACTTGATGTTGTGTCAAAATGTCTGGTAAAGTTAGTTGAGATGGTGATATCATGTGAACTGACAGTTGAACTGAAAGAACATCATTGTAGAGTACAAGGTACTCAACAACAACCTTAACAGACTGGTTTGCTGTCATGAAACTATGCTAAAATGCCTTTTTCTTGGAGATATTTTTTTTTTGCCAACACGAGGATTGAAATCAGTAACCTTATGCATATCCATGAGAACTGTCATTTTACCCACAACTTTTTTTCTTGAAGATTTGTTCCAAGTATAGGAGATTGATACTAACCGTATTTTGAGTAATTCGCTATGAGATTCGACTTGATCGTGTAGATATCAACGAAGGTGATGTTTGTGTCTGAAAGTTGTGCTTGGAGCTTTATGCAGAGAGCATGAAGCTGCAGGTTGAAAAGCTTTGCAGCTTGGTTGTGTGCACTCACACAACCTTGCTCATCAAGCTTTGATGGGTCATTTCCAAATTTAGCAACATTTTGTGCCAAGCAACCTAGTGGACCTGTGTTGTGCACCCACAAATTCCTTGCCCCTTGCTCATATAATCTCTGCAAAAACAAAAAGGTCAAACTCATGAGTCGAATCAATCAGTTCAATTGGTCTGGTCAATCAGTCAAAGCTAGTCTTGTTCGAGTCAGTGTGACGATCCCAATGTTTTTCAAGATCGCCAAAATGACTCGACATGTTTTTGTTGTTGATAAAAGTGAAGTTTACCTTCACACCGGATTCGAATTCGGTCAAAATGGTAGGAATGGAGGCAACAATTTGGTCAAATGACTTGGAGTAGAAGGCACCGGCAAGATCATTCTGGCCAATGTCAAACATGTAAAGACCCTTTTGGAAATAGTCTTGCTGAGGCAAATACTTTGCAAATTTCTTACCTGAAAACCCCACAAAACCAAACACGCATTGGTTCACATAAACATTTCAAAACTCAAAAACCAACACAATCCAAGTTCATAAACTTGCACAAACCCTTTGCCAGCAATTCGGTAACCCGGGCCCTGAACCGGAGAAACTGAGCCACCTGAACCCCGAACGAAAACGGGCAGATGGAGGTCGGATTAGCCGGAAGTATGGTGGATCCGGCCGCGGCAAAGTTGCAACCCTTTTGGAAAATTGGTGCACCAATTGAGTCCAAATACGCATTCAGAAATGGAAGGTCCAGTGCATCCACTGCAAAACATCAAATCAATACAGTATAAACATAAAGTCACTCTTTCCTATCATTATTATTTATAACTGATAGATAATAATGACAACTAGAGAAATGAAAGTTTACTAAGATAGTCTATCATGAGGCGGCCGTCACAATATCTCTCAGACGAGATCTTGAAATAGTTCTGCCCATTTGGGGGATCAAGATGCTCGAATCCGGCGGAAATGAGCTCTCCGGTGTCGGAATTTGAGTCGCCGAAGTTGAAAACGGCCGGGAAATTAAAATCTATGGAGGTGGCAAGAGGGAGGAGGATCGAAAGGGAAGCAAAAATTGGGAGAAGACAAGAGGTCTTGGCTATGGCTATGGAAGCCATTGAAAGTTTTTGAGGGTGTAGCTTTCAAATGAACCACCAATACCAACTATATAAATGATTTTTTTTTCATCAAAGTTTGGTACATAACTTTTTTATATCAATACAAATAAATTTGTTTGGTGGGTCTTTTTTTTGTTTGTGACACAAGTTAACTTTTAAAATATGGAAGCAAAAGTGGCCCTACTTTATTTATTTATTTTAATTTATTGTCTACTTGAACATACCAAATTATCACAAATTATATAACCGTCAAGTGGTTATCATATTGTTTATGACGAGGTCGAGAGTTCGATCCTGCTAAAAGAATAGAAAAGATTTTTTAAGTAGATAGAGTAATTTTATAAAACATACTATATAATTACGGCACTAGTAATTAATAATTAAAACCTGTAAAGAAATTGAAATTGATATAGAAAATGACGATATATATAATTGTAGTTTTGTTCTTCCAATCTTGTTCGACTCGAATTCGATGAAAATTAAATATAGAGTGAATCAAACTCACTGAGAAAATCTACAATGAGCCGGCCATCGGCGAACCGGCCGGTCGGAGCTTTGAAATAGGTCTCTCCATAGGGAAGTCGGAGGATGTCCCCGAGACCGGCGGCGAAGTCTCCGGTGTCGGAATTGGAGTCTCCGAAGTTGAAAACCGCCGGAAAATTGGTCGTCGCGGCGGAGTCGGAAAGCGGCGAGGAGCAACGGCTGGTTGTTGTGGATAAGGCGGCGATGATCATGAAAAGAAATTGCAGAAGCATATTCTTAGATTTTGTAATGATAACGATAATGATAACAATTCTTTGGTGGTGACAGTGTATTTGATAAAGGCCAAAATTAATGGGAATATAGCAAAGAAACAAACGATAGTCACGAGGGATCAAAGTGTTCTTGTTTGTTTTGTCGCTACCAAACTTGTCATGTTTTGGTGGGTTTTATGTTTACATGTAAAGCTTGTTTCTTTGCTTTATTTCATGCCCTTAAGCAAAAAATACTAGCAATAAATTATAAGCAAAAGCAAAGTTTTCTTTTCCAAAAATTTATAATATATATTATTTTTAGGATGAATTGCAAAAAGTTTTTGTAAGTTTTCTTTATTGCAAATTCTAGTTGAACTTAGTCTCTCTCTTTTTTCGCAAAAATGGGTAATTTTGAAAAAAATAATTGAAAATGGCTATAAAATTAAAAATAATAAGTAAAAATAATTTTCCCCAACTCGAGCACTTGTATTTTTTTTCTCCTCCAATCATCAGGTTGATCTGACTCTTCATTTTCATTATCGTGTTATCAAGTCATGATCGGTGAGAGGCGAAAAAAGGATCTCGCCCTTTAATCGTTACAAGCAAATGTGTTTTCGGCTTTGCCGGGTCGAACTCTCGAGGATCGACTTGTGGGTATTTGAATGTTAGGCGGATAGTTCGGTGTGTTGTAAAATAATTTAAACTACTCAACTGTTGGGTGGTAAAGTGTTTAATTAAGGTCACAAATTTTAATGCAAAAACTTCCTAACTCACAAATTCCAATCCAAAGAATTCCTAACACGCAACACTTGCAAGTTTTTTCGATTAATCTAGTTACCACGGGTGCTAGACCAAGAGCAATGAGATACATCAAGTAAAATAACATGCTAGCACATTTGCGAACGATCTAAGTCATATATGCTTAACCTCTCGGATAAGCTTTTTCTAACGCCAACGACCCTCTCGGGATGTTAAATTGACGTTAGTCAAACATTAAGCACGACTATTTTCGAATCGAAGCGGGAAGCTAGGCTTCTTAACTTTGAGTCTACTTATGGCTCTTTAAGACTTTCCTCTCGGACAACTCTTTAGCTAACAATCATGCTTCCTAATATCACACATTCTCACATGCAAAATATAAGAGACACTCAAGTATGCAAAATTTCACTTATATTCTCACAAGCTCTCACTCATAACAATATAACTCAAACCAAGTATTCAACCAAGTAGCTCATTCACAAATGCAATAACATGACTCCTTTACTCAATGTTAACAATCTCAATGTTCATACAATGTCTACCACCCATGGTTGCAAGTGTTTAGCCTACAACCATGGTGCTATGAAAGAAAGACAAGGCAACATAAACATAAGTAGCTAGAGAAAAGAAGAAAAGCAAACTATGGCCCATGATGGGCTTGAGGTCTTCTAGGTGTGATCTTGTGCTTCCCTTGTTGAATCTCCTTGCTCCAAAGTTAGTGTTGTGGAAGTAGAAGTGTTGGGTTGCTCAATGGAATAGTGTTTTTGTAAGAAGGTGGTGGCAAGCTATGGAGAGAGGCTGAAAAGTCTTGGTCTTCTCTTCTCCAAAAGATGGGTCTAGCTAGGTCAACCTAGCTCTTGACTATTTATAAGACTGTCAAAATTGCCTTTGTCACGATCGTCCCACTTAGTGTCACGATCGTGACATCGTTTGAATATTTCTGGTCCGTTGCGCTCGATGTCACGATCGTTGCTGTTCTTCATGTGGCTTTGTCACGATCGTTACTAAAGTGGTCACGATCGTGACTGCTTCTCGTGGCCTTGTCACGATCGCTCCTAAAGGTGTCACGATCGTGACTTAGCTTCTTGTCCTCTTCTTGTCACGAAGCTGTCACGATCGTGGCAGGTTCGTGACAGCCTGGTTTCGCCTTTGTCACGATGATTTGCCACGATCGTTGTGGCAATCGTGACATAGCTCCTGTCGAGCCCCATTTGTCGTCGTCACGATCGTGACGCTGGTTGTCACGATCGTGACATCTTCCTTTTTTCAGTCCTTGGTTCCTTGAGCCGCAAGCCACCTTCCTTTTTTCTTCGGTTCTGCTCCTAACACCTTCCAAAGCCGACCTTGCACACAATTCGATTCCACGGTAGATCTCCGCACTAAATGGCCCTAAAGCGACCGAAACGAGGGAAAAACGGGCTAAGATGGGGGGCATTTGGGCTTGGAAAGGAGCATAAATGCCCCACATCAAACCACCCCACACTTAGCACTTTTCGTCCCCGAAAAGAAAAACAAAGAAAGAGCACGGTTTTGCCGAGTTAGGTACCCCGTGACCAACTCACGTGGGGGGAGCTCGGCTTCTCCCGAGGGTTTCAAGTCCAATACCCTCAACTCAAATCACTAAAGAAACACAATTAACAAACTCGTTGACGACTTGCTCAATTCTCATGGTCACTTGAGCACTTACAATGGCAAATAGTCTCAGAACAACCAACATGGGAACACAATTCTACATGACAAGGCATGTAAGCTAGTGAAGGCATATGACATGCAAGACACGGGAAATGCATACTAATCTTGAACCAATCCATTATGCATGTAACACGTATCATAGCACTTCTTGCATCACTTCAATTCCCTTTCCCCTCGTGCGTTGGTGTTCATAAGCTAGTGACTAGACCGGATACCTTTGATCACATGGTTGGAGACATGAGGACTTAGAACCACTCGCGTAGGGCTTTTATGGCTTGTAACGTTAGGCTTAAGCTCGGGTAGGAGTTTTAGAAGATCAAAACGGGCTAAATGGTGCATCACCACAAAGTTACTTTTATCCTCACAACCCCAATTACATAGTCGCTCCCCGAGCATTCTTATCCTAAAAATGTGCTACCCCTCAACTCACTTGAATCCCTTACCCTTTCATTCCCAACATTTGGCTCTTATTAAAGAAAATGTAAAACTTGCAAATTTTCAACTTTGTAAAACCAAAATGCTCATTTTTTTGCTTTGAAGAACGAATTCGTTCGGAGTTGGGCTTTTATTCTCAACTTTTTTTTCTTTTTTTTTCTTTGCCCAAATCCGAGAACTTTTCCATTGCAAACATTTTCAAATCAAGTTTAGATAAAAACATTTTCCTCGAACCATTGTGGTTCGGCAAATCATTGTGTCAAGCCAATTTCCCCAAAGTAGTTAACCCGTTCCCGTTCCTATACATGATCTACCAATCCCACATTCAAACCCACACTCAAAGCAGCTAAGCATGATGCGAGGGTTCAAGAATACAATGGATATAGAGACAAGAGGGTACATAGGCTTGTAATGTAGGGACATTAAAATCGGCTTTTTGGCTCGAAAAGGGTACTAAGGATTCAATGTAGTCCGGGTAGGTTCTTTTAGGTTCAATCGGTCCAAAGAAGGCCTACGGTCCTTTATCCACAGTCTTCAACCCTTGGTTCGAACAAAGTGTGGTCGAGTTGCTAGTTCTAAACACGACACACGAGTGGGGATGCGAGAAATGTTACAATTGCGCAATGACATGTAATCGAGGTTCAAAAGTAAATGCAATTTTCATGTGAAGCATTTCATATAGACTCATCCAATCCTATATACCTATCATGCATAATTATAATTCTCAAGTTAGAAGCAAGGTCATCATTGGTATTCGTTCCAAAAGGCTCAGAAACATAGTTCATCAAAAGCAAATATTCAACCAAAACAATCAACACTTAACGTTCAAAAGTACTCAACACAACATCATCACCAAGAAAACCACCAAAACGGTGTCCAAACATCAAAAGTACTAGGGAGCCAACTCCAAAGGGCTCCCAAACCAAACATCATCCAAATAACAAGTTCAACAAAGGGGAAAAACATCCGAAGTGTCTCAATCTAAAAGCAAGCAAGAAAAGCAAGGAGAGTTTGTACCTCTCAATCATCATTGTCGGGAATGAAGTACGCATTCGGGTCGTCCTCCTCGCCCTCGGGGTTAGCCTCATTGGCTTGCTCATGAGGAGCATAGCCGTCTTGCGAGTCGAAAAACGCTTGTCCTCCCGGCAATTGGTAGGCCCTCCGCATATAACCGAGCATCTCTCCTATGTCTCGTGACATCCCGTCACATCGCGCCGTGGTCTCCTTGTGGTGGTCTTCTTGTGTCTTCATAACGGCGTCAATACGGCTGTGCACTCCTTTGAATTGCTCGAGCAATTCTTGATATTGCTCGGGAGTGAGGGACCCCGCGCCTCTTGCTTGGCTACTGCTTCCCTCTCCGGTCGGGTCAGAGGCTCCCGATGGTGGCCACCTTCCGTCCAACGGCTTTCCCGCTATGATCTTCTCCAAAATTTTCTTCAACCTCGGCAGGCATGCCACGTCTACTGTAGCATTCATGGACCCTTCCAACATGAACTGTCTAACCTCGCTCTTTACCCAAATCTTCGGGCTATCATCGAATGTGTCGATCGGCATATTGAAGGCAATTTGCGATACAATGCAGCCACAATATAGCTCGGCTGCAGAAGGTTCCTTCAAGAAGGATCGAAGCTGGTCCCAGATGATATCTTTCCATGGCGCCCTCAGATTTCGCTTGTAGGCCGTGAGCACCCACAACTCTTTCATATTCACGTCATATTGGGTGTTCTTCCTTCCAAACAATGTCCCCGCTAGGAACTTCTGCAAATAAATGAGTTCGACCTCGCATTCGGGGATTTTGTGTGCCTTGTTTAGGGTTCGGTAACCCACTTGGCCAGTCAACTCATTCCACAGGTCGGTATTGTCCTTGAGGTCCCATTGCTCGGTGTTCGTTTCAGTGAACCCGAATATTTTTGTCAAATTGTACAAGGTGATTGCAAAATTCCGGCCACACAATCGGAATCGGAGCCGGGTCATATCACTGGCGAGCATGTGGAGAGTTGCTAGGAACTCTAATGTCAATGCCTTATACACCGGGGGCTGCCAATGAAGCATCCCCGACCAACCTAGGGTGACCGATTGTCTCCAATTTTCTCCAAATTTTCAATTCAGAGCAAAGTTCTCGATCAAAGTACCTGTTCTTCTTCATCGGGAGGTCTTTGAATGCCTCAAACCGCTCCCATTGCTTGGCTATGGTAAAGATGTGGCATGGCACGTTTGGCACCCCGACCTCGGGATTTGGAGGCACTGCTCGGAGAGGAGGAAGTCGCACAATCACCTGTGGCTGAGATGGATTTTCCGGTTCACGATTTCCCGATCCCGAGCCTCCGGCCTCGTTGCTTTTCTTTTGCCTTTTCTGAATCGAAGCCATGGGTGATGAAGGGAAGGTTGGGTACGGTGTTGGAAGTAGATGTGGGAGGTGTGTATGTGGTGAAGACGGAGTTTTTTGGTCGTTGGTGGCGGTTTCCGGCGAGGGAGGTCAAGAGAGAAGAGGGGTAGGGTTTTGTTTTTCGCGTGAGAGAGAGAAACGAGTATGATTTCTGTTTTACTTGCAGGTGTCACGATCGTGACATGCCGCGCGCCACGATCGTGACACCGCGCAGACGTCTCTTGGATAAGGTTGTCACGATCGTGGCAGGTCCGTGACAGCTCAATTTTGTCTTCGTCATGCCGTTTCGTCACGATCGTTGTGGGGATCGTGACGTTAGCTCTGTTTCGTTCAATTCGTCTTGTCACGATCGTCTCGCCTTCTGCGACGATCGTTGCACTTGACCTTTCCTCTTCTTGTCACGAAGCTGTCACGATCGTGGCAGGTCCGTGACAGCTCAATTTTGCCCTTGTCACGCCGTTTCACCACGATCGTTGTGGGTATCGTGACACTTGCTCTGTCCCCTCGATTTTTATCGTGTCACGATCGTGTCGATCCTTGTCACGATCGTGACCTTCTGCCTGGCTTTGTTGTGTCACGATGCAGTCACGATCGTTGCAGGTCCATGACAGCTCGAGTTTGCCCTTGTCACGCCGTTTCGTCACGATCGTTGTGCGGATCGTGACACTTGCTCTGTCGAGGAGATTTGTAAGTGTCACGATCGTGGCACCCCTTGCAACGATCGTGACATGTTATTTTTTCAATATTCTGCCTCCGTTCTTGGTGATCAACTCCTTGTTACCCTTAGCATTCAATTCTCTCCCTTCCTGCACACTCTTGAAAAATCATTAAAAACAACCCGAGTGTGGTGTGTGATTATCACACACCACACTTAGATTCTCCTCTCGACCTCACCTTGGTCCACTTGATAGTGGTGTGTATGTAGTACACCCCACACTTGAAGCCTTTGTGAAGGATTGTGCCAATAAGACTCAACCCTAGCCTTAGTGTGGTGTGTATAAGATACACACCACACTTTGTGCTCATCATACCATCAAAATAAACGAAAAACAAAACCATGATCATCCTCGTTCTTTCAATGCACTAACCCAATCAAGAAGACCTTTCAAGTAACAATGAAGGTGATCAAACCTTGTCGGATGTCTTGTGGTCCAAGTTAGCTTCTTGACTTGTGTGCGTATAGTATAGGTAGCAACGCCCTTTGCTTTGTGCTCTCCTTTTAGTTGGCGCCATGATCTACCTTCACCTATAACGACACAACTTGTCAAATCATTAAGAGGTACTCACATGGGTAAAAATCTAACCTACAAATTCATGGATTCACAAAGAAAGTTAGAAGTTGGGGTGCCTCCCAATAGCGCTTTTGTTTAACGTCGTTAGCTCGACGGGACGGTTAGCGATTCATTCTATCTCCCCGAGATCAACCATAACTAGCATCACTGTTTCAATTTCCCTATCCGGTGCTACCACATCGCCTCCTCTATGTCCGCCTTTGTCGTCATGAATGTCCACTTCTCCATCGCTTCCGAGATAAGTCTTTACTAATTGTCCATTTACCGTAAAGGTAGACTTGTCTTGTAAGTTTTGAAGCTCCACTGCACCACTTGGCAAACATGTTAAAATTCTAAATGGCTCCGACCATCTCGACTTGAGCTTGCCGGGGTGAATATGCAAGCGGGCATTATAAAGTAACACCAATGATCCGGGCTCGAGAGTTCTTTTAACAAGATGCTTATCATGCCACGCTTTAGTCTTCTCCCTATAAATGACATTGTTTTCATAAGCCTCCCTCCTCCACTCTTGAAGTTCTTCGAGTTGCAATAATCTCTTGGATCCCGCCAATTCAAGATCCAAGTTGCAACGAGTGATCGCCCAATATGCCTTGTGTTCTATCTCAAGAGGGAGGTGGCAAGCTTTATCGAAAACTATGCGATAAGGCGACATGTTAAGCGGTGTTTTGTAAGCGGTTCTATAAGCCCATAGCGCTTCATCAAGCCTTAATGACCAATCTTTGCGAGTGGGGCTAACGGTTTTTTCGAGAATTCTCTTGATTTCCCTATTCGCAACCTCGGCTTGACCGTTGGTTTGAGGATGGTAAGCCACGGACATTTTGTGCTTAACCCCAAACTTTTTTGCGAGTGCCTTGAAAAGCTTGTTTCTAAAGTGCGAGCCTCTATCACTAATGATAGCTCGAGGTGTACCAAACCGAGATATGATATTTCGCTTAACGAATCGTATCACGGTTTTCGCATCATCGGCAATGCATGCCTCCGCTTCCACCCACTTCGAAATATAGTCTACGGCAACTATGATGTACAATTTGCCAAAAGATGACACAAATGGACCCATGAAGTCCAAGCCCCACACATCAAATAACTCTACTTCAATGATATTCGTGCGGGGCATCTCATGGCGACAGGAAATTCTTCCCGCTCTTTGGCATTTGTCACAACTTTTTGCAAAAGTGTACGCATTTTTAAAAATCGAAGGCCAATAAAATCCGGATTGTAAAATTTTAAAAGCGGTTCTCTCACCCGAGTAGTGACCACCAGGGAATCATGACATGATGTTAAAATAGATTGTACCTCGTCTTCCGGGATGCATCGTCAGAAGATTTGATCTACTCCTTGCTTGAAGAGGTAGGGCTCGTCCCAATAATAATCCTTGCACTCGTGCAAAAACCTCTTCTTTTGACTTGAGCTCATATCCGAGGGTATAATCCCACCAACTAGGTAATTAGCTATGTCCGCGTACCATGGCCGGCTCACCGTTACCCCAAATAGTTGCTCATCCGGGAATGTTTCTTGAATACATTTCCCTTCTTTCTCGCTCGGTTGTTCAAGCCTTGAGAGGTGATCGGCTACTTGGTTCTTCTTTCCTTGCCTATCCACGATTTCTACTTGAAATTCTTGCAAGAGTAAGACCCAACGAATAAGCCTCGCTTTAGATTCCTTTTTTGCGAAAAGGTACTTGATAGCGGCATGGTCCGTGTGAACTCTTGTCTTTGCCCCGATGAGATAGGGGCGGAATTTCTCGCATGCATAGACAACGGCCAATAGCTCATTTTCCGTCACCGTGTAGTTGAGTTGTGCTCCCGAGAGAGTTTTGCTTGCATAGTACACGGCCCGAAATATATTATCATGCATTTTCCCAAGCACGGCTCCAAGTGCAAGATCACTTGCATCACACATCACCTCGAAAGGGCGTGTCCAATCGGGAGGCATTACTATAGGCGCGGAAACCAACATCTCCTTCAATCTTGTATAGGCTTCCATGCACTTGTCGTCAAAAATGAACTTTGCTCCCTTCTCCAATAGCCCACTTAGAGGCTTGGCTATTGTGGAGAAATCTTTTATGAACCTTCTATAAAAACCCGCGTGCCCCAAGAAGCTTTGAATTTGCTTAACCGAACTTGGTGGGGGGAGCTTCTCAATGGTCTCAACCTTGGCTCGATCAACCTCGATCCCCTTCTCGGATATCTTGTGGCCGAGCACTATTCCTTCTTCCACCATGAAATGGCATTTTTCCCAATTTAACACAAGGTCCGTCTCTTCACATCTAGCCAAAACTCTTCCCAAATTATTAAGACAATGGTCAAAAGATTTCCCGAACACCGAGAAATCATCCATGAATATTTCGAGAAAATCTTCCGTCATATCGTGAAATATTGCCATCATACATCTTTGAAAAGTCGCAGGGGCATTACACAATCCGAAAGGCATTCTTTTGAAAGCAAAGGTTCCAAATGGACAAGTGAATGTAGTCTTGTCTTGGTCGCAAGGAGCAATGCTTATTTGATTGTAGCCACTGTACCCGTCAAGGAAGCAATAATATTGATTTCCCGCAAGACGATCTAGCATTTGGTCGATGAAAGGAAGCGGAAAGTGATCTTTCCTAGTTGCCTCATTCAATTTACGATAATCCATACAAATCCTCCACCCCACAACCGTTCTTGAAGGCAAAAGCTCGCCTTTGGCATTGGCAACAACTGTGATCCCGCCCTTTTTTGGCACACATTGCACGGGGCTCACCCAAGAACTATCCGATATTGGGAATATGATTCCCGCATCGAGCCACTTGATTAGTTCTTTCTTCACAACTTCTTTCATTGCCGGGTTTAGTCTCCTTTGATGCTCGATGGACCCCTTCCTCTCGTCTTCAAGCACAATTTTGTGTTGACAAATTGAAGGGCTAATTCCCTTGATGTCCGCTATGCTCCAACCAAGAGCTCTTTTGTGTGCCTTGAGAATTTGCACTAGTCTGTCTTCTTGCACCGTGCTCAAGGATGAGGAGACAATTGCTGGAAGAGAATTGTTTGAGCCTAAGAACACATACTTGAGATGCTCGGGGAGTGCTTTTAGCTCGAGGTCGGGGGGCTCAATAGTGGAAGGCTTCTTCATTGGAGTGGTTCTAGACTCGTCATACAAGGTCTCAATCTGTAGGCATTCCACCCCCTCTACGGTAGTGAGTTCCCGCAAGAGTCTTGTCTCCGCTTCGCTACCTTGCTCCACTACCATGGCATTGATGTCATTGTCGTCTTTCATTACCATTGCTTCAAGATGAGTTTTCACCGCCTCCTCGACTATATCCACCACCGAGCATGTAGGTAGATCCGCATTAGGGTTCTTCATTCCCTTGAAAATGTTAAAGTAGATGGTTTCGCTACCAACTGTCATCTCCAAGATTCCCGCCTTGACACGGATAACGGTGTCTGCTGTTGCGAGGAACGGTCTACCGAGCAATAGAGGAACATCACTGTCAGCAGGAAAATCAAGTACTACAAAGTCGGCCGGAAAGATGAATTTCCCGGCCCGAACTAGAACATCTTCAAGCACTCCTTCCGGATTCACAGTGGACCTATCCGCTAGGTGAAGGATAACGGACGTTTTCTTCATATTACCTATTTTCATTTTGTTGTAGAGCGATAAGGGCATTAGGTTGATGCCCGCACTAAGATCACACAAAGACATTAATCCTTGGTGATTTCCGATAGCTACCGGGATAGTGAAACTACCCGGGTCCTTGGCCTTCGGGGGAAGTTTGTTTTGCACTATCGCGCTACATTCTTCACTAAGCTTGATCCCGAACATTCTTGTAGCCGCTCTCGCTTAGCAAGGATTTCCTTAAAGAACCTATGATACTTCGGCATCTCCCCCCCAATGCTTCTATGAGTGGTATATTGATTGTTACTTGGCGGAGAACATCGAGGCATCGAGCAAATTGTTCATCATCTATCTTGCTCTTCCTTGGTTTTAGCGGAAATGGAAGTCGTTGATGAGGAGGAACATAAGCCTCAACGGGCGTGTTTGCGTTGGCCGGAATTTGTGCATCTTCCGGCAATTCATCTTCACTTTCCCCAAGGTTTTCTTTCTCTTGGAGCTCTTCACCTTCTTCTTCGTGCACCGCACCCGAACTCGACCCTTGAGGACCCGAAAGCGACTTTCCACTTCGGAGGGTGATAACCTTGACATCTTTTCCATGAGGTCGTGGCCTCTCCGTATCGCTTGGCAAACCTCCCACTTGCCTTGGCGCATGGGTTTGAGCTACTTGTGTTTCCAAATTTCGGACGGTTGCCACTACACTTGTGATATCTTGTCGGAAAAGGCTATTTGCTTTCTCTTACTTCTTCATGAACTCAATGAGCAAGTCCTTGACTCCTCCGTCACCGGCACCTTGACTCGATGATGAGGCTTGATGTTGGTAAGCTCCATTCCCGTAGTTCGTAGGCCGACCTCCGTCATAGGCATAGTTTCGGTTCCCATTGTTTCTTTGATTGTTTCCATAGCTTCCGAAATTGTTGTTGTATTGTCGGTCATTGTTAAAGTTGCGATCGTTGTTGTAATTACGATCGTTGTTGTTGTAGTTACGGTCATTGTTGCTATACCGGTTTCCATAGGCGCTTCGCCCTTGATTCCCCATGTTGTAGCCATTACCCGAAGCTCCGTAGTAACCCCGCTCTTGCCTTTGTGGTCCACCCTAATTCGTTGTCACTTGGTTGAATTGTTGATTCTTCAAGATTTGTTCGTTGACATAAGCCACACCTTGTGTGTTGAGCCCACATTGCTCGTATCCATGACTCGGATCTCCACATATATCGCATCCTCCTTCTTGCCGAGTTGCATCTTCCTCTCTTGGTAGTGGATTTGCGCTTCCACTCCCCTTTATGTACTCGAACATTTCTCCCAACTTCCTTGAAATTTCCGTCATGGCTTGGTTCTCCCTTACCGCGGCCACTTGTCGATGAACGGGCTCTCTTGGGGATTCCCATTGGAAGTAATTGTTCGCGCATTTTTCTATTGCCTCATAAGCCTCGGTGGGGTTTAGATCTAATAGCGCTCCACGTCCGGCCGCATTGAGAGCCATTTGAGCGGTCGAATTCACGTTTCGGAAGAAGATCTCATTCAACCCCCGGTCGGATATTTCATGGTCCGGACACTTCTTCAATAATAGTTTGAACCTTTCCCAAGCTTCGTGCAATGTTTCTTGATCCAATTGCCTAAAAGAGAAAAGCTCACTTCTAAGGTCCGCGGTTCTTCTCCTCGGGAGGAATCGAGTGAGGAATGCTTCCTTTAACCACTCCCAATTGTCGGCTTCAATGTTAGTGAGATTCAAGTACCAGTCAAGTGCTCGCCCGGCTAGAGAAAATTGGAAGAGGCGACTACTCAATAGTTCGATAGGGACATTGCCTCTCATTGAATCACAAATCCCGGTGAAGTTTTGCAAATGGACATGAGGTTGATCACCATTGAGGCCGTTAAACTGAGGGATTGTCGCCAAGAGGCTCAACATAATTGGTTTGACTTCAAAAGCCGCTCGAGGGTATTGAAATTGCACCATGCGAGGTCTTTGGGGAATGTTGAAATTCCTTGGTGCTTGATTTCTTGGTGCTTGCTCCCCACCTTGAGGTGGCGGTTGAAAGTGTTGTGTCGGTGCTTGTTCCCCACCTTGAGGGGGCGGGTTAGGATTCCCATGTTGTCTGATTCCTCCTCTCGCTTCACCCAAGTTAGGGTTTGCATTCTCCCGTAGAGGGTTATCATAGACTACCCTTCGATCCGGCTCCATATCGAGGTTCAACTCGGGTGTTCCCTCGTCTTCACCGATAATGACGGTGCCGTGATGTGACATTCGCCTTCTCCTTGAATTGTTGTTCCTACAAGTAGCTTCGATTTCCTGATCAAGTGCAAATTGAGGTGGTCCGGAGGAACGGGTCATGCACTAATTGCTACATGTGAAATCGAACAAAGTTAAGTTAGTTACGCTATTCAAGTTAGTAAAAAGAAAGAGAAAAAAGATAACACACAAAGACGAATTACTACTCTAACACTCAAACACCGTCGATCCCCGGCAACAGCGCCATCTTGAGAGGCGAAAAAAGGATCTTGCCCTTTAATCGTTACAAGCAAATGTGTTTCCGGCTTTGCCGGGTCGAACTCTCGAGGATCGACTTGTGGGTATTTGAATGTTAGGCGGATAGTTCGGTGTGTTGTAAAATAACTTAAACTACTCAACTGTTGGGTGGTAAAGTGTTTAATTAAGGTCACAAATTTTAATGCAAAAACTTCCTAACTCACAAATTCCAATCCAAAGAATTCCTAACACGCAACACTTGCAAGTTTTTTCGATTAATCTAGTTACCACGGGTGCTAGACCAAGAGCAATGAGATACATCAAGTAAAATAACATGCTAGCACATTTGCGAACGATCTAAGTCATATATGCTTAACCTCTCGGATAAGCTTTTTCTAACGCCAACGACCCTCTCGGGATGTTAAATTGACGTTAGTCAAACATTAAGCACGACTATTTTCGAATCGAAGCGGGAAGCTAGGCTTCTTAACTTTGAGTCTACTTATGGCTCTTTAAGACTTTCCTCTCGGACAACTCTTTAGCTAACAATCATGCTTCCTAATATCACACATTCTCACATGCAAAATATAAGAGACACTCAAGTATGCAAAATTTCACTTATATTCTCACAAGCTCTCACTCATAACAATATAACTCAAACCAAGTATTCAACCAAGTAGCTCATTCACAAATGCAATAACATGACTCATTTACTCAATGTTAACAATCTCAATGTTCATACAATGTCTAGCACCCATGGTTGCAAGTGTTTAGCCTACAACCATGGTGCTATGAAAGAAAGACAAGGCAACATAAACATAAGTAGCTAGAGAAAAGAAGAAAAGCAAATTATGGCCCATGATGGGCTTGAGGTCTTCTAGGTGTGATCTTGTGCTTCCCTTGTTGAATCTCCTTGCTCCAAAGTTAGTGTTGTGGAAGTAGAAGTGTTGGGTTGCTCAATGGAATAGTGTTTTTGTAAGAAGGTGGTGGCAAGCTATGGAGAGAGGCTGAAAAGTCTTGGTCTTCTCTTCTCCAAAAGACGGGTCTAGCTAGGTCAACCTAGCTCTTGACTATTTATAAGACTACCAAAATTGCCTTTGTCACGATCGTCCCACTTAGTGTCACGATCGTGACATCGTTTGAATATTTCTGGTCCGTTGCGCTCGATGTCACAATCGCTGCTGTTCTTCATGTGGCTTTGTCACGATCGTTACTAAAGTGGTCACGATCGTGACTGCTTCTCGTGGCCTTGTCACGATCGCTCCTAAAGGTGTCACGATCGTGACTTAGCTTCTTGTCCTCTTCTTGTCACGAAGCTGTCACGATCGTGGCAGGTCCGTGACAGCCTGGTTTCGCCTTTGTCACGATGATTTGCCACGATCGTTGTGGCAATCGTGACATAGCTCCTGTCGAGCCCCATTTGTCGTCGTCACGATCGTGACGCTGGTTGTCACGATCGTGACATCTTCCTTTTTTCAGTCCTTGGTTCCTTGAGCCGCAAGCCACCTTCCTTTTTTCTTCGGTTCTGCTCCTAACACCTTCCAAAGCCGACCCTGCACACAATTCGATTCCACGGTAGATCTCCGCACTAAATGGCCCTAAAGCGACCGAAACGAGGGAAAAACAGGCTAAGATGGGGGGCATTTGGGCTTGGAAAGGAACATAAATGCCCCACATCAATCGGTGATATTTGATCGAAGAAAATGACAATCGGCAAGCTCAAATTTAAAAAAAATTTAAATTTAAATTTTATGGGTATTTTTGTCATTTTCAAAAAGTATTCTCTTTGCACAAATTTAGTAAGCTCACAACCACCTTTTATGATAAATTAATAAATAAATACTTCGGAGCAACTTTTTACAATTTTCTACGAGTAAAAACGTGTGTGTGTATATAGGGAAGGGTTCGGCTGAGAACCAAATGTGTCGTGAAAAAAGTGAGAACCACTGGACATTCCTTTATTTTCGTTGGACATTCATGTATTTTGAATGGACAAAGTGTTTCCGTTTGACATTCACCTATATTCGCTGGACATTCACTTTCATTGGATATCACAAATTTTATTAGACATTCACTTATTTCCGATGGACAATCACTTATTTTCAATGGACAAACTCATTTCTCACGTTTTATAAAAAAGTTTAGTTCTCACCTGATTCGACCCCTATATATATATATATTCAAGAATAAATTAAGGTATACATGAGAAGTTTAAATCTCTGTAAATGAAGAAAATGTCCTTTCTCTCCGATTTGCTTGATTCTTTATTGTCCGAGTTTTATGAGTAGAAAGTATATGACATTAATTGGAAGAATCTGTATTTTACAAAATCGTCCAATCTTTTAACACTTTAATAATCGATGAAACTATTTTAAAATCTTTATATTTGCGGTTATGAATGATAAAAGAAAAGTCCAAACAATAAATGGGTATTAATGAAATAGGGACATTTTGAAATATATGAGATAGCTTTGAGGATTGCAATATTGAGTACTATTTTAAAAGCAATGGATGGGATTGAAATTGCTTGCACTCAAGACCCTATACTTGCATTCTCCTTGCCCTTAATTCATTAACTTGTGAATTTGGGAACATATTTTTGGTACCCTTTTATCCTCAGTTTCTATTCATAGACCCTAAATCAGTTATGTCTGGCTAAAAATGTAAATGAACCGTTTCATTATACATTCTTCGTATCTACATTTTTGTTCAATGAAATCGTCTTTATTGAGAGTTGAGGGATGACAATCAAATGGGTTTACAAAGAACTTAGTGATCCTTATTTTCTATCTCATCGGATCAAAAACACAATTTTACATCTAGTTAAGAGATTTTCTCACTATAAGACTATAACGGGACATGTTTTGGTGATCCCATTCTCCTGTCTCATTCAGATCCCTGTCGAATTCGAATCTTTTTTGTTATCCTTTATGTATATGCAGAGAATTATTGTTTGTTCAAATTTTACATATCGGATTTATTATTTGTGTTTGGTTAAATTCAAAGGTAGTAATTAATTGTTGTCCTGATTATGTTAGATGATTAATTGATCATATCGTTTTCTAGTCAACGAACTTAGAGAAAATTGTACAAATTTACGATTAACTTTACCTTCTTTTTACTGATGCTTGCTGGACCAATTGGTTACGAATTTGGACTTGAGTTCGAGTCTCAATGCAATATTTATTCATCCCATGACTAAAATATCCTTCAATTTTTTTTATCGTGCACCATCGGTAAAACAAGATAATTATAAACTAATACAAATTTGTGTGCTGTTTTTGTCGTCGGTGTACATAAGTAGAGAGAAAGTTTCAGTCTAATAGTGATGATGTCATCAGCTACAAAATTATCTTTAATTTTATAATGATTTTTTTCTTCTTTTCACTTGAATTATAACAACGTTAAAAAAGTGTTGAGAAAATAAAGTTAATCGAAACAAATATTGACATTTCTTATGACATGAGTTTCGTATAAAAATATAATTTGAATGTGAAATTTATTCAATAATTTGAATTTGACATGTCCCACTTGACTAAAAAAATTTGACCGGTTCGAATTATAGTGAACATATATAATTAAATTCGAGTTCAACTTAATAGAAGATCAATTATAAAATAAAATCGTTCAATTCATCTAAAATTATTAAAAATTATATAAAAGCATAATAAAAGCCATATACATTACAAACTACATAAATTTATGTTCACAAGACCATTAAAATTTGTGGAAGAGAGATACTTATTGGTCGATAAATTGCTAAATATTAATTTATATACATTAATTAATATAAATTTATAATTTGATTAATTTACCAATAAAGAAATTACTGAGAGACATATGACATGTGATAAAGGTGATGATGATGAAAGTAATTTTTATGAAATTCTAAACCTCGATCCATTGAATAATTTTTTAAAAGAACAATAGGAATTCACAAAAACTATTGATATAAAATTCAATGTAACATCAATTTCGAGAAAAAAACGTAAAGTCGTATTTTAAAATATCTTATAAATCATTTACATTATTAGTTGTACATCTAGGATTGAATTTGTTTGCATTCAAGACCCTAATTTCCTACCATTTTCCTTACCCTTATTTCTCTAACTTCTTACTTTGGGAACATAATTTTGGTACCATTTTATAGTTTCTACACCCAAATCAATTGTGTATAACTAAAAATGTCAATGAGCTGTTTCATTGCATGTTTTTCATATCTACACTTTTGTCTTCATTAACCGTCTCTATTAAAGGTCGAGAGGATACAAGTTTGGTATAAATTTGGTGATATTCGTCCCTATCTCGCTTGATCGAAAATACTGGGTTTGAATTCTCTCTCTATAGAGTGGTATTAGGGTGGATCTGAGATATATTTATTAATATTATCCCTTGCTGGCTTACCCCATCATATAGGAAAAATCGAGTCTCGTCGAATTTCAAAATTTTTCTTATCCTAGATTATGTAATGCGTAAAGAATTACTATCCATTCAAATTTCATGAATCAGATCGATCTTTTTTATTTAATTGAATGCCAAAGGTATAAATTAATCACTATCTTAATTTTTAAGACGATTTACTACATTCTAATTTTCTAGACGGATTATACTTAAGGGCATAAAAATACTTAAATTTATCATATCTTCGATTTGCTTAAAAAATTTACTCAACTTGAGTTTTAATGAACGTATATCAGGAATTTTAAGTTCAACTTTACAGAAACGACCAATCTCAAAATCAATAAGTTTTAAATTTGTTAAAAATACATGAAATCTGAATATATACTAAATAAATTTCATTAGATTATACATTAAACTATTATTTTAAAAAACTAATTTAGGGAAAAAAATATATTTAACATCTTATGTTCCTTACTACTTAAAGTCCCTTTCTAAAAATACGATTACACAATTGACACTTCTTACTCGCACAAGTGATTTGACTTTGAGATATCAAATTAGAAACGTAATCACAAAAATAAAGTTCAGTTTTTTTCACAAAAATGAAACTAAAGTTCACATTTTTACATATGTAAAAGCCATAGTCTGCGCCTACCGAATCTTTGGAATCTTTTGTATGGAAACCCTAATGATGTTACTGTACTCGCAGAATCTTTCCATAACTGCCCAGAATCAACGGCCCTGATCGTCTTGTCACTATAAATCGATCCTGACCTCTCTTCTTCATTCACCAGCCTCCACTCACTGTCTTCGTCCTCGTCGCGCTCTGCGATCGATCGATCGATCAATCAATCCGCCATGTGTGGCATTCTCGCCGTCCTCGGCTGCGTTGACCACTCTCAGGCCAAGCGGTCTCGCATCATCGAGCTCTCCAGAAGGTTAGCTTCGGTTTGTGCTTTAAATATCTCATTTTGATGCTTTTTTTGGATTTTGATGTTGTTTTTGGCATTTGGGTGTTTTGGGTTCGACGATTGGTGTTGTGGGTTGGTGTTTGTTTCTGGGTTTGGGGGTTTGTGGAGAAATGGGTTTTGTGTGAGCTTGAATGTGGTGTTAATGGTTGAAGTTAGTGTTCGAAGATTGGACTGCTTGGAGTGGAATTGGTTTGATTTATTTAAGGATTTGAATGTGAGTCATAATGCTAATGTTAATTAAGGTAAGTTTTGGTTTGTGCTCTAAATTTCCCTTTTGATGTTGTTTTTGGCTTTTGGGTGTTCTGGGTTTGACGATCGATGTTGTGGGTTGGTGTTTGTTTCTGGTTTTTGGAGAAATGGGTTTTGTGTGAACTTGAATGTGATGTTAATGGTTGGAGTTAGTGTTTGGAGTGGAATTGATTTGATTTGATTAAGAATTTGAATGCGAGTCATAATGCTCATGTTAATTAAGGTAAGTTTTGGCTTGTGCTTTAAATTTCCCTTTTTGATGCCTTTTTCGGATTTTGATGCTGTTTTTGGCTTCTGGGTGTTCTGGGTTTGATGATTGATTTTGTGGATTGGTGTTTGTTTCTGGGTTTGGGAGTTTGTGGAGAAACGGGTTTTGTGTGAGCTTGAATGTGATGTTAATGGCTGGAGTTAGTGTCTGAAGATTGAACTGCTTGGAGTGGAATTGATTTGGTTTATACAAGGTTTTGAATGTGAAACATACCTTAATGTTGATTAAGGTTAGCTTCGGTTTGTGCTTTAAATTTCTCCTTTAGGATTCCTCTTTCCGATTCTTATGTTTTTTTTTGGCTTTTGGGTGTTTTCAGTTCATCTCTTGGTTTGGCTGTTTGTGGAGAATAAGGTTTGGATGAGCTTGAATGTGTTAATGGTGGGAGTTAGTGTCTGATGATTGAACTGTTTGAAGTGGAATTGATTTGATTTATTGAAGGTTTTGAATGTGAATAAAAATGTTAATGTTAACTAAGGTTAGCTTCGTTCTGTACTTTAAAACTGTTTGGATGCTGTTTTTGGCTTTTGGGTGTTTTGGGTTTGACGATTAGTGTTGTGGGTTGGTGTTCTGGGTTTTGGGGTTTTGTGGAGAAATAGGTTTGGATGAGCCTGAAAGTGGTGTTAATGGTGGGAGTTGGTGTCTGAAGATTGAACTGTTTGGAGTGGAATTGATATGAACTAATTGGGTTTTGAATTTGAATCCTAAAGTTGATGTTGTTTTGTGTTGAGTAGGTTGAGACACAGAGGTCCTGATTGGAGTGGCTTGCACTGTTATGAAAACTGTTATCTCGCTCATCAGAGATTGGCTATTGTTGACCCTGCTTCTGGTGACCAGCCCCTGTACAATGAAGACAAGACAGTCATTGTTACTGTAAAGTTTCTGAACCCTTTCTGAGTATTTGATTTGGGACTTATTTTCCTGACTTTTAGAGTGTTAGACACTGAGTTGCATGGAGATAGGTGTGATTGGTTTATAATGATGACATCTCTAGCTTTTCTCCTGCATAAGGAGTTTTTGTGGAAATGAAGTTCATCGAAGAAGTTTCACTTATTTACTTGTAAAAAAATTCATTTGTAGCATATTTGTAACGACAACAACACTTCAAAGAAATCATTTTTCCATATCTGTTTATTGCATCATACTAACTTCCTATTATTATAATGTACCGTTTAAGTGTTTTATTACTAGTATTCCAAAAGACACTCCTTTGTTGGTGATTTGTTATTGTTAAACACTTGAACTAATGTGTGTCAAAAAATGTTATTTTTGTTTATGGAAATGTCCCTCTTTGGGTATTTTGTCATGTCACTGTTTTGGGTACAAAAGAGAGTCCATATTCTGTACATAGTATAGATACAGAGTTTATTTTTTATATGATTTTTTGTTGAGGAATCATTTTGTTTTTGCTTCTCAGGTTAATGGTGAGATATATAACCATAAAGAGTTGAGAGAGAAACTGAAGTCTCACACTTTCCGAACTGGTAGTGACTGTGAAGTGATTGCCCATCTTGTAAGTATTGGATATCATTTTGATATCTTCCTATATACTGTTTGATGCATATATGTTGAATATCTAATTTTATATTGCATCTTTTTTGTGTGTTTTATCTGTTACATAGCTATAATATTTAACTCGTTGTTTCATTCATCATCTATATCTGTCCATTACATTTTTACTTATCTAGCTTAGATACTAATCTTTGCCAGTACGAAGAATATGGAGAAAATTTTGTGGACATGTTGGATGGCATGTTCTCCTTTGTTCTTCTCGACACCCGCGACAATAGCTTCATTGCAGCTCGAGATGCGATTGGTATTACCCCACTTTATATGGGCTGGGGACTTGATGGTAGGTGACTTCATTTTGATGCATGTTCTGGAAAGTTGCTTATATTAGTACCAAACAACTGCAATTGTTTTGTTTGTTAGTTTCAGTGATTTGTTACTCAGGGGTAACTTTGCATTTTATGAAAATATACACATTTTGCAAAAAAAATGCAAACAACACGGCACCCTTTTATAAAAGTGTCATAATAGGGCACCTTTTTGCAATTTTCCCTATTTTAAATTAAGTTCAAGTGAAAAATAATCAGCTCATGATTTTAGATCCACTGACATGATAATTTTATCCATTTTTGTCGTTTATATTCTTTCATATTTTTGTGAGGAATATCGAATCTTTTCAACAGTTATTTATGTCTACATATCTTTGCAGGGTCAACATGGTTTGCTTCTGAAATGAAAGCTCTCAGTGATGACTGTGAACGATTCATGTCCTTCCTTCCCGGTCACATATATTCTAGCAAGGAGGGTATGTAGGTTTTACAACATTGTTTTCTTCTTCTAGACTGTTATTTGTCCCAAATTTCACTTTTCTAATCTATTTAAGGGTAGTCATGAAGGCACACACTTTATGCTTTATATCTACGTGGATAACAGTTTCAGGGTTTCCATTTAATATAATCGAAGTTAAATTGACATCCTAACAATTTAACTTAGTGCTTTTGATATATTGCATCGATGATTCAGTACTGAAATGTGAAACCAGTTTACCAGTATATTGTGATGACTTAAGTAGTCTCTCAGTGTTCTAAAAATCGCGCCAGGCGGCGCCTAGGCGGGGAATTTTAGAACACCGACCCAATTTTGCATAATCGGGCGGATCAAGTCGGCTAGGCGGACCTAGGCAGGTATAGGCGGATTTAAACTATTTTTTCGAAACTGTTTTTTAAGCAAAGACTAATATAAAATGTTAGAAATTAAAATAACTTATACTAATGTATACTTTTGTTGGTTCTTTTTTTGTTTTTGAAGGTAATGAATGTAACAAATATCAAATTTATATTCCAAATATTTATAATAATTATTTTGATATTTTAATTGTGTATATAATAACTTATTTAATAAAAATAAAAAACAGAGAAATTCAAATCTGATTAATGCCTGATTAATTCTCGGAGTCCATATCTGCCCGACTAGTGCCTAGTGTTTTTTAGAACTTTGGTCTCTTATTCTGTCGTCATTCTTACTCCTTACATGACACACTGTATGCATTCCTCGTCCTTTTGTTATTTCAATCTGTTTTCTTTGCAGGAGGGCTTCGAAGATGGTATAACCCACCATGGTTCTCAGAGCAGATTCCTTCAACTCCATATGATCCTTTAGTTTTACGTGCTGCATTTGAGAAGGCATGCTCTTAACTCTTCATATATGGTTGACTAGGCACACACTTCTTTGCTTGTTTTTCATTTTATGTACAATATTATCCGAATAAGTATGTCATGCTTCATAATGGGAGAGCTCACTTGGTAGGGTCAAGATTCAAAGAGTGGTCTGAGTTTAGCAATTTAGAAGAGAGGATTATCTGTTTCATGTTCCTTTATCTGTATTTATTAGAGCATATGTTAGTTTGTCTCATTGTCACACAGGCCGTAGTTAAGAGACTTATGACGGATGTGCCATTTGGTGTACTGCTGTCTGGAGGACTAGACTCATCACTCGTTGCTGCCGTGGCTTCACGCTGTTTGGCTGATTCACAAGCTGCTCGCCAGTGGGGTTCACAGTTACATACCTTTTGCGTTGGTCTGAAGGTAACTTAGTTGCACCCAACAAAGCTTAAATTTTATGTTTCGTTTTTTCCCCAGAAGGTGTGACGCATCATGAAATAGGAATACTTGTAAAGTTATAATACAAAGCTCTTGTTGTCAAAATTTAGCTCATGCATCCTGGTTGAGTAATTTAGATATGCATGTGAATCCTTACAAAAGATACATTGTCGGGTACCTTAAATGCAAGACAAGAACCAAAATGGTTTTTATTTTTTGATATAACCAATATAAGTCGGATATATTCTATCAATAATTTTTATGATGTAACCAATAGTTTTGCCCAAGTCCTTCGGACGTGACATGTGTATGTTATACATGATGTGCATCACATGGTCTTGTGTTTCTGCGATACAGGATTCCCCAGATCTGAGAGCAGCCAAAGAGGTGGCGGATTATCTTGGAACTCATCACCATGAGTTTCACTTCACTGTTCAGGTTCTTCTTTATTTAAAAAATATATTTGATCAATTTTCTCGAGAAAGAAAAGAACACAAGAATTCCTGCTTTTCATCGTTAGTATGTCAAGATCGCTTTTCTTTTGTTATATCAGGAAGGGATAGATGCTCTGGAGGAGGTCATTTATCACATTGAAACATACGATGTTACCACCATTAGAGCCAGCACTCCCATGTTTCTCATGTCAAGAAAAATCAAATCGTTGGGAGTAAAAATGGTTATATCCGGTGAAGGTTCGGATGAAATATTTGGAGGTTACTTGTACTTCCACAAGGCACCCAATAAGGAGGAGCTTCACCGAGAAACATGTCAAAAGGTATTGTACATGACACGAGCAAGGTCTCTCGCTCTTTTGCTTCATCAACTTTAGAAGAAATAGCTCAGAAAATGATAAAACGTTTTGGCTCTTCAACTCCAAGTTAGTTCTGATGGTTCCTCTCATAATGGACAGATAAAAGCTCTTCATCTCTATGACTGTTTGAGGGCTAATAAATCAACTTCGGCATGGGGAGTTGAGGCTCGTGTACCATTTTTAGACAAGGAATTCATAAACATAGCGATGAGCATTGATCCAGAGTGGAAGATGGTATTTCTTTACATTATTTTCTGAGCTTTAAGCAACTTTTCAACCTTGAGCTGTAGTTTCATTAAATACCTTTGTTTACATATATGATTTAAGATTAAGGCCAGTGGTTCGGTTTTGAAGGCTATCTTTGAGACTCAATTTGTGTACTAATTCTGTATGCATCTTGTAAACACAGATCAAGCGTGATATTGGAAGGATTGAGAAGTGGATCTTGCGCAATGCGTTTGATGATGAAAAGAATCCATATCTACCAAAGGTTTGTAGTTTGTACCTTTCTAGTTTCCACTGATATTTACATTTCCACCTGATTTTAAATCTTCCATGTTATATTATCAAGTTGTTTCCACTGTTCCCATTTTTGTATCTCTTGGCTTTCAGCACATACTATACAGGCAGAAGGAGCAGTTCAGCGACGGAGTCGGGTACAGTTGGATCGATGGTCTGAAGGATCACGCCAACAACCAAGTAAGACGCCCTCGAAACTCTGTCAAAACTGTCTTATAAACTTCATCCATAGAAACACATTAGAAATGGATTTTTTCCTTTCCTTTTTTAATCTGCAACACCGTACTGCAACCCACAAAGCATGAATCCTAGATATTGCTTAAGCAAAAACCGAAACTTGAGAAAAATTTAATTCTGTTTGTTTCTGGCCAGGTTACGGATGCAATGTTAGTGCATGCAAGCTTTGTTTATCCCGAAAACACCCCCACAACAAAGGAAGCGTACTACTACAGAACCATTTTCGAGAAATTCTTCCCCAAGGTGCTTCTCTTCCCTTCATTGTTCTTGAAGTCAGGTTATGGAAAGTTTCCAACATCATTTTTACCAGTGTTCTAAACATCCCCGATTAGTTCCTGATTAATCCTTCAATCTGATTTATTTTCCAATTAATCCCTGATTCGTCCCCATAAGGCCCTCTCTGCCCGACTAGCGCCTAGTGTTTTTTAGAACACTGATTTTTACCATGTGTGCAGAATGCTGCAAGATCCACAGTTCCCGGAGGCCCAAGTGTAGCGTGCAGTACTGCAAAAGCGGTAGAATGGGATGCATCATGGTCTAAGAACCTCGATCCATCTGGGCGCGCTGCTCTTGGCATCCACGCAGATGCTTACGAGGAAGCAACAGCTGACAACAACGGAAACCTGACCGGTAGCCCTAAGCAGGCGTTGCCAGTGGGCGGCCATATGGAGAAGACTGCAGCTGCTGTCTTGTAGACGATGATCGCTTGAGTCCAGAATGCTTTAGATGGGAAAGAGAGGTATGAGCAAAGTGCAGCAATGGATTTGGTTGGTTTTGTTATTTATGTAGGTTTTGATTTCTTGTGACTGTTGACATGTTTGGTACAATTGATGATTTCATTTACTCTTTTATCTGGGAAGTGAATCTTTTGTTGTTGATATGTGTACCGTGTTGGAAAATGGTGTCTTAGAAATAAGTTTTGTTCAAATTTCTAATCCAAAATGTTTGTGTGCTTATATTTGGTATGCAAAACCTCCTATTAGAATGCAATCTAAAAGTGATGCAAACAATGAAAGTCGAGGCCATTTTCGTAATTTTTGATGAATATAAACATTTTGCTAATGTAATCTGAAAGTGATGTAAGCAATGAAAATCAAGGGTATTTTTGATAAATTTACACATTTTGCAAAAAGACATGAAAATTTTACAACGGCTACTTTTAACAATTGAAAAAGATCAGGCAACTTTTTCCAATTTTTCTTAAGATTTAATATACATGGCTTAAAAATAAAAGTTTACAACTGCTTTTGATAAAATTGAAAAAATCATGCAACTTGTCGCAATTTCCCCAAAGATTTAATATCCGTGGTTTAAAAATTAAGTCTAAAGATTAATATTAGTTTCTAGTTTGTATTGGGGGGGGGGGGGGGGGGGGTCAATTTTTATAAAATATTTAGTTTCAACTGATAAATTATTTTTTTGAATAATTTGAATACTTGGGATGCAAGCAATCACTTGTTTTAACCTTATCCTCACCTCAATAAGCTTTTGCCCAAATAACAAGCAATTTCTAGTCTACAAGTTTGGTGTAGAATTGACATTTCTTCAACCTCAAGTCTTGCAAAAAAGTTCATTTTTGTTTCTCGCAATCATTATCAAAGACAAGCATTTCCACCAAATTTCAAAAACAAAATTTAAAATGTTGCTGCTCTGAATTGTTCTGCAAAATGCAAGGGATCATCAACTTATTCAAGACAACAACTACAATCTAGGCCTGATCGGATTCATAGTTTTGCAACCATAGCAGACCATTGACTTTCTTTCAAGTCTCAAAAATCTTCTCTTCTTATATACACATATGTACTCTTCAAATTCGTTAAGTTCAGCATCTCTTCGCATCAGGCATTGTTAGAGCTTCGATCGATCAGGGCTCACCACCGGCTTATCCCGGGTGCTTCAGCTTGGCCCAACGCGAGCAGCTCCTCGTACTTGGAAGCATACACAAATCCCCAAAGCTGTATTGAGAAAGAACAATTTGTTATTTGTTAATACTATAAGTTCATGAAATCATTGGGAAGAGGCAACGTGTGGTTCAGTTCAGTACAAACCTCGACTTCCTTTACTTCAAAGTCTTCAGAGTGCGCGAGGCACGGGTTTCCATAGGTTTCCGAAACTGAACTTGACCCGTTCAACCTGGAAAGTTGGGCAGACGATTGAAAACATTACCAGCTAAATAAAATCACGGGTTACACAAAAATTTTGGAGGAAAAAGGAGGGGGAGAGAAGATTTCTCACAGATCACCGTCCAAGTACATCGCGAAATGGCCACCCCCTCCTAATGCTAGAGAGTCGGTGTTGCACAAGGTGAAATACCGATTCGCACCTGCTTATAGTAGCGCAGTTAGTTACACTATCTGTTAATAAGTTTTTTTTTGTAGCGAGTTTATTACAAGGATTGTGAATAGCTGATGTATGAATAATAATTATTCAGACGTTAACTGAAGTCACCGCAATATCTTCCAATATTTTTCATATCCTAATTAACAGCAAATTTTTTCCATAATCTAATCACACTGCAATACAAATATGAACTGAATTGTAAGATTCATGTCATGGATGATAAAATATTCAAAATAATTATTAATAGTTTTTTCATCGGTAATGAAAGAGTAAATCTAACCTATAGTAGTATGTTTTATTTTCATCAACAAAAACAGAAATATTGATAAATATCAATTAATTCCCGAGACGGAAAAAAAGAGCTAGAGAGAATACAGACAAAAAGGAGAAAGTGAGAAAATAAAGGAGTAAGAAAAGGCGGAAAGCTATAAGAGATCTTCAAACTTCAGTGAAATTTAATATGACTCTTATGGATGCATCAAGATGAAATTTTCAGTTCTAGTCAACGAGCTTTAGAATTTTCCAGTTAGTTTCTATCTTGAAGAAGAATCACATTTTTTTTCCACTCAACTATACACATTTTCCACTTAGCTACACTTAAACACACATTTTCCAGTTAGTTTCATATCATGAAGGAGAAACACATTTTTTCTTCACTATTGATTATAGGATTGGGAAATTTACAACTTAAATTACTCTATAATACATGGTTTCGAATAAAAAGTAACGAGCTGATGCAATCTATGAAGTTGTTGCTACGCAAACGATCAGGGAGCAGAATATGTACCTGTTGGGCGGTAGATGGTAGGATTGCCAGGCGTGTTTGTGAAAACAAATGTGCTATTAGTTCCCTATTAAGAAAGAGAGAGTCAAGAACAAGCAAAAACTACGTCAAATAAACTCGATCAATCAATCAAGAGAGTTTCATGTAAACCTGATATCTTCTATTGTTGGTTGGTCTAAGAGGTGCTTCAACCAAACCTCCGAAAACCGCACCTTTAGTATCTCCGACAACCTGAAAGAGTTTTCAGACCACAATGAGGGAATGGTTTCATCCTTCACACTTGTAATGCGATCATTGAAATACATGTTATTTTTTTATCATGAATACTGCGATCAAACTAGATTAGATCTCATGTACCGTGAGATCTTTGCCACCTCACCCAAACAACCTTTGGTTATTGAAATGCATAATAATTCTGGGTCTTCTAATCGACATTACAAAACCAAAAGAGAAATCGCTGTCTAAATAATCAACTTACTAGCAAACTAAGGCCAGGCCAAAGCGCACTTTTTCTGTAGAGTGTTGAAAGCGATATTCCATGCCTCCATGTACTGCCAATGAGAATAGAGAGACCGTAAATATGGTACACAAGTATTTGAAAGATTACAAATTTTTATACTTTTTTTTGTTTGTTTTGGCAAAACTTTACTCCCTTAATTTCTAACTCCAGATGATATATACCTGTAGAGCAATATCCATTTCCTTCCCTGAACAATAGCCGGAAGCGAAGCATAGAGAACATTTCTCGATTTCTCCGAAAGAAGCAAAGAAGGTTCAGACGCGTCCTGCTGGACATTCACCACAGCCTCGGAGTCTTTTACATTCTGCACATGCCTCATCTCAACTCCAGCTGAATCGTTACCATCGTCAGTCACTTTGTCGGAACCACCCTTTCGCTCTTGACCCCGGAACCCACCTATTTTGGAAACAGCTCTACCGAGCGACTGCTTTCCCCGAGAAAACAAGCTTTTCTTCCTGGCACTTTCTTTAGCAGGCGACGCTTCCTCCTTTTCCGGTTTATTATTATCACTCTGCGCTTCCGTGTTGGAATCATCTCCCCCAGTCTCAGAAGACGACAATAGAGAATATAGAAACGCGGTAAAGGAAGATGTATCCGGGCCGTCAGCTACAGCCTTGGAATCATGTTCTGTAACTGACTCGAGCTGAGCTCCTTTCGACTCACTCACATCTTCCTAAACAAAAGAAGAACCATATACACACCAAACTTAAGACACAAATATTTTTAATTCCGATTCATAAACTAACAAAAGTATGTGTGTTCATTAAATTCAAAACTAGAAAGAATCAAAGCAAATTTGCACAAATCCTCAAAAAATGACGACATCCAAAACATCCAAACACGATCAAATTAGGGGCAAGAAGCTGAAGCTGAATCACAAATCCAATACTAAAATCTGAAACCCAATATGTTCAAAACTACACGATAGACTAAAATACCAATAAGTCTTTTTAGATTTGAATCATGAACTATTATAAACATGTTTGTTAATCACAATAACGGTCTTGCAAAGCATAGAATCAAATCCAAAAGCAGAAAGAAACACATCAAATTTGTACAGAACTTCAAAAACCAAAGACATCCAAACACAAATCACAGTAGAGGCAAGAAGCTGAAGCAGAGTCACAAATCCAATACTATAATCTGAACACAATCTGTTCAAATTTACACAATAGACTAAAATACCAATAAGAGAACTTAGACACATCTTTTTAGTTCTAATCATAAACTTTTATAAGCACGTAGTAACGGTCTTGCAAAACGAAGAATCAAATCCAAAAGCAGAAAGAAACATATCAAATTTGCATAGGACCTCAAAAAACAAATCCAAACACAAATCACATTAGAGGCAAGAAGCTGGAGAAGATCCTCATACCCAATACTAAAAACTGAGCACAATCAAGAAAAAACACCATCACCATGTCTATTCAAAACTACACAATACACTAAAACACCAACATCAATAAGAACAGCAGAGCAGGCTAATCCAGAAACCACCCATGAGCCAAAATTGGGGAAAAACACAAAACCCACCAAATATGAACTGGGTTTCTCACAAACAACACAATCAAGTCCAATTCACCTCATGAACAAGACACTAATCATCAAATCGCAAACCAAAATCAAAACATTTCTATAACAGATCAAAAACCTAGAACAGGGACTTACAGGCACAGAATGATGATGAGGCTTGGAGGGTTTGTCAGAGATAGGGTTGAGGAAGACAGTGGTGAGATCAGAAACGAAGTGCACAGCTTTACTCTTCAGCGATCGTTGCCGACCCATTCTCTCCTGTCGGGTTAGGCTACGAATCTACAACAACACCCATCAACAAAATCCCGAAATTCAGCTCCAGAAATCATCAACCCAGAAACAAAAACACAAAATTTCCCGCAGAAATCGAACAGCACAAACCAAAATCACAAGAAAAAGTCGACGACGACGACGAAGAAAGAGTGTGATGAAAAAAGAAAAAAAAGTGAACTCGCAATTTTCTCCTACCGTATATAACATTTTCTCCTACTAATCCTCTTTTCAAAGACCTCGAAATTACGATTATGCCACGACACGTTGCTTCGATTTACAGTCACCACCAAACCCAGAACTCGAAGGTCTTTGATGGAGACGATTTACGGACAAAGCCAGCAACTTTATTTTATTTTGTGGATTTTCATGAAAAAATGTATTGCTATTTATACTAAAAAATAAAGTACTATTTTTGGGTTTTGTGTTTATTTATTTGTAACAAACAGATGCATTTATGATGACATTTATTATGAGGTCAATGTTATAATTAGTTACCAAATGTATAAAGTTTATAAATTTGTCAATTTTCTATACACATAATATCCAGATACGAACCAGCCTTTATATTTGACGTTTTTGCGATTTATTATTGGGGATAAGGCTTGTCTATGGTTCACTTAACCAAATTAAAGAGTCTAAGGTTGAATCAAACCGAAGATTCTAATTTAAAACATTTTAAGAATCATGATTAAAATCGGTATAATTGAATGGTTGGCATTTAATCATTAAAAATTAATTTGACTTTTAGTTGAAATCGAATCATTCAAATTTTATGGTCTTGATATTTATAACTAATTTTTTATTCATTCAAACTAATGATAATTAAAAATATGTATAAATATTAATTTTGAATGACCAAAAAATTCACAATAAAATCGAAATTTAGGTGACAGATTTTGTGTAGACATAAACAATGTCGCTTATGAGAGTAGAAAAGAGTCATTTCATAATACGTGGATGATTTTGAGTGCAACACGTCATTAGTGAAATTTTGATTCGGTTTATCCGATTAACCAATGACTTTTTATTCTATAAATCACATCTGAACTAAAATTGACTGGTCAACTTATAAGTAAAATTATAATCAAACCATAATTTATGATTTTAATTTTTTGGTTTCAGTCTGTATGTTAGTTTATTGTCGAATTTTGTTTAAAATGGACACCCTTACATGGGATATCTGAATTGTAACTAGGGCTATAAACGAGCCGAGTTTTCAACGAACCGTTCGAGTTTGACTCGCTAAGTATTCGGTTCGGGCTCGTTATAATGGAGCTCAAGCCGAATTCGAGCTCAAGATTGAGCTCGTTTAATAAACGAGCCAAACTCGAGCCTAACCTTTTGATGCTCGATAGGCTCGCGAGCCGACTAATTTAATTTTTAATTAATTATATTTTTAAAACTATAATAATATTTATAACATATTCAATTTCAAGTTGATTCATTTATTTTTTATTTAATTTTTAATAGATATTTGTACTAAAATTTAAGCGAATCGAGTCGAGCTCGAGTCGAACATTTTTTTACGAGTCGAACTGAGCCATGTCAAAATCGATTTTTACACCCCTAATTGTAACGTAGGTTGATTATTTATGAGTGTTGTTCGATACTTAAAAGATAATATTTGACTTACACATCAGCAAAAATTATCCTTAATGTTTAGTCCACGTTTTTAAACGGAAACATTCCAAATACATGAAATATAACCACCTAATTAAATGAGATATTTTTTCTGTAAATAAGTTAGAAAGAGAAAAAGGAAAGAATTAGAATAACAACTTATCTTAATTTTCAAAAAGTCAACCCTTAGTTTTTGTGACAATAATTAAGTTTCTTACAATAGTATCCATTTTTGCATATACGTTTTTTGATAAGTTTTGTCTACAATAATTAGACTACACACGAGAAACTGTTTCTATTTTCACGAGAACTAAACTTGGAATTACGATGTGAGTGACTAGTTCAGTGATAGACTCGTTTGATTTGATTTGGTTTAGTTTGATTGAATTTTATTAGAATTGGTTGATTCTCAATATATTATATAGTTCACTTATGTTTAAAATTAAACGATCTTGATCATATTTTATAGACAAATACTTTAAAATTATAATTATAAGAAACACTAAGAAAAATTGAAAGTTAAGATTTAATAATTATTTAAATTGATACAATCGAAAAAAAATTAAATTCAATGTATTCCATTGATTATGCCCATACTTATTTTTCTTCCTTAAAGTGTTGATTCAGCAAATATTTTATGAATAGAGTTTATTAGTATTTTATGAAACTTTCACAATTTTTTTTTGAATTTTGAAAATTTTAATAATTATTTTTTTAAAGAAAATTACGACATATTATTGAGGGGTAACAATTTTGTGCACCTGAATATACACTTTTGACACTATCATACCCTAACTTTTTTCATCTCTTTTTTCCATACCTTATTTTTTTTTTTTGGAACAACTGTCTTCGGAAATTTCAAAATACCCAAATTACCTCTGAATTGAACCAAAAATAAATCTGGTTTAATTCTAGTCTAATTAAAGAGTGTAAAAAGACGAAATTGCCCTCAACTATTCATCAAATTTTCAAAGGTATGCCACCCTTTCAACTATTTCTCTCCTCCTCTTCCGCCACCCCCTCCTCACCGGCATTTCTCCGGCATCCATCGCCGGGGTTTCTCCGACATGTGAGGAGCACGGTGGACCGACGAGGCCTCCAGAACATCTCCGCCAAGGTGTCCGTCTCGACCCCTCCTTCTCATCTTCTCCGGTGATTCTTCGCCGGAGCCGGTCATGGTTCTTCCTTTGCAGCCTCCGCAACACAAAATGGTGAGCATCGACGAGGTGGGTAGCGGGCAGCAAGCATCGACGAGGTACCTAGAGGGTAGAATGCGTTCAAAGAGATAGAGGGAGAGAGGGAATAAGAAATGAATTCAAAAATTTAAAATTTTCACTCGCCGGAAAGTGTGCCGGAACATATTTTCCGGCACACTTTCCGGCGAGTGAAAATTTTGGCACAACTTCGGTCGCCTCCACCAACTCTGGTCACTAGGTACGAAGCCCAACAAGTAAGCTCCGGCGATCAACGATGCTCACGATGCTCCGGCGATCGCCGCCATCGTCTCCCGCCATCGCCGCCGCAGGAGGCTCTATTTTGATGAAATAAGAGGGTCCAATGACATTCAATTGAAAATTTGATGAATAGTTCAGGGTAATTTGGTCTCTTCACACTCTTTAAAAAATTGAGCCGATTCTCTCAATTAGATCAGGGGTAATTTCGGTATTTTGAGAATTTTAGGGGTATATTGTCCAAAATGAAAGTAAGGTATGGAAAAAAGAGAAAAAAAGTTAGGGGTATGAAAGTGTTAAAAATGTATATTCAGGTGCACAAAAATGTTCTTTTCCCTATTATTAATTATAAAACAACTAACCCGACATTACATCAAACAACTAAAACATCAGATGATGGGACAGACCCCTCACTATGATCTTTTACTATATCGTTATTTAAAGCATATCTGACTAATTTATTAGTTATGAAATTACAAGAACAACGATAAATAAAAGGTAGTGCAACAACATGACTCTTGCAACCTCGCGGCCTCCATCTCGACTGAGTTGAGACTCTCCGCAAATTCATTACAAGATCCACCTCGAGAAAGACGAACAACATAAATAATAGTGCAACGAAAAGCTTATTGCAAACTTGCAGCCTCCACTTCGAATGGGTTGAGACTCTCTGCAAATCATTTAAGAGAACCACCCCAAAAACATTTGAAGCAAGCACCTAGTTTACCACCCCAAATAAATCTGAAAGAGTTTATTATTGAGTACTTGATGATTACAATGTGGAATAATTGCCTCTATATATAGGCTTGATGATCTAGGGTTTACATGAGAATAAGACGGCTAGGGTTTAATGTAGAGATACAATTTACATAGTGGGCCTCAAGCCCATAAGTAATATAATATAATATATCTAACACGCCCCCGCAGTCGGAGCAGGAGGAGGCCGAATGCTTTGACTGGAGCAAAAGTCTTCAAAGGGAGTAGTAGGAAAGCCTTTGGTAACCGTATCTGCAAACTAGATGATTTGATGAGAAGGGAATGAGAATTTAGAAAATAATTTAGAGAGATTAATAAGAGAGGATGATAGAGATAGAGAAAATAAAAATAACTAGAAAGGAAAAGAGGGAACATGAGGGGGGGGGGGGGGGGGGGGGCAACTACGTCATATAATGACGGTGCGACAATTACGTCTCATAGGGACGGTGCAAAAGATGGTTTTAAGATATACCACCAAACTTGTAGGCAACTACGTCAGTGCGAAATAATTTTCAAGCAACTAAGACGGAGCAAAACAATAAGAAAATAAGTGGAGATAAAATATCGAGATCAAGATAATAAGAGATAGAGAGAAAATTAGTTGAGCAAGAAAATTGTGAAAGTGATTAGAGAGAGTGATTTTTTTTTGTAAGAGAGGACAATACGAAGGGATTAAAAAGAAAATATAATAAATGGTGAGAAAAAAAATATATTACCTCGCCCACCCGCTAAATCATGATTAACGAGTGGGCAAAGCCACACGCAACGAAAAAGCTTAACCAAGGTCAACCTAAACCTCTGATACCATGAAAGAGTTTATTATTGAGTACTTGATGATTACAATGTGGAATAATTGCCTCTATATATAGGCTTGATGATCTAGGGTTTACATGAGAATAAGACGGCTAGGGTTTAATGTAGAGATACAATTTACATAGTGGGCCTCAAGCCCATAAGTACTATAATATAATATATCTAACAAAATCTACAAAATAAAATGATCCCCTTTAATCCTCTTCCCAACTCAAGAACCTCGTGTGATCTGGACCCTCAAATGGCTCAACGAGTCACCACGAGAACGTATTGAACCTTAAGAAAACCAAGACCCCTAGTTCAATGTGCTTACATATATATGCCCATCGATCCCAGAGAACTCTTGATCCCTCCCAGTACCGAGCCATCAACCCACTAAAGCCACATCAATCAAGTCACCAGAATTTTCCTACCCTACCCCTGATGAGCCCCTCCCGGATTCGTCTGCCCTTGTTCCCGCAACAAGCTAATCGCTGGATTTTCTTTACCCGACCACCGATGTCCCCCTCCCAGACCTGTCTCCCCTCGCAGAGGATATCGAAATAATAACCATCCACATGTACTTTTGCAAACATTCGTCGTTGATCCCAACCACCCTTCTTCTCCGACTCAACCCTCCCAGGCAAATCTCCCACCCCCTCAAGCAACGGCACCAACACTAGCGCCCAAAAAAACCTAGAACACATTCTCCCATGACCAGCCTCCCAACGGAACACCACCACAAAATCGCAGACCACCGCGAGCTTCGTCGTCGCCGCTAAGCTCTCATGGATCACGCACATGCAAAATCTCAGTCGCATACATCGTCAATCGAGCGAGACCCCGAAACAAACAATTGATAGTTACATAGTATACTATCCAAAGTATTTTCATTTAATTACTATAAATCATATTTAATTGCTGTATATCCTTTCTTATGAAATAATTATTTTATAAAACCATTATTGATATATTATTAATTTCATGTACATATTATTTAACATACAAAATATTCATTTTATTATAAGGCATCAATTTTTTTAAATATATACTACCAATTATTTAATTTTATATATAATTATGCCTCAATAGTGATTAATATTTTTTCCTTAAACTAGTGGTTTAAACAATGTTTGGTTAAAAAATTAATTAGTTTAGGTTCTAAGTAATTTATATGATAAAACTTTAACGCAGAAAATATTCATTTTATTATAAAGCATCAATTTTTTTAAATCTATACTATCAATCATTTATTTTTGTATATAATTATGCCTCAATATGAGGTAGTAATTAATATTTTTTTCTTTAAACTAGTGGTTTGAACAATGTTTGGTTAAAAAATTAATTGGTTCAGATTCTAAGTAATTTATATGATAAAATTTAAGATTTATTTTCCAACTATTAAATTAAAGATTCAAAAGTATATTCGATCGCTAAATGAAATAAATTTAATCGAAATAATAAAATCTAGCTATACACAACAAAACAACACATGTATTTAGTTGATAAGAAGTACCACAACAATGGTAACATTACAACTTCATTTCATTTCTATTTATAAAATTTGGTATATATATTTTTAACTATCACATATATATATATGTTCACTTTTTACTAGCTAGGTAGGCTTGTGATTTCTTGAGTTTCATCTTTGCTTCTTGCAAGGCCCTCAGTACCTCCTCATCTTCTGGTGACTCTTTCACCAACACTTCATAGTCTTGTATTGAAGCTTCCCATTTTTGCAACTATATATTAATTTCAACCAATAATGAATATTATATGACATTAAAAAGAATATAGACTCAGCTAATTTGATATGACAATTTAATTTTACTGATACACAAACGATAAATGAATAATAATATTATATATTTGTTTGTGCAGCCATTGACATAAATTGCAAAAAGTCTTTTTATTATTGTATTTTTTGTCAAACTCTCATTTCATTGTATTTTTACAAACTCACATTCACCCATGTTCAAATTTGTATCGTCTATACCAATCCGTGAAAATTAAAAAAAATGTCAGTTAACTGTTGGACGTTTGAGTTAACACGTTTAGGAGTAGGCATGAGTTCGGTACTGGACCGAACCAATTAAGAATCAGACCGAACTGGACTCCATGGTTCTCTATTTTAAGAACTAGAATCGAAACCTTTACTCGAGGTTTTCAGTTCTCCGGTCCCGGTTCGGTTTGGATTCAATCTCCAGTTCTGTGGCAAAAGTGTCCACCCTTAAGCAAGTTTGAGTTAACACTTAATTGACACTTTTATTAATTTTCACGGATTTGTATAGAAAGTGCAAAAATGAATATGATTAAGGAAGAGTTCTTGCAAAATTGAACATAATTGAAGAATTTTTTTACAAAAATATAATAAAGTGAGAGTTTATGCAAAAGAATATAATTATAAAGAGACTTTTTGTAACTTTTCCTAAATATTAATAATAAATTTGATAGTTAACTGTGTAGATTAAAAAGGAAAAAATATATTTAATAGCATGTGGTTCAAATCTGCTAATAAAACCCACTTGAAACTGTAAATTAATAAATAAACACACCCTGGCATTCACAAGATAATACTTTTATTAAAATAAAACCCACATTAAATGAAACTGTAATTTAATAAATAAAACTCCAGACATTCCCAATGTGCAAGTTCACAGTTAAGATTTTGACTTAAAATAAGATGATATATATTTATTAAATTTTAAATTATTAGAGAAACGACCAATATATTAATTAATAAAATAACGCCATGTTTGGCACATATTTGGAGATGAGTTAGTAACTAAAGCCTACTTAGAGAATTATATTAAAATGGATAATGATACTTTGTTACTCCTGATTATAGCGAGAACTCATTAGTTTGAGTATTAAAGTGTGATTTCGTTACAGTTAAATGTAACAAAATGTTATTATCTCTTAATTTAATAATAAATGTGTATATTTATTTTTTTAAATTGAATTTTAAGTGATCGAATTTTAACAGTCTTGATATAAATAATGATGAAGTATGGTAGATTATTGTATATACCTTGGCATTACAGTCGGCTCTTCGCAATCTAGCCTTGCTATAAGAAGGGCGAATGCTAAGCGCGCACGTGCAATCTTGAAAAGCTTTCTCGTACTCACCGAGCCTCGCTCGACAGGCGGCTCTATTACACAACAACACCGAGTTGTAAGGGTCGTGGTCGAGTCCTTCCTCGTACGCCGCACGCGCCTCTGAGAACTTCGATGCCTTGAACAATTCGTTTCCCTTTGACCTCGCCGTGGATGTTGCTCTCGCCTTTCTCACGATCCCGTTGACCTCCCGGTTCCCCGGGTCGAGCTGAGCCGCTCTCTCGGCGGCCCCTAAAGCATCATCGAATCTGTCGCGAAAAAACATAATTCATTATAAATGTTAAAAATCTAGATGACGATGAGACATACATGAAACTGAATCAACACATGTAATATTAAACACATAAAACAAAATATGCCATTCACTCGTGCTCCAGACAAATTTTGATTGATTATACGAATGATTTTAGGACAAGTACATATTAAATGTCAAGTAAAAAGTTATTACAAGTGTACTTATAATCTTGTCACTAGAATAACTCCAACTCATATATCATTCTAACATGAAATTAATGGTAAAATGAAATCATTTTAACATCAATATGATATTTTATAATAAAATAATATGGAAATTATCATTTTATTAGTAATAAAAATAACATTTAAATATCAAATACGCAATAATTTTTGTTGGATGACATTTGGTATACTTTCGTCGAAAGTGTTAAATATAAATTATTGTATTATTATATTTTTGAAAACCTAGTCAGATCGAGGTAAACTAAGAACACGTAATCCGACCCGTTACCACTCTAAATTTGAGATTAAAAACTGACCTTCCGGCGGCCATGTCGACCTGAGCCCGAACCATCAACAAATTCGCATTTCCGACAGGGCCAAAGAACTTCGTACACGAATCAACGTCGAATCGAGGACCCTTTTCCAATGCCCTTTCCGCGTCTTGGAACTTGTGGAGCTTGAGGAACGCCTCAGCTTGCAATGAATATATCTATATATGTATATATATTTCATGACAACATCCAAAACAATTAGGAACTAAAACAAGTCTTATGTACATAAATGTCCCAAAATGAGTTGATGATGATGCAATGAGAAATTAATGTACCTGCGGAGCCGAGTCAGCGCCGGCCAATATGGCATTCTCGGACTCTCCGGCGACCGTGTTCCAATCTCGGAGCTTCTTAGCTTCGGTGCACTTGTTTAGATGTGTTTGAAGCTTGTTGCTTATGTTTATGTCGTCCGGATCACCTTCTGGCCCTGCCTGCTTGTAATGATATGTTGCTTGATCCGTGTCTCCTAATCTACGAACACACATGCACCATCAAACGATTAATAGATATATATATAGAGAGAGAGATGACAGATCATACGAGAACCATATCCCTTTATGAGAACGTGAAAATTGAGTTTGTTCATTGAAAATGAGTGAATGTCCATCGAAAATAAGTGAATATCTAACAAAAATTATGATATCTAATGAAAGTGAATGTCCAACCGAAATAGATGAATGCCCAACGGAAACACTTTGTCCATTCAAAATAAATGAATGTCCAATGGAAATAAGAGAATGTCCAGTGGTTCTCATGTTCTCACGACATATTTGGTCAAGAGGAAATGAATATATATATATATACTCGATGTTAAAATTGATACAACTAAACAAAATGATGTGAATGGCGAATTTTCTATGAGCTTAATAAATGGTGGCAAGATGCACATCTTTTAGATTTGCGATTTTGACACATCTTTCTGAGTATATCGAGTTGTGATTCACATCTTAAACGCGAGACTTACATGTACACACGGGTGTCATGGAGAGGGATTAGGGTTTTTTTTTTGTAATTCTACCCATCTGTGTTGAATTCAAAGTATTTTATTTTTTATGTACACGAGTGGCATTGAAGAGAGTTTAAAGCGTATGTAGATTTTGTGATTCTAGTCGAATTCATAGATTTTTTTTATCATGTCTTCTTGATACAGACCTTTGACTAAAAATAAACTGGTAGAGAGGTTGCAAGGCGAAGAGAGAGCTCTCATACCATGTAAAGCTCGACTTCACATGACAAATTAACTTGATACGTTAACATGCGATGATAAGATTTATATATTATTTTATAAGACGTAGAAACTATCAAATTTCACGTTTAAGCATGCGATGTAAAGCTTGTCGTATAACAGAAATTTACATTTTATAAACGTAAGACTCTGCACGTGAAATACTGATCTCTTGCCGAGAACAACACTTTGCCATACCATATAAAAATCAATCTTAACTTCAAATTTTAAACCGATAAATGAAATTAGTGAAACTTTATATATATAAGTGTTTTTGTTACCTTAGGTACAACTTTGCAAGCCGACGATGAGCTCTATAATAATAAGGATCGATCCGAATGGCCTCCCTACACTCGAAGACCGCCTCGAGAATCCTCCCCAACTCCGTCAACGCCGCGCTCTTGTTGTTCCTATACGCCGCCTTGTTCGGATCGATCGCTATCGCCGCCTCGTAGAGCCCCAAAGCTTCCAAGAACCTCCCGTTCTTGTAATCTTCATTTCCCATTACCTTCAACTTCTCTGGATCCGTCTTCGTCGATGATATTGCCCTACAAAGCGACGGTTCTTGCGCCTTGTTTTGCCCTTCATTAGGGTTCTTGACCACATGACCGTTATAATTATTAGGGTTTGTAGGGTTAGGGTTTTGGGCTCCACCGGCTTTTCTAAGGTTACCCAAGTTTCCGTACACCATGACATTGCCGGAGGTGGCCCGGACGAAGTTGGCGCCGCCTTTTGACCGCTCGTTGATCAAACTCTCGAGCTCGCCGGAGATTCCCAGCGGCGGAGGGCCTCTCTTGGGGGTGGCACTATTGTAATTTGTCTGGCTTAGTGGCAATTGGGGTTGGAACGGCCGTGATGATCGTTGGATCGACCTTCCGGTGGGTTTGGGGAGGGTTTCCGACGGTTTGGAGGACTTTCCGAGGAGCACGGCCTCCTCGGAGCTGCTTCGCCTCTTCTTGACGGATTGGGCATTGCGGGCTTTGAAAGAGTTGGCACCGTTGTTGGGGATCGAGCCGGTTGAGGTTGATCTCTTGAGCCAGAACCTTTGTTTCGCGAAAAATGCACTGAACACGTTACAACCCGATAATGATTTAGAAGGTTTGTGATTGCGATCGGGCATTTTTAATGTTAACTCTCGAGCGTAACTCAAGAAAACACATATACAAGCCTTTCAGCGAGACGTTACGAATCGAAATTCGAATGAATACGAAATCTTCAAGAAAAGAGAGATAATATTGTGCTATAACAATCGAAAGCACAACAAAAATCAGGTTGGTGTTCGGATGATTTCATGTTGTCTCTTGCTTGCTAATATTTTCTCTTTCTTGTTTTTAGGTTTTGTGTTGTGATTGTGCGTAGTTGACCTCCTCGTTAAAAGGAGGATCTCTAGAGTTTTAGGAGAAAATAATAATATGTAAATCATCATTGTTTTATTTAAAGTTATTGAACTTGGTAGGTGGCACGGTTTTACAAGTTATGGGGGTCACGTAGTTAATGATTTGACTATATATGTTTCTTTTGAAATGATCGATCATGACAACATGTTCCTAAATTCTTGTTCTATTTATATATGTTTGGAAATTGTCTCAATATAATTTGGTGAGAGCTATACCTAACATTAAATTCTAGGAAGATTTCAAGAAAATTAATGTATGATTCCAAATATATTTCACTTGTTTGTATTGGGGAATGTGATCGCTTAAAAACGACATGCTCGTGTTGAATAGGACCTCCATGACTGACTGTTTATATTACAAATATTTGAAAGTGTTTTGATTATAATTTCTCGATATAATCTAAATTACTGAATTTAACTTATATATTTTTCTTTGTTCATGATACTTAATATTCGGATCTTAGATATTGATTTTCTCTAATAATTAAGACATTTGTGTCAATTATATGGTCTTACACATTTTTTCTTAATTATTTTGACTTCATTTAATATATAAGATTTGAAATGATGAATTGTATTAATTAATTGAGCTGTCTCTTAATGCAAGAATGGTTTGTCATGTTCGAACTTGCATGAAATTAAGTTGACTTTGATTTATTATTAGGTGGAACCATATATAATAAGATATTATCATCAAATTCAGTTGATATATTAATATGCTCTTCAAGTATATTAATTGAAGTACAAAGTCAGTTAATGCATTGCATCCAGCATTAATCATGCTGAGTACTGTATCATATAATGTCTGTAATGAATGCATGAATAAAACAAGCTTGTGAACACTCAATCCATCCGCATCATTTGGGTAGGGATGCACTCGTTACACAGCCGCGTAACGTCCGAACGTTCTATAATCGTTAAATCGTTAAAAATCTAAACGCACGTTGTCCCAACGCATAATACATAAAAGAAAAGTTATACAAAAGACATTTTAAAGATTCTATATTGTCAATCACGTTCTACCATTTCGCACTACACATTCTACAAAGATCAATCATATTTTACGTACCATTTCGCAATACATTCTACCAGTTCGTACGTTTTGGCATTTTCACCCTGTTTGTACCTGATTGCTGCTCGATTTTTGTATACTTAATTTCCATCCTTAATTAAACTGTTTTGCACAATTATATTGAGCCATATAATAATCCGATTGTTTTAAGATCAATTGACCCATCGTCTTACGTACACAAAATTAATCCATTTGAGATTGAGATTAATTGTCTTACATATAGAGTAGACCTAGGGTAAATGTCACAAATGTATAGTTAGTTTTACACGTTTTGCAGTCGAATACAACTAACTTAAAAACGTTGTTTTAAGGTCAGTTAGTTTTAGTTTAGTGTCAAGTTAGACAAAATGATTCAGTTTCAGTTAGTTTTGAGTGTAAAAAGACTAAAATGCCCTTAATTATCCATCAAATTTTCAAATGCTTGCCATTATTCACCAAATTATTCATAATTCATCAAATTATAATACTTATTAATAATAAATAATTTTTATTAATAATATTTATTGACAATTAATTTACTATTATTATTATTTAATAATAATTATTGTCATTAATAATTATTTCATAAAAATTAAAAGTAAATCAATTTAATTATTGATTATTAATAATAAAAAATAATAGGTGAAATTTATTAATAATAATTTCATAAAAATTGAAAGTAAATAAATTTAATTATTGATTATTAATAATAAAAATAAAAGGTAATGACATAACTCTCTCATACGAACTCCGTTTCGGGCTAATAGTATATCAAATCGAAGAGAATCAAAAGATAAACAACTTTGAAGAAATAAGTTTTTTTTTATTAATAATGAATATTAATTCTTCAAAGTTGTTAATCTTTCGATTCTCTTCGATTTGATATACTATTAGCCCAAAATGGAGTTCGTATTAGAGAGTTATGTCATTCGAAATTTCAATATATTATCAATAATTAATAATACTATTGATAATTAGTATTATTTTAAATAGTTATTATTATTTTCATTATTAATAATTAATTTACTTTCATTATTATTATTAATAATCAATAATTAATTTTTTTTACTTTTAATTTTTATGAAATAATTATTCATAACAACAATAATAAAAATTATATTTTTAATAAATAATATTGATAAAAATTATTTATACCTTCAAAAAATTTATTATTTATCATTAATAAATATCATAATTTGATTAATAATGGTAAACATTTTAAAATTTGATTGACAATCAAGAGCATTTTAGTTTTCTTACACTCAAAACAAACTGAACCTTAACCATTTTTTCTAACTTGTCACTGAACCAAACCCAACTGACTTTATAACAACGTTTTTAAGTTAGCTGTATCCGACTGCAAAACGTGTAAAGCTAACTTTTCTTTTGCGACATTTATCCCAGAACATATTATATAGGGACACGATAGAATCAAAATATGAAAATCCAACTACAACGAAAAACATATAATTAGGTAGAGGAAATCCAAGGCCGAGTACAGAAAACTAAAGGACCAAATTGTCTTAAAGTAATTGTTTGGTTAAAATACCAACAACCTGCTCATTAGAAGGGACAAAGCGAGGAGTGGTGGTGCCTTGCGTGAGATGATGATGCACAAAGTGATGGTCATTCTCTGTACTTTTGGTACGTTTAGGAATAAGACGTCGTTATAACAAATTTGTATAAAACTTCGACTGTCATAATGAATAGGAATAGAAAAATCGTGAATGATACTCATATCGTTGGTTAACCAACGTAACCCTAGAAGATTGGAGGTAGCGTCAACAAGAACTTGATATTCAACATCTATACTAGAGCGAGCACCGATCGCATATTTCTTACTTCCCTAGAGAATCATAAAAGAAGAAACAATATCCTACAGTGGATTGGCGGTCAATATAATGATCAGCCTAATCAACATCTATATATGTCTGCAAGACTAAAGGTGAGTTATAGGAGAAGTATAGACCTTGAGATCAAGTGTCTTGACCATATCGTAGTATATGAAGAACCTCATTAGTTAGTAGTGCAAGAAGCACACATGAATTGACCCACATATGGAATACATAGACATTAATTAAATGGGTGATAATGAGATAAAGTAACTTGCTGTTTGAGAGAGAAAACTTGACATTAACCTCAATCAAAGTATATGTCAGAATTGGAATATGTCAAGTTTGTTTGGGACAAGTCAGCTGCATATATTGCTCGGGACAAATGACATTTAGGCAATATTGAAGAGGTTTCCTACGCAAAAAAAATGAGTGAAAATATGTAGATCTTTCATCTCGAATTGATGGCTAAAATGATGTTTGAAATATGAGATACCTTAAACATCATGATCATATCAACTGTATACATTAGAGGCAAAATGTGTCCATGAGAAGTCTACCTAACCAAAAGAGCTTTATTGTATGGACTAGAGAAGAAACCAAAATTTTTCATCTTTTTCACTAAGTTTAGAAAACCATACATGCATAGCTCACTTGATACTATACAATTCTTTCTTCATGTGTCAAACTGTATTTGGGAGATGATCATAACCAAGAAGAGTTTTTATATACACTTCTTCACTACTATCACTATTGAAAAAGGCGTCCTTAATGTTCATTTGGAAGAGATCCTAATTTTTTCTAGTTTTGACTGTCAATAGACTTCAAAAATAAGTCTAGCAACACTGATAGAGTTAATGAGGGATATAAAATTGATATTTGTGTATTATAATGGACAAGAGACCTCTATTTATAATACATGTGAGATAAAGATACATAAATATAGGAAACAAAATATAGGAAACCTAATATAATCTAACAGACCCCTCAAACTAAATGCGGTGAAACAAAAATTGAGTTTGAAGCTCGAGATGATACGAAAAGGATTGAGGATGGAGGATGCGCAGATGTTTGATGCCTGATGTCTGATGCTTAATACTGCCCGCTGGCTGATGGTGATGGCGAGATAACAGATGCCTGATGATGCCAGGTGCCTGATGGCTGATGGCGAGATAGCAGATGCCCAATGATCCAGATGCCTGATGGCTAATGGCGAGATATCAAATGTCCAATGATGCCAGATGCCTTATGGATGATGGCGATATAGCAAATGCCCGATGATGCCAGATGCATGATGTCCGCTGGCTGATGGGATGTCTAGACTACGGGATGTCCGTATTACGGATATTCCGGCTTACGAGATGTCCGAATTACGGGATTTCCGGATTACGGGATTCCGGTTTACGGGATGTCCAAATTACGAGATTCCAGTTTACGGGATGTCCAGATTACGAGATTCCGGTTTACGGGATGTCCGGATTACAGGATTATGGATTAAGGAATGTCCAGATTTCAGGATTTTCGATTTACGGGATTCTGGATTACGAGATTTCCTGATTGATAAGGTTATCAGATTGCTTCGTGAGAGGAGCTGGTAGAGTAGAATTGTTGAATGTAGCGACAGAGGCTTACGAGATTGCCGACTTGATTGTTTGTGGAAGCGAGAGGTTAGATATTGAACTGCCTTACCCACCCGTTAGAATCACGAATCATTGACGAGTGGGCAAAGCGATAAATTTATAAATATCTAACCAAAGATCGATAATTGCTCTGATACTATGATAGAATCAATGATGGATATATTATTGATTTTTTGTATTATAATGAATAAGAGACATCTATTTATCGAGGGATAAGAAAAGAAAACCTTAATACACGTGAGAAAAAAAATATAAATATAAAAAATCTAATATAATATAACAAACACGAACACATGTTTACTCATAGTCAACTTTGTACTTATGTTTATCTTCGCGGCCACCAATTAATCGAGCTTTTGTAATGCTTGAAGATCTCATATGCTTTATTTACAAAAGTGACCACAAGTTTATCTCCAGGTAAGGGAAATAGTTCTTACTTCTTAGGTGCGAGTGTTTTTAAGGGCTCGTATATACCTTTTATAGTATTGCTTGCTGTCGAAAATGATCAGTGCATGTCTTACGGTACATACGAGACTTATAAATTGAAAAGATTACGTACGTGACTTAAACAAATTTTAATATATCGGTTTTCAATTTGAAATTTGGTTCGACAATAAATAAACTTTCTTGAAACTCTTACATTTTGGTCCAGTCTTGATTTATTATTTGACATATTTTTTGTTGAACCAATATTTTTATGTCCAATTAATAAAGATCGATGACTTAAAATGAGTCATGTATTCAAATAGATAGATTTTCAGTTCAATTTAGTTTTTTATCAATTCCCATTTTATAAATCAAAACCCAACCGATATAATTTCAGCTCAGTTCAGTTTTTACCCAAATTAAGTTGGTTCCATTCAATATAGGTTGTTTTTATGGTCAGATATATTGGATGAGTTTAATTTGATTGATTCGGTTATTTTTGGACAATCTACTCATACAAATACTCACATAAGTTTTGTACATATATACCACTACACATTAAAAATATGAATTTAATAATTTAATCCATTTCAAACCTATCCTAGAAAAAAGAAACCGTTATTACATGTATTGAAAAAGTAAAATGGACGATCCAAAAAACAAGGGCTGTAGATCATATGAGAGCAAAAAGTGAAGACCCAAACAAAAACTCATAGCCTTATTGTCCCAAACCCTCATGTCATCGCTCAATCCTCCCCATGCATCGCATCCACACATTCCCATGCAAACCCTAATTTCCTCCTTTATTTTATCCAAACACTTCCAACTCTCTCCTCTCCCGTCGTCGTTGACCATCCATGGAGGGGCGGATCCCTCCTCCCCTCGGGTGCGATGACCGCCCCGATGACCGGAGACTGATCCAGGTTTATAGTTCTGGCCACTCGTTAGCCTCAGCCACCAAAAAACCTAGTAGCACCAATAAACAACCCCCGGACGGGGATAGCTTCGTAGTCCAGTTCCCCAAGGACCAAATCTACCACGTTCCTCCCCCCGAGCGGGGCGAGTACGTTCAACGCTACCGGGAGGGGCAATCCAACGGAAAACCCTACCTGACTCGCATGTGCAAGATCAGTGTAACTGTTATCATCTGCGTCATCATCCTCAGCCTCCTTCTGGCGACCCTGTCGCCTCTCTTTCGCCCTATAGGGCCTTCTTTCTCTGTCTCCCGAATCGCGGTCAAGCACTCGAAACGAGGCTCCTCGTACCGAGTCACCGTGAGGGCCAATAACCCTAATGAGGAAATGAGCATGACTTACGACGGGATAGGGCTCGCGTCTTTGACCTACAAGGGCGAGGAGATCGGTGCGGGAAAGATAAAAGATCTCGTGCAAGGAGAGGGTCGATCGAGCGATATAGGACTAGTCCTCAAGGGATCGGGCGATGAGTTGCCGGAGAAGATCGAGAAGAGCTTCGAGGACTCGAAACCGAAGGATCTTGTGCTCAAGATGAGGTTCTCGGTGAGGTCGAAGCTATGGTTCATCAAGACCAAGGCCTCGGAGACGGACGTTACGTGTAAGTTGAGGGTCAATAAGTTGGAAGGAGCGACAAAGATCTTGAGACAACGTTGTCAAACGTAAGAGGAGCTTAGGTGATATTTGTTCTTGGTCGGTTAATTAATTTCTTTTTGCTTTTGGGTCGTTACACATTATTTCAATTCCTCTAGATCCACCGGAACTGTTTTTATTTTGCTTTAAATAATTGTGGTTCTTTAAATTTGAGTGTGTCCATTTCAGAAAGAGATTATATATATATATATATATGTTGAGGGGGTTGTAATAATTTTATTTGAAGAAGTGACGGTTGTTTGTTGGTTTCTTTCGTTTATATGTTTGTCTAGTTTTTTATGATAACTTTATTTCTATACAATCTAAGCTACTAAAGAGTTATGTTGAACATATATAATTTTAAAATAATCAATTTAAATTTGTTGCAATTGATGACTTTTAATTGATTAGAATATTCAAGTTATTCAAGATTTGACTTGTACATGCAATTTACAATTATCTAATTGATCACTCTGATACTGGAAAATGAGGATGGACCCTCTTATGAAAGAGCTAGGAGAGTTGAAGATTTATTAATTTCATAGATCCTAGTCCTGGTTCTGTTTTTATTTTAGGAAAAATGAGTTTTGACACTTTGATATACTTAAAATTTTGCTTCTCTAACTAAAATACTCAAAATTTAAATTTGTATACATAACTTACTAAATTTTTTATTCCACTAACTATGTTAGAAAGAAGGATTTTTCTATTAATTGAGTGTGCTCTAATGTTAGGGGTTTACTGACTCTCTAGTCTGAGAACCAGAGTTTAAGTTTCTGTTAAAGAATAAAATAATTCATGAAAACTTATTGACCATAAATCCATGTCATCTTTGGGGGCTCTCTCTATGTCAATGCGGGGAGTGGTGGGGGGAGAAATGTTCCGAGTGATTGCCGACTATATTACCCTTAGTATGAGATATGTCACCTAAACTGTTGGGTGGCATGCAACATGTGTGTCATCCCAATGATGTCACATATCTATTCACCCAAAGTATTGAGTGACATTGAAAGTGTCACCTAAAATATGGTGTGTTACCTTATTCTTGATTAAGGATGACAAATCGAATTTATTGTATCACCCAAACAAATAATCGGTGTAGTGTCAGTTTTCGAAGTTTGAGACGAGCTTCTTCCCTTTTAGGAGAGAGTACGAACCTTCGTCGGGGTTGAAATCTTGCTGGTGTACAACGAGAGGGCAGCACCAATTGTTGAGGATGGTATAGAGGAGATGATATCGATCATGATGAAGGAAAAGTTTAGTGTCACGGATCGAGAGAGTGAACTCGAATTTGTGTACGTTTTTGTCCGAGGGTGGGCATCACGTGTGCCATTTAGATGTATTTGGTTATTTTTGGGCTCATCCATGAATTTGAGGACTTGTGTCCTAAATAGCCCAAAATTCCCACAAAGATAGGCTTGGGCAGAATTCTTTAGAAAGGTGTGGAGAATTCCAATTCTAAAGTACTACTTAAGAATATTTTAAAAGACTTCTCCAGAAGACTAATTCTGGCCATGCATTTGGAGAAATCCTAATCATTCATTGGGAGATTACTCTCCTACAAATAGGTGTTACATATTTCATTTGAACATCATTATTCTACTCCAACTTGTATATTCTCCCCTTTATCTAATAATAATAATATAAATTGAAAAGATTTTCCCACACTTCCATCTTCCCTCTTATCAAATATGATAGATTAACGGTTCCGCACTACTAGCAAATACTTTGCAAGTGTAAATAATGACTTAGCACGAGCAAAGATGTTGCTAGTGTAACTAAGTGCCGCACGTACCACGAATATCTTAGGAGAGAGCATTCGGCGCGTGACATTAGGGACATGTCACCTCCTTTGTTCTTCGTTAGAGTTTTCACATATATTCACGGCAAGGTCAGATCAACTTTCTTGATTCCGCACAGGACAATCTGTACCTGGTGGGTTACATTAAATTAACTGGTGTCGTTTTCGTTTTCAATGGAAATACATTTGCTTCCGGTTCACCTTAGGGAGTATGCAGACGAGTTTTGGTTTAAAGATTCTTACAGGGTGATTGGGATATCTAGAAGTGTTGTTTTCAATAACAACACACTTGTGAAAGTACTGAATGATCTGAGCGTGAGCGACCCTCGTAAAAATAAAAACGACACTCGAAAAAGCCTATTTATAGTCATTCAAGTCTTTTGCGAGTCTACGAGGCTCCACACCGTCACCTACCACATAACTAGTAATTGGCTCACTACGGGAGGGAATTTGTGCAACACGGAAAGACTCGACATCAACAACTGGAATGATTAGAGAGTGACCAATTTTATAAATTTATGGAGCATATCAGAAGAGGGAGAGTCTAGGCCGGCCAGAATAGGAAAAAAAGAAAAGTTAATCTAATGACTTTTTTGGGATGTTCGAGGATCAACTGAGGAATTCTTTGAACACAATACCAATATTAAAAGGTTAAGACATTTTACTCTGTTTTAGTATTCTTGGATTGCTGGTTGGTAGTTTAAGCAAATTACCAACAATTGATTGTTGGGTGTTTGCATCATGTCCCCAACCTTTCTATAACATCATTATATGTTATAAATTGTATGTTGAATTCTTTCTTTTAAGAATTTCAATACAACACTCTTACAACGAAATTAAATGGTCTATTAAAATGTTTAACAAAATGATCCTAAATACTATGGTTCATACCTCAGTGCAAAATCCCAAATTCCTTATTTGTGAATTGAAAAGAACTCCTCTTACAGGGAAATATGAAAACAGCTTAATTCATTTATAGGATAAGATAAGACATGTTTTATCTAGCCACTGTCCAAGACGGAAAATCTAGCCACGACCCCGACTTCATTCGAATCATTCGTTTGCATTAGGTACCCGCATTACTTAGTTCACTATCAAATTCTCGTTGTTCCTACAATGTTCAACCAGATTTTTATGCGAAATATCATGTTTGACATGCATAGGTATGGGAAATCGTTTTGCCAAATGCATATCTATGACCCTGTGATCTCATTTTGTGTTCTTCCTGCATTTCACTCTGGGCAAATTACGTATGGTTATTGTTAATTATTAGTTACAAACAAATGAATACTCAATGTTACTGATGACATGCAAACTGCGAGCGAACAACATACAAGCCACGTACAAACAACGTGCAAGACGCATGCACATTGATTTTGAATTAGGTTAGGGTACGTAAACGTTATTTTGAATTTCAACACATCGTTTAATGTACCATCTTAGTTATGTGAGCTCACTTGAAAAGAATTTATAGTTTTTATATAGAAATAGACTCGGGTTTTAGGGAACAAAAGGTTTAAACTTCAAATGAAGTAAGAAAAATTAAATTTCATCGTATAGATGAAATTCCGTTCCATCAAATAAATTGATAAGGATAATCCTCACACCCATAGATACATTGTTGTGTTCGCAAATGCATAGCACACGCGACATACTGACATCAACTAACTCTCCTCTGATTAACTCGCTGAATTTCACGTAGGTGTGTAGACGTGGCATTTCCTAAATAATGTAAGAAACTATTTGAATTATCCATTTTGTTAACATAATTAAAGATTTCCAATATATAAGTAATATAAGTCTTACATGTCAGTTTGATGAAAATTGATAATTTGTCAATATGAATTAGTTTGTCCTGGGTTGTTTATTTTCGACTATGAATTGGTTTTCATAGATAATAATTCAATTTTGTTTCTAATTTTAAGGAACTAGTCCATTGTGATTTTAAAAGTCTGAATTGTGGGTTATACGGACAGAATCGAACCATAATCAAACGCCTTGTCATATTTAAATTGTAAACCTTACATATCGAATGAATTGTAATATTTAAACTATATCATTCAACTTTAATTTATTACTATTTTATATAATTAAAAATTGTAAGTTCGGCTAAAAAATCGAGCCTAAAATCGTTTAATTAGATCTATAAATTGATCCCAAATCAAAAACTCAAAATCATTCATTATCGGCCGGAATTGTAAAAACGATCTGAAATTAAAGAATTTGAAGCAGGACATGCTCTCATCATCGATTACTTTTATAATTCTTAAAATTTAAAAATTATTCCACTTGGTTCAATTTGGTTTCGAAACTACGACCACACTTCATTTTAGTTTTGCCATAATTATTTTTATATTTAATGATAATGGTAGATCTTCCTACCACTACACCAATTATGTGTTTGGGTGACACAATAAATTTAATTTGTCACCCTTAATCAAGAATAAAGTAACACCATATACTTTATGTGACACTTTAAATGTCACATATTACTTTGAGTGACAATAGATATGTGACATTATTGAGGTGACACACATGTTGTCACCCAACACTTTAGATGACATATTTTATACTAAAAGTAACATAGATGTTATGTCACGTTAACACATAATTGGTGTATCGTGCCTTTTTTCATCCCAATTAAGTAACACGAGCTTACTAAAAAGCAATTTATCGTTCATAAAAATAAGATTGCTTTTTAGAGTTTTTGGTTTTCGGGAAAATAATAAATTAATTTGGTTGTTTAATGAATCTGAGAAATCAATTTTCATCATAAATATGAAGATAAGTTTTGAGGATAAGCAATGGAATAATAATGCTCCATATACTATTTTAATTTAGCTAATGAAACGAAGCTATAGGAATATGTTAGTTAAAGTGAGCAACATTTTATGATGATTAATAAACAATTCATTTGACATTTTAAAACAATTAATTTTACATGATAATTAGTTTGACTGTAGTCTGGACCAAAACTTCCATTTTCTCCATATATGTATTTCGCATGCACTTGTAGGGTTAAATGTCTGAAAATCAGGATGTTGATTGTTGAAGATGTTTATATATATATAGTAGTTTCTGTTTTTGTCAATTACATGGTTTTCATGTTCTTGTTTTTTTTGGCTTATTGGAGTTTTGACTGTTAGGGAACCAAAAGAACTTTACATATGCATGTTGATGTGATATTTTAATTATATGTAAATTGTCATATAAGTTTTCATTTGTTGTTGAATAATAATATAGAATATTTAATTTATTTATAAGAGTTTAAGAATTAAGTTACTATGTTTTGATTAACAATATGCATGTGGATTGGTAATATATAAAATTTGTTTATAATATTAGTGATTTAATAAAAATGAAGTATAATGTTATATATGTAAGTATTCGAATTTTCCACTTTAACACTTCTCAATTAGAAAAACAGTTTTTACGGTCCCTTAAGTTAGTTAATGTTGCAGTTTAGGGGTTTATGAGAATTGGAGCCACTTTTCTTTGTATTTGATTTGATGTTAATTGATATATATGCAAAAGTGAAATTAAATTGCTAGTTTTATCTTAATTAAGTAGAAAATTTGAACCTTAAAGTGTCATTAGTTTTGGTTCTTGTACCAGTTTTGCCCTTAAGGTGGAAATTTGGGTGGGTGTTGGAAATTTGAGACCTTCAAAAGTCATGTGTTGGATCTCTAACAATATCAACCGCAAAGGGCTATTAATGAAAAATGAAGAGAGGATGAGAGAGAAAGCCAAAAGGTTGATAATTAATTTGGGGAGTAAAGCCAAAATACCCTCGATTGCAATAAATTTAAGGTGCCCAAAATTCTCTCAACCGCAACAAAATCGCATACCAATAAAATGAAATATTAGATACAAAAAATGAAACTCCATTTCACACAAAAAAATGAAAGCACACCACACAACTTGATATCAAACTCCATTTTAAGATACAAACTCAATGGTCAATCAAAAATAGATCATGACGACCATTATTATTATTGCCAAAACAATAACTTCAAAACAACAAATATGTGTTTCTTCATTTCTTTTTGGTGGTGAAGGGCAAAATGGACATTTCCCTAAAAACTGCAGTAAAAGGCAGGATAATTTGAGTATGCTAAAGTAAGCAATATTTTATAGTAAATAAACAATTCATTTCATATTTTTAAAATAATTAATTTTACATGATAATTGGTTTGGCTGTCTGAACCAAAACTCCCACCATGTATATGTATTTCGCATGTAGGGTTAAATGTCTGAAAATCATGGGATGTTAAATATTGTTGAAGATTTTTATATATAGAACTTTCTATTTCTGTCAATTGTATGGTTTTCATGTTCTTTTTTAATCTCGTTGGAGTGTTGACTGGATATAGTTATGGGGAACCAAAAGAACTTTACATATATATGCATGTTGATGTGACATTTTAGATTGAGTGTCATAAGTTTTTATTGGTTATTAAATAGTGATATAGAATATTAATTTGATTTATGTTTATAATTCTGATTTGCGTTGTTTGAATAGTTCTCTCCTTTGCTGTTGTTAGTATTACTCTCTATAAACTATGTGTTAGTTTAAGTTACATAACAAAAATTGTATTTGATTAACGTTTATTGGCACTTGTAAATTCGACCATGTGCTTAACATGTTTTATTACTTGTAACGATTGCATTCACTTGCACATATTCGTGAGCTTGTAAACAACTGCCTACGGGCCCAACAGGTGATCATCACCAGACGTGTCATTTCGTCAGCGTCGACCGTAGGTCGGCCTGGTTTGGGCTTTCCCTTTTCGGATGAGAGTATAGCTTTGTGACATTACCTCTCGACTTGGATGGCAGCCCGAACTTTAGGTAAGAGGGGTTGATGTACTTTCTCGGCCATCGGTCATACTTTGTAAGGAGTCACCACCGACGCTCCTCGTTGGGGAGTCCTTCTGCATGTGACGACATTAAGCGTAGTCGCCACAGGATGAGAAGTCGCATAGGGATTGAGGAGATTTGGCCCTCATGGGCGTGGCTCGATTCGGCCTTGCCATGTCTTGCGGCTCGCTGCCGTCTAGAAGAACATCATCGCCCCCTCGTGGAGCTCTAGCTGCTCTCATTTATCCTTCATGTTACTGAATTTGGTTTGAAACATAATAATAAATAATAGAGACAGGCTTGCCCCAATAGATAATTTTATGAAACAAGCTTAATCATGAATATAAATTTATGTAATTTCCGGTTCCGGAAAAGTGAAATAGAAATCAAAGATACCCACAATTCGTACGAATGATTTACAAAGCATATATATAAGATTGTGGTCTATAATAATATATCATCACACATACTCGCAAGATCTCCAAAGTCTTCCTCTTCCTTTCGAACACGCCTTCTACGTATGCCTTCCCTATCCTGAATACATATATAATGTTAGTATAAATTTGATATGCTATTTATAAAAGATGCAAGACATATATATATAGGATTGTGATCTGGTACGAATCAGACCACATCGGACAAACCAGCAGGGTGGTGGCACATGCGCGCGTGTTTTCATTATTAAGATATGTATTTTCATAAAATAGTTAACCGGTGTTTCTATTATTATGACATGTATTTTCATAACTCGTTACACCTGTGGACTTCTCGTTACACCTAGAGACCCTTCGTTACATCACTCCCCCGACAGTGTTTATTGATTTCCTATAAAAAGAAATACCGTCTCCTACGTTATACCCGATGACCCCTTGTTACTGTACTATTCTCACTTCATGATTCAGTGATTTCCTACAGAAAAATACTCGTACCACTCGTTATACCCGGAACCACACGTTAAACCATTTTCTCGATGTTATGAAAATACATGTCATAATAATGACGAATACCCACCGCATATTTTACGAAAATACATGAGAAACACGTGCAAACAGCTAGTTCACACGGTTCAGACGTAATTTTTGGTTCTTAGTGGAATACATCCCATATCTATTACACACATATATGTTACACTTTCGTTAGTGTGTGTATATTATATATTTACTTACCCCTTTGAGCATTACCAAACTTTCAACAAAGTCGGGCACAATGTTACTAAGTGTGAATCCAAGATCCGTGAAGCCAAAACAAGCATCGTTCATCTTCTTCGAATCATAGAGATGAAACAACCTCAAACTTTCGGTCCTGGCCATCTCGATCCTCAGCAAAAGCTCGCCATTCCTAGAAAACCCTTTACGCGATCCAGCAAAATTCAACCTGTACATATGCGTCCACGACACCTTATTATGATCCTCCTCTTTGTTCATCTTCCAAACACTAAACAGCATCATATTCCGCTGGTCACCAACCAACATCACAACGGAACGGCCCATCACTTGAACACCTAAACTCGTATCGTACTCACCAAAAACATCGTCATCATCTTCGTGTACACCATCCTCGTGATCATCAATCTCTCTCGGCCATAACAATCTAGGTTTGTACGGAACTAGTGTTTGGTGCATTGTTTCCTCAACGAGGTCGAAGGAACGACAGCCGAGTGAGTTTCTGTTTTCCCGAGCCAATACAAACATCCATCGAAAGAATTATAAACACCTCCATGGGCATACTTGGTGTAATTGTAATAAAATTCATCACGGACACCTCCATGCATATGCTCGTAGGACAAATCCGGATCCACTAAAACCCGTCTCCAAGACTTGGGAAGGATATAGAAGCTTCTGGTTATTAGGTTAGTAACAATATACATGTCCTGAGAATCTAGAGAATATAGGGCCAAAACAACGCCGTTGCAGTGACCTAGGATGCTGACGCATTCCTCATCGTCGTCCTTTGGCTTCTTCTTCTTCTTCATGTGCTTCTTCCATGGGAATTCGATCTCGAGATGCTCCGATGAAGTTTTCTTTGTGCTTCTTCCATGGGAATTCGATCTCGAGATGCTCCGATGAAGTTTTCTTTGTGTTATCGATTCGATAGTAGTGGAATTTTCCGTCGTGGTCCGTTCCGCTATAAGTGTGGCATATGTGGAAACCGAGAACGGACGATAATGATGATTGCAATTTATTAAATTGGAGATGAGAGCTTGCGAAGAACGGGTCGGTGATTAGATGGTTCCAAGGTTTCGAGATGGACAAGAACCGGAGGAGAGATTTCACCGGCAATCTTTTTAGTATTTCCGACAAAACATGTTCCGTACAAAAGCCGGTGCCGTCGCCAACACCGATATCCATGGTGTTTGTTTCGTAACCAAAGTAGTAGCTTTTGTTTGTCCTAGGAAGATTTGTAAGAACCAACGTAGACTTTATTTTATTTCCTATTTCTAATTTCTAGTTTACTTCATTAATACGGGACAACATGTGTTCTAAGTAAGTTAATGGGTTTCATCCGCGTGGTGCGTGCTTAATATTTTGATTATTAGTGTATAAAGTATTAATTTTCTCAAGATATTCCGGTAATTTATGGTGTTTTTTTACAAATATAATGCAAATAAATCAATTATTTTAAAAAATGTGTTATTGTTTGAAATATTTAACAAAATATGTTTGATGTCTACTTAAATTACACGTGTCATGAGGGCGGTCACTACCCTCTCGTCTCTGGGCGAGTTAGGGTTTCTCACCTAAAATCGGTGAGGTCGCGCTCCGGTAATGGCTGTGTGGGTTTCGATTGGTCCCGGAAAAGTTTCTGCGTGGTGCGGCGACACATGTTTGGAGGAGCAAAGGGAATTTGAGCTGTTGGGGATGGAGGAGAGGATGGGGTTTGAGGCTGGAGAATCGTCAGGGACAAGGGGCGGCGAAGGTAGGGGTTGTCGGAAGGACGATGGGGGTTGACGGCGGTCGGGCAGTGGGTAGAGGTTTCGGGGTTGGGCAGGTAAGAGATAGAGGGAAAAGATGGGAATCGGGGCGGTAAGAGGCTTAGAAAGGGCTAGGGAGGCACGGGTTTGAGCTGGAGATGGCCGGAGAAGGGGGTCTGCAAGGGAGGCGGTGCTCGGAGGGAGGCCTAGGGCACGCAAGGATAGGGGGAGAGCACCATGCAAAAGATATCACCTATGTGAGAGCGAAGTGTGGTAGATTCAAAAGAAACTAATGAGGTTTAGTTCTCTTAAGCTCTTGCACAAACAGGAGGTGTTCATGACCATAACGTACACAACCATGAGAACCTAACAACCGTGTTCGTTGATATTTGTGTGAAGTATATGACCTCTTATGCTAAAGAGCGGAGAGTTTAAGGATATCGCGTCTACTCATCTGTCAGGAAGATAAGTATACTTTCACTAGGAAAGTTCAAAGGGGGTAACCTACTTATCCGATGCAGATATCGACTGTAGAGAGTAATCACCATGTTGAAATTATTACACGTCCAATTTCATTCATGTGGGGGATTCTTGGACAAATTTGATGAAAATGGCAAAGTTGACATATGTGTTAATTAGTTAATGGGTCAACTTGAGCCGTGATTTAGGAACACTTCGACTCAGCCTAGAATGATGTGAAACACGTTTACATAATCTAGGATATAAGAGCTTTCCAACGGTATATCACGAGCTCTAAACGGACAAAAGGTGAATGAGAAATTGAACCTCGAACATGACCACTTGAAATGGTGTTGTTGAGAACTTGTGTTGCTTGCACTTGTTGGTGTTTCTTAAAAGTCCCACATTGGAAGTGGATGAACTCTTCACATGGTTTATATACCATCACACGTCCATGGACTTGTAAGAAATACAAGAAGTAAGACTCTCTCACGCGCAGGAGGGGTGCAAATAACTGGGCCAACGAGCGGGCTCCAAGCTTGAACATTGGGTTCGCCCGCACGACGTGTAGGTCGCGAATGCTACAAAAAATTGGTGGGCCGGAAGCTCGCCACATTTTTTTGCCTTGGCCCGCAAGACTTCTCATCAAACTTTAATTGAGAAATATTTTATTTACGATACACTTGTTGGAAACAAATATTTTCGAATTACATGCTTTTGGGAAATATATTTTCGGAATAATTTGTTTTCGGGAATATTATAATTTCGAGTATGTTATTTGGAAATAATATTTTCCCACATAATTTTTCAAAATTAAAATCATGGTCAAATGCCATTAAAAGGAAATTAGTTTTCATTGGAAAATAAGAAAATATTCCGAGATTTTGTGTCTTTCTTCCCAAGAAAGAAATTTGTAATAGTTTCTTTCCTTTTCATCGTTCAGGTTTTGACCTTCCCTGAGCCTATAAATATATATCTTCGCTACAGACGAAATCACAACGAAAACTCACATACCCGACTACCTCTCTCTAGTTCATTCTTCTCTGATTCTCTCTACATCGCGGTTCTGAATTCGACTACGATCGTCGTTGTATCTTGGAAGCAATTTGACCATACGGGGTCAATATTGTCTTAAGGAAAGAGGATTACCGTGCCCCGACGATAATCTTTTCTTCCTCTTTCTGTCCAATACCGAATCACAAGTCAAGTGTTACTTATCTGTATTTCTATTGAGATGTTGGACTAATAAAATTAATATATTTCATCTGTTCGTCTATCTTCTTTATATTGCATGTTTCATGTATGTTTCAATTAACAATTTGTGTTTATGGATTAACACTTATCTAACAATATTTTCTTTGTAGTTTTTCCCTAGACGCTCTCAAATCTGACGAACATATTACCTTGGCGGAAAAATCTGATTTGACAAACGGTCAAACAGATTAAGATTTTGAAACTCTTTCTTCTCCAAACATTCTTGTTTTCTAAGGTTAGTTGATCTAGTTTCATACGGAAACACGTCACGACGATTAATAAATTGATTTGACTCTATCCTATATGTAGAACACGTGAGAGCAAATCAGATTTTGGTGGAAACAAACTAAGTGGGGGTGGAAACACGTTCCATCATCATTAGATCCAACAAGTTTCAAATTGTGATTGATTGAATTAATTGTTTTGTGCAAACGTATTACTTCATTCAATCTAACATGTTCATTGTTCGAATCACAGATATGGGTGATGAAAGTGCTAAGGGTGTGAAATCTGCGAAGGTTGCGGAATCCACGAAGGTGGCTGAATTGACTATGCCATTCGGTTCAAACGTGTCTGGAGCTCTATCTGAGGTGAACGCCCAAGTCATCCCTATACCTCTGTCCCACTATGAGCAGCCAGAAAAATTTACGGGGACAGACTTCAAGACATGACAACAAAAGATGAAGTTCTACCTCACTGTGATGAAGTGTGCACATATGTTGCAACAAGATCCTCCCATTGGCGGCAAGGATGTGGATGATGTAACCCAGCTGAGCATTGATGCATGGCATCATGCTGATTTTTACTCTAAGAACATTATTATGAATAGGTTGTCTGATACTCTTTATCGTGTATACAGTTCAACCAAAATGTCAAAGGAACTGTGGTTATCCTTGGAACGTAAGTACAAAAGTGAAGATGTTGGCGCTAAGAAGTACCTGGTTACGCAGTTTCTCCACTTCATTATGACTGATGCCAAGACGGTGGTGAGTAAAGTTCAGCAACTCCAGTTAATCATCCATGGGATTCTAGCTGAGAACATGAAGATAGATGAATCTTTTCAAGTGGCTGCCATCATCGAGAAGTTACCACCAGGATGGAAAGACTTCAAGAACTATCTGATGCACAAGCACAAGGAGATGACTGTGGAAGACCTGATTGTTAGACTTCGCATCGAGGAAGACAACAGAGGTGCCTCCAAGAAGTTCTCCGTTGCTGCCAACTAATCTGTGGCAAGGGAAAATATGGTTGAGGTCCACAGGGATCCCAAAAAGGGCAAGAAACCTCAAGTTTGAATCAAGCTGAAACCCATATGAGGCATTGCCAAGAAGACCAGATTTACTGGTAAGTGCTTCAACTGTAACAAACTGGGGCACATGTCTTCTGATTGCAAGATGCCAAACAGGGCTAGGCAGAATAAGGCAAACGCTGTGAAAGAAATAGCACAAGACATATCTGACATTGATCTATGTGCGGTGATATCAGAGGTCAACATGGTTGACTCAAATCCAAGAGAATGGTGGCTAGACACGGGGGCTACATGACACATCTCTTGCAGCAAGGAATCGTTCCATGAACTAACTCTACAAGATGGAGAGAAGATGTACATGGGAAATTCTGCCACTTCTGATGTTAAGGGAACATGCACGGTGATCCTGAAGATGACGTCAGGAAAGGAAGTAACTCTGGGAAATGTCCTCTATGTGCCTGACATTCGCAAGAACCTTTTTTCAGAGAGCCTCCTAGATGCATATGGCTTCAGGGTAGTCTTCGACGCTGGGAAATTTGTTTTAAGCAAATCTGGGATGTATGTGGGATGGGGTTATATTTTCAATGGGTTGTGGAAATTTAATGCAATTTCCTGTAAATCCAATGCAATGAATAATAATAAGAAATCTGTTTCTTCTGCTTATATCATTGAGTCTTGTTCTATATGGCATGCCAGACTTGCTTAAGTGTCATTACCTTGCTTAAGTGTCATTATTTTTTAAAGGGAAAATGACACTTTTGTGCACCTAAATATACACTTTTGACACTTTCATACTCTATCTTTTTTTTTCTTTTTTTAGTACCCTGAATTTCATTTTGGAACAACTGGCCATTTATTTACCAAAAATAGCCCTGAATTTTGGTTCAATTCATGATTATTTTGGTTCAATTCATGGGTATTTTGGAATTATTGTCCCAAAATGAAATTCAGGGTACTGAAAAAAAGAAAAAAAAAAGTAGGGTATGAAAGTGTCAAAAGTGTAAGTTTAGGTGCACAAAAGTGTATTTTCCTTTTTTTAAACAATGGCTTCACTGTAGCATCTACAGTAAATTTGTCGATGATGTTGTGATGTTATTTTTTCTAACCAATGGGGTGTGAACGAGCCGAGATCTTAACGAGCTGTCTTTGAAGTTTTGTGTTGATTGTCGACGATGGTTGTTTGTTACTCCAAACCTACCGATAAATATTCAACATGTTCTTGTGTAGTGCTAGTTTGATGTTATAAGATCTCTATATGCATACATATTGATGTATTGTCTATATATCCTTTTCTAGATAGAATCAATAAGAACTTATCTAGGTAGTTTGATAAATTTCATGTATTTGCTTATTGGCGATTTTACATGTTCATATCTATATCTCTATATATTGTATATATTATATTCATGAAGTCAATAACATATATATATATATATATATATATATATATATATATATATATATATATATATATAATCATGTTTAACATCTTATATATGTTCTAATTGATGTTTTGTACATATTTGCGTATGATTTTTAAAGAATTTATACACATGTAATTTAAACGAGCCGAGCTCGAATTTGGTTATTTTTTATCGAGCCGAGCTGAAGCCCAAAACTAAAAAATTATTCGAGCTCAATCCGAATTCGAACCTGATGTGAAACAAGCGAGCCGAGCTGAGCCTTCATAATTTTGGGCTCGACTCGGCTCGTTTACAAGCCTACTGGTGATTAATTGTCTAGTTTTCTTTTAGTGGTGACATGTGTTTTTGTAGCGGACCCTAAACATATATTGTTAAATATTTCAAATAGTAACACAGTTTTATAAATAATTAATTTAATTACATTTTATTTGTAAAACCCCTAATTTATGACCAATAAACTCTTTTAAAGTGTTAAATAACATCTTGGCTTCCCTCGTGGCTCTAGCTCAAACAGCGTTTCAGCTGAGTTTGAACTCTAAGTTCTCTACTTTGCTCATCGTTAATATTAATCTTTATAAAGTGTGTTAATTTAAGTTACAAAGAGTAAATTGTATTAAATTAACCCTCATTACTCCTTGTAGATTGGACCCTTTGCTTATCAGATTTTATTATTACTTGATACCATGCACTTGCTGGTGCTTGTAAGCTTGTAGAGACTGTCTACGGTCCCAACAGTTGGTCATCACCCGACACGTCATTGCGTTAGCTCGACTGTGGGTTGGCCTGGTTTAGGCGTTCCTTTGTTGGATGAGATTTCAGTTTTGTGACCTTGTCTCTCAACTTGGATGGCAACTCAAACTTCAGGTAAGAGGGGGCATCTTCTTCACCCGTGCGGTTCATGACATATGTGGCACAGTTGGATAAGGGGAGGATAATGTTTCTTCATCCGTTATGGGTTGGTTTTCTTGGTTCCTCGATCTGGGATAAGCACTTAACGTATACGGCTGATGCTCGATCTTTGGGTGCGGAGTTTTTTCCGTCTTGTGATATTAATAAACTTCGATTTGCTCCAAAAGAAACTAGCTTTTTGTAGAGTAGTACCTTACGAGATGAGTTCTGTGGCAACTATAGCATGATGTGTTGATGTACTTTCTCGGCCGCCGACGTACTTAGGAAGGAGGCATCACCAACACTCCTCATCGAGGTGTCCTTATGCATGTGACGATATAAGCGGGATGCGGAGTCATATCGGGGATTTGGCCCTAACGGGCGTGGCTCGATTTGGCCTTTCCCAGTCTTGCGGCTCGCTACCTGAAAGTGTATATTTCCCGTTAGGGTTTCATTATTATTCAAGAGTATTTATAGGTTTACATGCTAAACCCTAATAATACAATAATAATTACAAGAAGGGTACTTTAGGTAATACACATAATAATATTAAATAATAGTTGTATATTCTAACACTCCCCCGCAGTCAGAGTAGGAGGAGGCTGGATGCTCAAACTGGATCAAAAGTCATCAAAGAGAGCCGTCGAAAGTCCCTTGGTGAAGATATCAACGAACTGGTGCGACGATGGTACATGAAGCACACACACCTGACCTGCGGCAACTTTTTCACGAACAAAGTATAAATCTAGTTCAACATGTTTGGAATGTTGGTGCTGAACAGGGTTGGTAGACATATAGACAGAGCTGACATTATCACACACAAAAAATGGTGGCAGTGGACAATGTAACTCAAGAAGAAGGTTACGCAACCAGCAAGACTCAACAACGTCGTTAGCAATACCACGATATTCAGCTTCGACACTGGACCGAGACACAACATGTTGAGGTTTGGAAGACCAAGAAATGAGATTAGGACTAAGGAAGAATAGCCAGAAGTGGAACGGCGAGTGTTAGGACAACCTGCCCAATTTGCACCAGAGTAGGCGGTGAGAGAGAAATCCTGAGATTTGTGAAGGTAAAGACCATATGTAAGAGTACCTTGGATGTAGCGGAGGATGCGCTTTATAGCGTGACAATGAGGTTCACGGGGATTATGCATGACAAGACAAATTTGTTGGAAAGCATAAGAAATATCAGGACGAGTGAAAGTGAGATATTGAAGAGCACCCGATAGGTTTCTGTAAAGTGAAGGATCAGAGACCGGAGACCCAGAAGATGAAGACAACTTTGATTTTGTGTCAACTGATGTGAGACAGGGATTGCAGGAGGACATGTTGGCACGAGCCAAGATCTCTCGAGCAAATTTTTCTTGAGATAAAGTAAGACTAGAGGGGGTACGGGTGACAGATATGCCGAGAAAATAATGTAAGGGTCCAAGATTGGTCATAGAAAATTAAGAGTTGAGACGAGACATGATGGACGTGAGAAGTTGGGTTGAGGAGGCTGTAAGAATGATGTCATCCGCGTAGAGGAGAAGGAAAGCAATGTGAGTATCATGACGATATATAAAGAGAGAAGTGTCAACTTTACTACTCACAAAACCTATAGAGCCTAAATGAGTAGCAAATCGATGATACCAAGCCCGGGGGTCTGTTTTAGACCGTATGATGTCTTTTTCAGGCGACAAACATGATGAGGAAAAGAGGAGTCCATAAAGCTATGAGGTCGTTTCATGTAAACTGTTTCAGTGAGATGGCCGTGAAGGAATGCATTTTTGACGTCAAGTTGATGAATAGGCCAAGAGTGGGAGATAGAAAGACTGAGAATAGTATGTATAGTGGCAGGCTTGACGACAAGACTGAACGTGTCATCGTAGTCAAGACCGGGTTTTTGGGTGGACCCTTGGGCAACCAGGCGAGCCTTGTAACGCTCAAGAGAGTCATCCGACTTGAATTTGTGACGAAAGATCCATTTAGAGCCGACAATGTTGACATTGGGTGGGCATGACACCAAATCCCAAGTGTCATTGGCACGAAGAGCAGAGATTTCAGCGTTCATGGCATTTTTCTAGTCAGGACTTGTGAGAGCTTGCTTGTTGGATCGAGGAATAGAAGTAGGAGTAATAGTAGAGATGTGAAGGTCAAGAATACGACGAGGCTTAAATAACCCAGCCTTGCCTCAAGTCGTCATGTGGTGTGAGGGACGTGGTGGGGGAGGAAGTGGCGGTGGAGCGGGAGGCGATGGGGTCGGTGGTTGAGAAGGAGGTACGGTAGTGGGAGGGTTATCATGAGGAGATGAGAGTGTAGCGCAAATGGAAGGAAAAAGGTAATCGTCAGATGAGTAAAGGAAGTCATAAGAAGGCGTGGGTTTGTTTTGATGAAAGGAGGAGTAAGGAAATACCGACTCATCAAATAAAACATGACGAGAGATGATTATTCGACCAGTCGACATGTTGAGGAATCAATAGCCACGATGGTTGGAAGGATATCCTAGAAAGACACAATATGAAGATCGATGAGCTAATTTATTACAAGAAGTGGAAGATAAATTTGGATAGCACAAACATCCAAAAACACGAAGGTGAGAGCATGTCGGTGGAATTTGAAAGATTGCCTCAAAGGGTGTACGAAGGGATAAGGTTTTGGTAGGGAGTAGATTAAGTAACTGGATGACCATGTTTAATGCCTCGACACAAAGAGAAGGAGGAAGTTGAGCTTGAAATAGGAGAGTGCGAATAATATTATTAGTTGTCTGAATCATGCGTTCTGCTTTACCATTTTGTTGAGAGGTATGTGGGAACGAAAGTCGGAACATGATTCCATGTGAGTCAAAAAAAGATTTGAATTGAGAATTATCAAATTCGCGACCATTGTAACATTGAAAAGATTTGATGGGAATGTTGAACTGTGTTCGAACGTAGACGTGAAATTTGAAAAATATGAGATAAACATCAAATTTAGCACACAAGGGAAACACCCATAAAAATGAGAGAAATCATCCAATAATAAAAAATAATATTTAAAACCATTTGAACTTAAAACTGGAGATGTCCATAAATTAGAGTGTACTATTTCGAATAAACTAGTGGTACGTGACGTAGAAGAAAAAAAATGGGAGACGAGAGTGTTTTCCCAATTGGCAAGCATGACAAAGATGGTCAAAATCGACCTTATTACAAGAAATTATTTTTCTAGAGCAATGAAATTTAGAAATATGATCTCCGGGGTGACCAAGACGATGATGCCATGTAGAAGGAGATGTGTCGGTGGATAGAATCATGGAGGAAGGTGATGGAGCTGAAATGGAAGTATGAGAGACGGGATAGAGATCTCATGTGCTATCACATCGGAGGAGAGGAGTCCTGATCTGTAGATCCTTCATAGAAAAACCATACGGATCAAATTCAACTGAACAAGAATTATCACGTGTAAATTTACGAACAGAGACAAGATTTTTAATAATATTGGGACTCACCAAGATATTACGAAGAGATAAAGAACGGTGAGAAGTAGGAACAATAGTTTGACCAGTAAATATGACAGGTAAAGATGCACCATTTTCAAAAATTATTGAACTAGAATTTAAACACGATGAAAGAGAGGAAAGTATACCTGGATTATGGTTCGTATGAGTTGATGCACTTGTGTCCATGTACCAATCTTCAGATGGTTGCTGGAGTGTCATTGTAGAAAAAAGCGAAACCAAATATGTGGGTGTAACTGGTGGGCCATCACTTGAACCGGTCTGGACATTGTTGGGTTGACTACTGGAGTGAATCGGTGGAGCAGCTATGTAGTGGGCTGGTGCTGGCTGGTGAGCGAACTGACCTGAGAAAGTGGGCTAGGCTGGTGAGTGCTGGAGGCAGCATAATGGGCTACGTGCTGGAGCTAGGCTGGAGCGAGCTACTGTTGGCGGGTTTGGTGTTGTTGGGCCGAAGATGTGTGTTGTTGGACCGAAGACAAGTGCTGATGTTGGGCTGCGAGCTGCTAGATCTGGGCAGATAATAGTTGGGCTTACTCATGCAACTATTGCAATTGTGGGCTGATGGCAGCAAGCCCAGTACCTATGTAACTCATAGAACTAGATGGAAACACATTAAAATTAGATGAAGTATTTTTGTGGACGAAATTGAGGAGTCCCGGGTCTTGCGCCAAGGATACCCGGTGCCTGAGGAAATTAATTAACTCCACCACGACCCGAGCCATTACCGTAACGACTTTCTCGCCCTTGAGATCGGCCCCTACCAAATTGTTGAGTTGGAGAAAAATGTGGAAATTGATTTTGAGTGATAAGAACAGTGAAATTTTCTGTTGTGGGGGAAGAATTATGACGTTATTCGGCAAGTAAGAGTATGGACCGAACTTCATGAAAAGTGGGAAAAAGAGATTTATGTTGAATGACCTCTGTGAGTGTGTTATAAGATTTAGGGAGACCATGAAGTGCTTGGAGAACAAGATCTTGATCTTTAATAGGTTGGTTCACATCTGCTAGTTGGCAATATTTTGTGATAGTTAAAATGTATTTTTTAAGATTTCGAAGTCGATGATGTAATTGTAGGGCACGAGACATTTGATTATCACAAAATAACGATTCAATATATTTCCAAAGACTCAAAGCAGTAGCACTTGGGGTAAAATATAATATAATAAATCTTGATGTATAGTAGCATAGAGCCACGTAACAACTAAGGCATCAATGTGATGCCAAGTAAGGTCAGAGTTTGGAGTAGGGGAGGTCGATGGAACGGGATCAGAAGAGACGGGAAGTATAGGTTCGATATGGTCTAAATCATTATGACTCAAGCAAAGCATACGAAACATTTCACGCAATTATTTATAGCAAGAAACTTTAACTGTTAATTTTATCGGTACAAAATTTGAAGCATTTGTAATAGTATATGCAGGATGAAGATAACCATAGTTGCTTGATTGATTTAGAGTTACGTTACTGAGTTGGTCTTCTATGGCCATGATAGATAAGAGAAAAATTTTGAATAAAAGACCAAGAAGCAGGCATGAAAAAAAATAACAAATAATGATAGACACAAATAAGACAAAATAGAAAAGAACAAAATAGAAAAGGACAAAGCGAGGAAGAAGACGAACCAGAAAAAGAAAATGCAGAGAAGAGGACGAAACAGAAAGAGACAAAGATGAAAAGCAAACAAAATAGAGAAAATACATAATGGAGAAGAGACAAAAATAAAGGCCAATATAAACTCAAAACCTGGTAGAGATGGTTGGGATGATGGCGCAGAAACGGTGGTTGGCGCAAAAGTGTGGGAGAGAGTTTTTCCCTCTAATAACCTGTTATAACCTCTCGTTACACTATTCCCCAACTGGGGTTCATCGATTTCCTATAAAAAAATAATTTTCCCACTCGTTACATCCAGGGAACCCTCGTCACACCATTTCCCTGAAATGATTCATTGATTTACTATAGAAAAATACTTGTCCCCCTCGTTATACCATTCTCCCCTTCAGGGTTTAGTGATTTCCTATAAAAAAATACGCGTCCCTCTCGTTACACCCGAGGACACTTGGTTACACCATTCCCATGATGAATCTTGTTGGGGATAGGTGTAATGAGTGGGCCGGGAATTTAACCCCCTCGTTACGGTCGGGACTCTGTTCACTTATACGGTATAGTTTCCCACGATAAGGTTGAGCATCAACCAGAATTTAGATGTTAATTATGGAAATACATGTCATATTAATGAAAACACTTAGTATTTTATAAGAATACATGACATAATAATAAAAATACGTGCGAGTAGCTAATTCTCACCGTTTGTACTGGAACATGCCCCAATATATATGCATGTGGTTTCACTAGTGGTGTGCATATAATTGACACGATCAACTAATGGTGGCCATGTTGGGCATCTGAACATAGCCAACACAGATTGGTCAATGTCTCGTCGATGATTTATGACAATAAATTTCATCAGGCGGACAACGTTTGAGGCAAATAATTACTATGTAAATCGGGAAATTTTGTTTTTCCACTAGTGTATATATATTTACTTACCCCTTTGAGCATTACCAAGCTTTCAACAAAATCGAGCAAAATGTTACTGAGTGTAAACCCTAGATCTGTAAAGCCAAAACAAGCATCGTTCATCTTTTTCGAATCATAGAGATGAAACTGTTAGATTATAATTAAGAGAAAGACAACAGGTAACAACACTTTCTATCAAAGGGATAGATTTTCCTTTACTCGTAAGAACTACTTATACAAAGAATACAATGGTTTGAAATTTAAAGAAGACAATTACTCCTAATAAACCTATAATAAAAGAGAATTAAACTCTAGGTAATAAAAGAAAAATAACGCAAGATAATTCTAACAACTAATGCACTAAAGGCTAATAAAAACCATTTCTTTCATGCTTGCTAACCGTGGCCACAACCAAGAGTGTGCAACCTTTGACATACCGGTTTCTTGTTCAAGAGGTTATGTTCCATGCACCAACACATTATGTTTCAAGATCAATTCCAACAGAAACAACCTCAAACTTTCCGTTCTGGCCTTGTCGATCCTCAGCAAAAGCTCACCGTTCCTACCAAACCCTTTAGGCGATCCAGCAAAATTCAACCTGTACATATGCGTCCACGACACCTTATTATCATCACGACACTCCTCTTTTTTCATCTTCCAAACACTAAATAGCATCATATTCCGCTGGTCACCAACTAACATCACAACGGAACGGCCCAACACTTGAACACTTAAACTCGTACCGTACTCACCAAAAACATCATCATCATCATCTTCGTGAACACCATCCTCGTGATCATCAATCTCTCTCGGCCATAACAATCTAGGTTTGTACGGAACTAGTGTTTGGTGCATTGTTTCCTCAACGAGGTCGAAGGAAACGACAGTCGAGTGAGTTGCTGTTTTCCCGAGCCAATACAAACATCCATCGAAAGAATTATAAACACCTCCATGGGAATACTTGGTGTAATTGTAATAAAATTCATCACGGACACCTCCATGCATATGCTCGTAGGACAAATCCAGATCCACTAAAACCCGTCTCCAAGATAAGGATCTCGAATCGTAAACTTCAACCCACAATGGCTCGTACGCTCTATACTGATTCAACTCATTAAGGCTCTCCACGAATCTACCCATGCCATACGTGATTCGTAAAACCTTGTACACAAGTTGGTCAATGAACCCGAAACCAATAGCTACCATTTTCTTGTACTCCCAACGTTCCATGTAATAATCTGGGTCGTCGTCGACGAATGTGAGATTGGGTATCTCAATCCCCGACTCGGGAAGGATATGGAAACTTCTGGTTATTGGGTTAGTAACAATATACATGTCCTGAGAATCTAGGGAATATAGGGCCAAAACGACGTCGTTGCAGTGACCTAGGATGCTGATGCCTTCCTCATCGTCAACCTTGGACTTCTTCTTCTTCATGTGCTTCTTCCATGGGAATTTGATCTCGAGATGCTCCGATGCGGTTTTCATAGTGTTATCGATTCGATAGTAGTGGAATTTTCCGTCGTGGTCCGTTCTGCTATAAGTGTGGCATATGTCGAAACCGAGAACGGACGATGATGATGATTGTAATTTATTGAAGTGGAGATGAGTGTTTACGAAGAACGGACCAGTGATTAGGTGATTCCAAGGTTTCGAGACGGACAAGAACCGGAGAAGAGATTTCACCGGCAGTCTTTTTAGTATTTCCGACAAAACATGTTCCGTCCAAAAGCCGGTGCCGTAGCCACCACCGACATCCATGGTGTATGTTTCGTAACCAAAGTAGCTTTTGTTTGTCCTAGGAAGATCTGTAAGAACCAACTTGTTTTATTTAGATTTTATTTCCTATTTCTAGTTTACTATTCATTAATACGGGACAACGTGTGTGTTTTAGGTAAGTTAATGGGATTTCATACGCGTGCTTAATATTTTGATTATTGGTGTATAAGGTATTAATTTTCTCAATTCTCATATTTATTTATAGATTCATACCAAAATCTTTGGTCCGAACTTTTGTGGTCTGTTCTCTACGTCATAATAGGTGATTAGGGTTTTACCGATTTGGGCGACGTCTCGCGTGTCTGTGAGGAGGGAGATCTACAACAGGTTATGGGTCGTGCAGCGGTGGGTGGCGACACATGTGAGAGAGTCGGAGGGATGGAAAGACGGTGCGGATCTCTGGTGAGTCGGGTTAGAGTTGAATCTGATTTTTGGGTTGGTTAGTTTGCGATGGTCAAATGTGGGGGTATTATTTTGATATTATCTGTGAGGGGAGATTGTTCCAGGAGGGGGTCATTGGTGGATGGGCAGAGAAGTTTCACTGAACAGTTGGGTGCAGGAATGGGGGTGATTGTGGCGGACAAATTAGGACGGGGCTTATCGGAGATAGGCCCGGTTTGGTCGGTTGGTATTTCAGTACTGGGAGGGAACTGAAGTTCTCTGGCGTTGGTGGGCAGATTCATGCAAGCATACCGAACTAGGGGGTCTTGGCTTTTTTAGGCTTCAATATGTCACCTGGGTGTCTCATTGGGATCAGTACTTGCAGCAAACAGGGGGTCTCTAGTGTCGATAGGTGAACCCAGATAAGCCCAATGAGCTGAGAGAATATGAATTTTTAAAGATCCGCAATTCCCATATTGATTGTAGGGTTGATCGAGGAAACTGGTTAAAGGCGGTTTGCGGCAAAATCACGGGGTTTCTCCATCCGTATGAGGTGGAGGCCGTGACTCTATTTGAGGCTAACTGGTTCGAGTCGATTAGTCTCTGGGGTTATCATGGATGCCTGATTAAAGCATTCTACAGCGGGATCACGTGATTTCTCCATTCGTATGAGATGGAGGTCGTGACTCTACATGATGTTAGACAGGTAGAGATGAACAACTTTGGAGCAATCATTAACGAAGGGTGTTGCGTACTATTCACTATCGGAATATGTGTTTGTTTTTTCTTTTGCTCGGTATCAAATGGTTCACGAATTGGCCAAATTTATTTTAACTAACAGTAGTTGTGATTATGGCGAGGGGTCTGTCCTACCATCTGTAGTTTATATTATCCGACTTTATGCCGGATTAGTTGCTATTTAATCAATAAATTCACTTTTCCCTCAAAAAAAAGAATTTGAATTACCATAATAGGGGTAATGAACTAATAGGAAACTTTGAAAATAAATTTAGTATAAATTTTTTCCTCGAAATTTTTTTCGAACCCGCCACTTCATCCTTTTTATTCTGATCCCAACCCAAGTTTATTCGATGCACCATTGCCGGAGGAGCGGCTTTCACCGGCCTTTCTCTCTTCGGCGACACCTTTACCTCCTGGCCTTCCTTCAATTTCTCAATCCTCCCCATCCCACACCACACCTCCACAACTTTTAGTTTAAGCATGATTTAGTGGGTCTTCCTTCATTTCGGAGCTCCCTGCAACCGTGGTTTGTCGATTCTCAATCCCTTATCGGATTCCCTCTGTGGCTCGCTCAGTTCTTGTGCCCACGACCTTCTGGTGCTGGCTCACCCAACTTTATGGTTGGATTCTCTTCTTTAATTGTGACGGCGCCGTTCTCACCTCCAGTGGTGGATTTCCGCCCCGATTTGCTCTTTCTGGCCTCGGATTTCGCCTGATCGGCGGATTCTGTGGCCGCCCAGGCGTTGGCATCTCCTCTGGTTCCCTCTCCGACGATTTTCCTGATTCAAGCCGCCGTCGTTTCATCTCTTGGCGTTGTTTCTGCGCCTCGGTCTTCTCGTGCATTCTAGTCCACGCTGCCACTGCCGACGTTTCATCTTTTATGGGTTCTGAGACGCATGCTTTTCTTGGAAAGCGTTGACACGCATTGAAGTGGAAGACATTTGGTGGGTCTTCTCCACGAGCCTCATTCATTTCTCCAATTGGGCATTTTTTGTGCTCAATTTCAAAACTTACAAGTGCCTCCTCCAATCCTCTGCCCACCACTCTCAAGTCCAAAGTTCAAAAAGACATCAAAGAAAGTCAATCGTCTTTCAAGAATTTATGGTCGGGTTTTTGGACGGAGATAGTAGTAGTTTTAATCAAGCTTATTTCATTTCAATGTTTTCAATTTCATCTTGTACTCTTTGGTAACTTGTTTACCTGATGTAATTCTAACTCTAATTCCCTCATTGCAATCTTTTGCTAGTTATCCTCAATATCAATTTAAATTGCTGAGAAAAAAAATTATATGGCGTCAATAATCCCTTTACCTCCTCCCTTTCTCAGATTCAGTTTGTGTTATTTGGGTGTTTTATAGGGGTTACAATGTTCCATACCTTATGGCTGCAGTACGTAGATCTACCTAACACGTTCTTTGTTCATGAAAGTAGACTTCACGTCCATGTGATGGACTTCCCAACCTGCTCCTAATATGGATCTATTAGGTGCCCACATCGACACCTCTTTATTTCCATTTAGTGCCAAATATCTCTCGTTATGTGGTATTTTAAAGACTTTTTACTACTTCACGTCTTTGGGTATAATGCATATATGCATAAAACAGGTGAAAATTGAGAAAAATGGACTAGAATCGAGCGAGCACGAGACATGCAAAGCAGAATTTGTCAGAGAACACAACTTTCTCGTATTTAGCTCGATTTGACCCAAAGTTATATCAAATCGAATATAACTAGTTGATCTACAAATTTGTAGAATAAAGTTTTCACTAATCTCATGTAAAGAAGGTAAAATGCAGTCAAAGTCAGCACCAAAACATGAAATTTTCATAGTCTAGATTACATAACAACAAATTTGTGAGCGTCATAACTTCCACATTCAAAGTACAAATCAAGCAAATGTTATGTTTAAATTGAAAAGAATGAAAAGAGGTACAATTATCATGAATTTTTTCTTTTTACATTGGAAATCCGGATGAGTGGGAAAACACATGCGACAATTCTTGTGACGGAAGAATTTTTTGCATTGGAAGTCACACGAAAAATGTCACATGTCAAAAAAAGTTAAAAAATTGCAACGTTTGTGTGGCGTTCTTGTGACGTTCAGGTGACAATCATCATAGACCCGAAAATCGCTTATAAATTGATCTTTAGAACTATTTTATCGATATCTATTACCTCCACTGAAAACTAACATAACATCTCTGCTCCATGACGAATTTGGGAGCTCCATTTATTGCAATCACCATCAATTTCAATAAGGAGACAAGAAATCATCGCGACAACACGGTTGAAGATCACATGAGCCTCCATTTCTACCAGGGATTCAGAGTTTGATGTATCTTTCTTTTGCTCTTGAACTGTTGTGTACTAAAATGATTTTGTTAATTGCATCATGGTTATGAATTTTTAACCCATAACCATGGGGGCTAGATCTTGTGACAAAACCGTTATGATAAGTTTTGTTTTTAGTTAATTGATGCATGACCGAATTAATTTCGTTTTGTGCATATTGTTTATGAATGTTGAATTAGATGTTTGATGTCCTTAGCTTGAGTTCGAAATCAGTTTCGAGAGGTGTGATCAAGAATGGATCTAAGTAGGCTCAAGAGGTCGGTCTTCTTGAGTCGATTTCTCGATTCGAAAATTGTTGTGCTTAACGCGATGGAGGGTTGATTGTAATTCCTTAAAGGTTTATCGACCTGAAATCATGTGTTACCTAATGTCGAATAGTGGGTAACGTACTTACAACATAGACCAGTTTATGCATGCTTGATTGTCTGAATCTTTGACTTGGATTGACTTATGAAGCTTGAGTTATGAAAAGTATGATTTTCGATTGAATGCATGCAAATGTGTTTGAATTTATTTTGTGTTTCACGTTGAATGCTAATATCACTATTTAGGGTTCAATCTTTTATTCTCGATTAACACCGAGAGGTGGGATTGAGAGTTGGCATAAATAAATTGTGATTATTGCAACACTGGAGGGCGCTAGGAGACCGATCTCTCGCAATACATTTCTGTCGTCCACACGCCGCCTCTGCTGACGATGTAGATTTGCGATTTTTTGGTCACTTTGAGTTCTCACCGTCTAATTTATCAACTTCAGACACCGTCGATCTGCCAGAATCCAAAAACTCGTCGACGGATTCTGCGACGATCCGCCCGGCCTCCTCGTTACACCACTCCCCAACGTGATAACACTTCCTCTCATAAGTTATAGTATATGTGACCTTGGCCCCTTGCCACGTACTGGTTCTCGTGATTCTCCAATCTAATTGTTGTACGCATCCCTTAATTAGTGTGTATATATAAATTCCACCAAAATTAGAGCAATGCAGTAAAACTTATTTCTTAGTATATATCAAACAAGTTTCAATAGATTCCTTTTCTTTTGAGCTATTACAACCTTGTACGTCTTTGTAGACTCAAGATTAATATTCAATTTCATCTAGAAGTTTCGTTTTAAAACCTAGTGTCACTTGCACATATCTTCCGCAACTGCCACTGATGATTTTTTCCGACAAGTAACCCTCCTCCTCCTCCTCCTCCTCCTCATCCTCATCCTCGGAATCCATGAAATCCTCCTCCTTGGCCTCGAATTCTCCGAAATCCTCGTAATTCACCGACCCAGACGCAATCAACTCATCTCCGGCACCGACTCCATCCCCGGCTCGTCTCAACTCCGGTCCATCGGGATCACTCCCCCGGGAAGCACCGCCGCGCTCTCTCCGGCCGATCTCGAAAAGAGTATCATCTCCGTCGACACCTCGCCCTCCCCCAGAAACTGACGAGCTCTGACGGTCCCGAACACGCGCGCCACACGCGCCGCGTCCTCCTGGCCGCCGAGCACGGCGACCTCGACCCTGGCACCGACGGCGCGGCTGAAGAGGTTGTACTTGATCAAGATGGCGCCGTACCTGCCGCGGATGGTCTTCCGGAGGAGCGTGTCGTACACGGAGGAGTCGCCGACGCGGTCCACGTGGACGGACCCGACGGCGATATCGCGGCGGTCGTGGCCGTCGAACAGGCTGACGTGGATGGTCCACCGGTCGCATGTATCGTGAGGATCGGCGGTGAGGGTGAGGAAGTCGCCGGCGAGTTTGGTCTCGGGGTTGCCGATGCTCCGCCGGTAAAAGGTCTCGACGCCGCAGTACTCGATCATGATCTCGCCGTAGATCTGGCCGTCGCCAGCGGTGCGGAGGATCTGTACGGACTCGATGGTGAGGACAGCCGTTGTATAACCATCACGCACATACATTGTGATTTTGGAGATGACAATATATTGGAGACGTACACAAGCACAACATTATTGAATTTATAGGTATTAATATATTATTATGGGTATCGTCACTTTCCTCAATCCTATTAAACCCTAAATTTAATTTAGTGCGGCTTTATAAGGGTTTAAGAATAATAGTTGGTCAATGTGACGTTCAAGAGAAACGGTAACGGAGGGCAAGAAGAAGAAAAATATTTGGTCAAAGGAAGTATCGTAGCGGGGCAGCTTTTTGAGAAGGCTGAACGAGAACGAATGTGTAGAAATTGTTGTGGGAGTGTATACCACTTAATATGGCTTATGTGGTTTCTCAAGAATCTACGAAACGTCCTTCGTTGAATAAAATAATTAGAAGTGACATAAATTTCTAGAAACCAATATTGGAAACTTAGAATCTTTTACATTCATGTGGACTATCATGATGGTACCACTAAAAAGCGGCCATGTCCCTAAGAGTTAGGTTCGTCCCGATTGACGATTTCGCGATGCTGTCCGTGATTGATTTTCTGGTTTTTTTCATGAAGTCCGGCTATCGGGTCTTTTGGAGAGAGCCTGGCGGCTGTCAAGCGAGATCTGGGTTTTCCCTACGAGTGGTGAGGTTTTCGTGGCGCTGCCCGTGAGTGGGTCTCCGCGGTGAGTCCGGCATTTGGGCTTCATGGTGAGAGTTAGGTGGTTGTGCCTTGGGTCCGGCTTAGTCGACGCGTCAGGGGCCTGATTGGTCAGCGTTTGGCGTGGGTGAGTCGATTGGGTCGGGTGAGGGAATGTGTCAGGATGGGAGACTGGTGAGTTTGCCATGGTAAAGTTAAGGGTATTATTTCGATATCATCTGTGAGGGGAGACAGGTCGGGGAGGAGGTCAGCGGTGGTTGGGCAGAGAAACTCCTATGATTAGCTTGTTGCGGGAACAGTGGTTATCAGTGCAATTAGAGCAGACAGAACCGGGCGGGGCTTATCGGAGGTACTGCAGGAAAATTCTGATGATTTGCTTGTTGTGGTTTTAGTTGTTTATGAATCGGTACTGGGAGATAATAAGAGTTCTCTAGCGTTGATACGCAAATTTATGTAAGCATATCGAACTAGGGGGTCTTGGTTTTCTTGAGCTTTAATTCTTCCTTGGGGTGTCCATTAGGCTCGATCGTGGGAGGGATCGGGGGTTCTCTAGCGTCGATGGGTTGATCCAGTTAAGCAAAAAGAGTTTGGAGAAGTTGAATTATTAAATATTCGCGATTCCCATATTGATTGTAGGGTTGATCCAGAAAGCTGGTTTAATGCGTTCGGCAGTGAGATCACGGGGTTTTTCCATCCTTAAGTGGAGGTTGTGGCTATGTATGATGCTAACTGGTTTTAAGTCGGCCATGTCTAAAGAACTCTGCAGCGAGCTCGCGGTCTCCATCCCTATGAGGTGGAGGTCGTGTCTTTACATGATTTAAACGCATCGAAATGAACATCTTTGGAGGAATCATTAGCAGTTGTTGCGTACTGTCCACTTCTGGGACATGTCTTTTTATTCATTTTTCACTTCGCTCTTGTAATTTTGTGACTCATAAATTAACGATATATACTTTAACTAACAGTGGCTGGAATCACGGTGCGGGGTTTGTGATGCGGTGCGGTCGAAGAAGTCGGTATGCAGAATCGAAAAACATAGCTTTTTCCATGACGTACGACAAATTTCGGTCATTGGAGATCATGTAGAGGGTCAAAATCGAAATTTCTTAAGTTTTAGACAGTTTTTGCAGTTTAATATTTCATTTTGTACAATTAGGATTTGACTATGTTTTAACTATGTAAGCACTCTTATAAGTTTATTGTTATTTAGTTTTTGAAGTTTAATAAAAAAATCGAGATTTCTCTCAAATCTATCATTTTCGGTATTCTTACGAATTAACGAATTTTGATAAATAGTTCTTCCTAGTCACGTATACGCTGCATCAGTTTGTCCCACCATATATTGTTTGGATTGCCCGTTAAGTGCTAGGTTAGTTTTTTAATAATATTCGAGTCTCCCTCTAAAAATCATAATGGTACCACTAGATTCTCCAAATTTCTCAAGATTCTTATTACTCTATCTTGTTCGTAAGTTTGGGAATAGTTTCAATTTTGTTCCCGCAACAAAACCATCCTTTTTGTTATCCGGCTTACTTTCTCTTCATGTTTGATAGTTTGGGTGTCTGATCTTGAAAGAACATTATGGTAGAGAACACTTGTTGAGATGACGGGCAATCAATCCACTCCCCGGAAAAATGTGACTGAGAGTTCAACTGGAAACTCAACAGGGACAAAGACTCAAGAACGGGGCGGACTGCCACTCTCTTATCCAATGCTACAAAGAGAAACTACGAGGTATGGGCCCTTAAAACAAAAATATTGATAGGTGAATTAAGAGTATGGGGAGCGATAGAATTGGGGATTCAGTAATGAAAAACGAGATTAAGGGGCATAACTGTAATCTCGCAGGCGATCCCAAATTCAGTAATAATGTCCCATATCTAATAATTATTGAATTGTTCAATCACGTTATTTGAATTATAAGTATATTCAATGTCACATATCTAAAAGTGTCAAAATCGGCAAAATTTAAAATACATTTTAACTTATGACTGGGTCAATTTGATAAGTGATTATGAAATGCTTAGACTCGACCTAGAGTGTTGTGTAACACGTTTTCATAATTTAGGATATGAGATTTCTCCAACAATATATCATGAGCTCTAAATAGACAAGAGGTGAATGAGAAATTGAACCTCAAACATGAGCACTTGAAATGGTGTTGAGAAAAATTAGTTGTGCAGAAAATTTTAGGGGCCGGAAGCCCGGCCCAGTTTTGCTAAGGCCTAAAAAAATTCCCAACAAAATTTCCATGTTGTGATTGGCAAAATATTTTATTTCCAAATACACTTGTAATTGGAAATAAATATTTCCGAATCACAAACGTTTGGGACATATATTTTTGAAATAATTGGTTTCGAGATATATATATTTTTAAATATAATATTCGTAAATAAATATTATATTTGTAAATGAATGTAATTGGGAACTTGAAATATTCGGTTTCAAGTTATTTTATGATAATTATAATGTGATATAAATAAATAAACGTATTTGTTTAATCTGTTTGTCTGGTTTTGCTGGATCTCACATCTGAAATATATGAATCGCTTCACCAGCTTATACAATAATCGGAGTTTTCACCTATCAGATTGAGCTTTTACGTGGGTTGGGATTCTGATATGGTATCAGAGCTTGGTGTTATCTTGGATGTAACCTCTATCACGCCATCGGGCCTAAAAAGTATGGATCATGCCATCTATTTTCGATGGATCGGAGGGCATCCATTCCGTGCCGGCCCCGCTTGTATGTTTCCATGTGCATTCCAATCCGGATTGGACGTGAGTGGGGGTGTTGGAATCTCATATCTGAAAGATGTGAATCTCTTCACCAGCTTATATAACAATATAGATCTCCACCTATTAATTTAAACTTTTATAAGGTGGGTTAGGATTCTGTCAGGCTCAATTCTTATTCTTGCATGAATGAACGTATGTTGCTTTAATTATGATTACCATTACATATCTTGATGAAAAATACTTATGTCAATTGTTTAGAATAAAAATAATACTTTTATTTGTAAACACTTGTAAATTTTAAAATAAGGAACATCACCTTCAATGTGTTTCGTACACTTATGAAAAACGGGATTGGAGATAAAGGAATTGGCTTTGACTAGAGAACTTGAAGGTTACTAAGAAGCTGAGATAAGCAGACAATTTTTAGACAGTATTCTGCCTCAGTTAAGTAATATGAGATGACAATTTGTTTCTTTGATCGCCAAGACATTGGGAAATATTCAAGGAAGATCTTATATCTAGTGGTGGATTTGCGTCTGTCTGTACATCCTGTCTAATTTACATCGCAATATGGTCGGGGAGAGAGAGAGAGAGAGAGAGAGAGAGAGAGAGAGAGAGAGAGAGAGAGAGAGAGAGAGAGAGAGAGAGAGAGAGAGAGGAGGAGGAAGAGGCTCTGGGAGGAAGAAAGATTCCCTACTCATGTTTACTCTTATGATAACGTGGAACATGAAAGAGTAGCGTAGAGTGTACATCAACTGGCTCAAAATGTGCACTGTGTAATTGATATCCGCGAAAATTATAGTAAGATACAATAGACATCCTACCAGGCGACGATATTGCCCAATATCCTGGCAATGGGCCCTTCATCACTTGATAATCGATATTGATGTTGAAGGGGGAAATCTACTTAGATTACAACTATATCGAGCGTATATTTTTTTTGTATGAGCGCAATATTTGAGGGAGGTCTTGCAATCTCAAGGCCGAGGAAGTATTTCAACTTACGCATGTTTTTTATTTTGAAGTTCCGGTCTAAGTGGTCATTTAATTGTTAAATTTGAAAGCATATGTTTCGGTGTTGATGATGTCGTCCACATAAATTAAGACATCAATGTAAGCATTGGGGGTGGTAAGAGTAAATAAGGAGTAATCCGCAGGAGAGGTCTTGTAACCAAGGCCCACTATGGACTCGGTGAACGTGTGATACCAAATTCAAGACCGAGTTTCGTCCTACGAAGAAGATTACACTCTCTGATCGATCCAAAGACGAATGTGTTGAAGTCGTTGCCGGAGAGCCTATACCGCTTAATGTGCCTTATGTGGTTTCGCAAGAATCTACGAAACGACCTTCGTTGAAGATTTGCGTAAAGTTGAACGGTTACGTGCAAGACGAAGATGGCAAGGTCATTTCTTTTAAGCAATTAAGAAGAGACATAAATTTCTATCATACTTCTTGGAAACCTAGAATGTGTTACATTCCCGTGGACTATGATGATGATGGTACCACTAAATTCTCAAAATTTCTCAAGATTCTTATTACTCTATCTTGTTTTGACGACGATGATTGATCTTGGAAGGAGCTTTTAGGTTTGGGAAAGTTTCAATTTTGTTTCGTTCTCTCTTTTATCATTATTATTAAATGTATTGTTATTGTCAAAGGTAGAGATATTGAAATTTTGTTACATTTAATTATAACGAAATGACACTTTCATATTGTGACAATCAATGCTAAAATGACTACATACCCTGGTTTAAGAAATCAGAGTATAACTGGTCCAATTTGATTTATCAAACTATATTTAAAATTGTTCAAACTTAATTTTAAACATGTGAGCATAATTGTAATTGCATCTTAAATATAAACCAAATTGAACCTGAGATAAACAAAATTGAACCAATTCAATTTATAGTTTCTTAAATAAAGAGTAATTTAGGCATTTTAGGTTGTCTCAAAAAAATGTCAATGTACTAAAAAAGAAAAAAAAGTATTTAGGATATGAAAGTGTCATTTTGTTATAGTTAGGTAAAACAAAATGTCATTATCCTCAAATGTTGAGGCTATATATATATATATATATGGAAATAATAAATATCGTGCAGAAAGGTGTGAGTTTTCTCGCAACAGAACCATCCTTTTTGTTCTATCCGGCTTATTTTCCCTTACTCTTTGATGGTTTGGATCTCTGATCTTCAAACAACATTCCCTAGAAAATTGTGACTAAGAGTTCAACTGGAAACTTAACAGGGACAATGACTCAAGGAGGGGGAGGACTGCCGATCTCTTATTTAAAGTGAAGATAGTGATGCGTGCATTAGGAGTATGGGGAGCGAGACCATTGTTGAAGAAGAACGAGATAGAGGCATCAGCCATAATCTTGCAGGCGATCCAAGATTCAGTAGTGACGTCGATCACAGAACATAACACATCAAAAGAGGCATGGAAATCTCTAAAGAAAATGCGAATTGGGAAAACTTGTGTTAAGAAATGCGAATTCGTTAAACTCTCTATGAATGAGTATGAGATTATAAGTGAGTATTCTCTAAAGTTATCTAATATTGTGAATGAAATCAGGACTCTAGGGAGCGAAATGATGATACGTTGATTTTCTACCACTTACTTGGCCACTTTTCACCCAAATTTGGACCTACGTTCGTCCCCATTTTCCATGGAGATGCCCTATTTCTATCCCATTATGTACTTTACGAGTGTTTTTAGATTATTGTAGAAAATACAGGGTCTTAGATGAAATATGCATTTTCGTGAATACCCATATTCACCATCAAAATCAAACAAAGAAAAAGCCCAAAACTCAATACCATGACAAAGTTGGCGCCAAGGTGGCAAGTTCATAATTAAAGAAAATATCTAAAGCCATCTAGAAGGAAAAAATACACGGCCCTTGGTCTTGTATGAGAGAGATAACATACGAGCAAAGTTCAATTATTTATGTACATCATGAAAACTGAGTCTCTACAATTAGATTTAATCTCTCTTTCTTCCTCTTATACTTATGCATGTTTGCTTGAATATTATGAACATGTATTTTCTTACTATGAGTAGTAACTAAACACTCCATTGATTTAGGGTACATAACGAATCAGTAATATCAGGGATGTGTGAATCAAATTTACATACATATAGCCTCACGTTCACGGAGTTCAAGAGAAGGGAAAAAGGACGAGTTGTGCTATAAAGTGGAGGCACTCGATAAATGTGTCAAAAATATCCCTATAAAAGAAAATGCAGAAAAGAGTTGATGGATCGATTATCGACAAATGTTCAGTAAATCGGTTCGATTCTAAGCTCGCGAGTACCTTCCAGTTCTATGTTTTAAGGACTGGAATCAAACAAGAATTGTTATCCACAATTTCTGGTTCTCTGGTTTCGGGTCTAAAGTGTTCACTCCTGCTGAACCCTAAACTACTACTTTCAACATGTTATAAGGTTCTCAAAAAATAATTTTTTACATAACCAAACGGATGTAATCGGAAGTACGTCTAAGCAGGTCGTATAAATTTTAATTAATTTGAATAATAACTTAAACCCGATCAAAACTGGTGAACATCGTTCAGTGTAAGAATGTCAATACAAGTCAACATTTCTGGCGGCTCACAAGGATCGTGTGCAACCCTTAAGTTGATTACTAGCGGCGGACGTCACCTACATCTGCCGCTGGTTAATTTTCATCGTCACATTGACTACGTCAGCTTCCGGTAATCGACTTTATAAGGGTTGCACACGTTCAGGTGAGTCGCCCGTAGGTTTTCACTCGCGTCTTGCATGCATGACGTGCCCCGCGGTGTGACAATGTGAAGAACTATAGAGCTCCACATACTTAAACATGATTCGGTCAAGTGGTTTTGGCCATGCACGATGTCGATGTCTCTTCGATTGACATTGATCAGCTCTACACCTCAATATTCGTGCAAAAACGGGCATGTTACCTACAACTAAATGGATCTTTAACCAAAAATGTTTTCATGTACTACACTGCCCCTACATGAGAACATAAGTAATCTGCTAATTCATGTATGTCAACACAAATAGTTAGAATTTTAGAAGCTATTCAAATGCTTAACACAAAAATTTAAGTTCAAGTTCTCGACGAGGCGAACACAATATACATATACATTGTCGATATTTATTACTAGAATCGATCAGAATGATTGTCGAAAAATCTAGTATGAACATGGTTCCAATACTAACTACATACATAAACGGTGGAAAAATTAGATGACCTAATACAAATAATTGAAAGAAGGCAACATATACATATATATATCACATACAGACTTTAGCATATTTACAAATTTTTCAAATCTATGACAGACATGGGAATTTGTGTGCACGTTTCTCTCAGCGCGTGACACATGTCCATGAGCTGGCCCGCAGTGATTTTTGGGATCGCAAAAGTTTCACCCGAGAGTGGCATGTGTAGAATTTTTGGCGCTGAGTGTGAAACTTTTACGACCCAAAAAGTCACTGCAAGCCAACCTTCCTAGACACGTGGCGCGCGCTAGGAGAGCGTGCGCGGAGATTTTCATAAAATAACGCTTGTGAGTGAGTTTGGACTGTTTGTAAAAAGCACAAAATTTATAGTGGAAGACATCTATATATATATATATATATATATAGTTGTATGATATGATAATATAATAATAATATTCAGCTATTTTGTTTTCCAATCTTTTCTATTATTTAGATTTTGAAATTATTTACAACATTTCTAAATATATTTTACTGCAATCTTAAGCAAATACCCTTGAAAAAACAAAAAAAAACATGTACAAGTTTATCTAAGACCAAAGATCTGTAGAAATCGAGATAATTTAGAGTTACCATTATTATAATATTCTATAGGGACGTAAAATATTCTTAGATTTTGGAAGATAATAATTCACGCCTCTTATGATTTCCTTGAAAAACACAACCACGCCATTCTTGTCTCGTAAGTGACCATTCAATCGCACACAAACCTTCAACGGAGGTCGTGTTTTAGGCCTCTGAGCAACAACGTGAGGCACGTCAAGTGGTATTGACTCTCCCGCGACAACTCGTACACATTCATCCTCGGACTTGTCAAAAAGTGTAATCTTTTTCGTCGGTCCAAACTCGGCCCGCTCAAAAACCCGTTCCAAACTCGGGTCGCCCTGGCGTAGGTTGCCACGATGTAATCGATGGTAACGGAGCGATCACCACTCCCAAGCACCGACAGGGAATAAGTCCGGTCGAGCCAACGCCTCATGTTTTGGTTCCAATCAATAGACTCCTTGGCAATCAAATGATCGTCCTCGGCGTCGAACAACTCAATGAAGATATAGAAATCGACCAATCCCTGGTGTGTTGAAATAAAGGGGAAATAATATTTTCATACACCAAAATTTTACAGGTTTAAACTTTGATACACTTATTTATTAGTTTATCTTTTCGAGCACCCGAGTTCCTATTTCTACCTATTGAAGAGCTTCAAGTGGTGCTGAATATGAGAAAAATGACACATTAAGTGGGTAGAAAAGATAAAATAATAACTGAATCAAAGTTAGAAATATAGAATTTTGAGTGCAACAAACCGCTCTTCCCCTAAAACAAATTAATATTATAATATAAATAATCGCCTGTAAGCGTAAAATAAGACTAACTTATAATAGGAAATAAACTAATATTATAATCATCTCGATTTAACACCTGAGTCGGGATTGGAGGGACAGACAACGTTAGCTGACCGCCGACCCTGACGGTCTCGAGATCGCCACGTGGATGCCGGAACATGTATTGGATTGGATCACGTGACTGTCATCAATCCACACGCCTCCGTAGATCCTGCAAACATCCTTAAATCCGCCGACACTATTGAGTTTCACAAAATCCACCACCAGCAATTGGTTCCTCATACTTTGATCATGTGTATACTTTGATAATTGTAATCATTTTAGGGCTTGTCATGCGTTTATTTATAGGTTGAAACATGATTAATTAGGGTTTTTATTGGGTTTCGGTAAATTAAATGCCGAGTAAGATACGTAAGTGCCCACCAATAAATAAAGTTCAAATTCGTTAACCTACTTGAGAGTTATAAAAAAATAGCATGCATGAGTTTTTATTTTATTGGGAAAATGTCACTTAGCTCCCTTGTGGTTTACGCGTTTTTCACTTAGCTCCCTCGCCCGACAAATGCATTCTGAGAGTCCCCTGAGGTTTCAAAAATTCTCACAGAACCCCAATAGTGTGTAGTTTTGTCGTGAAAAGTCCAAAATACCCTCATCACTATTAAATTTTCAAACTAATGCCATTGATTCACTGTTCATGGAGCACTTTGGTTCTGCACTCTAGCCGGCTCCGCACTCCGGCCACCCACTCCGGCCGGCCTCGTCTCCGACCACTCCGCCATCACAAAATTCAAAGAGCAACCAGTCACAAAACCTAAAAAGCATCATTTCCAATTATAGCACGTTATATTGATCTCAATTTCTACAACCATTTCTTTTACAAGAGGAGCAAGTCATTGGCAGTAAAATCAAAATCAACAAAAGCTAAAGAAATTGATAGAATTAAAATCAACAAAAGCTGAAGTCATTGGCCGTCGATTTGTCTTCCACGTTCGATTCCGAATTCGATTCTTCGTCGGCTTTGGCTCTGGCTTTGGCTCTGACCTCTGCTTCGGCGAGGGCTTGAGCTCTGAGCTTCTCCATGAGCTCGGCCTCGACCCTGGCCCTCTTGGCCTTCCTGGCCTTGACCTTGGCGATATGGTCGGCGACGAAGGACTCGACCACCCGCCGAACGACGAAATTGTATCGCGTCAGCGACGCTCGAATCGGATCCAGGAAGGGATAGGCTCGAATCGGATCTGGGAAGGGATCGTCAGAACACGACGCCGTTTCAACCGGAGGCAACACTCCGCCCGTCCTCGCCACGGGTCGGTACACCTGACCCGACGACCTCACTAGGCTGTTGAGGAGCCTCACGATTGTGGTCCACTTGCTCCCGAATCGCGCGTGGGCCCGTATGATGGTCTCGTCCTCCTCAGCCTTGAAGGCCCGGTGCTCCACCTGCGGCGAGAGTTGGTTGCACCACCGGAGCCGGAAGGACTTGCCGAACCTCCCCGGAATCGATTTGCTTATCAGTGACCAAATCTGGGACCGTGCTTCTGAACCAGCTGCTGAAGAGCGTCGTCCTCCTCTGGGCTCCACGGAGGAGAAGCCTCCTGCGACGCATGACTGCAACTCTTAACTGGAGAAGTCCAACCTGAGGAGAGGGAAGGACCCAAAGGGTATTTTTGTCATTTTTATAAAAAATAGTTGACTTTTGACCAAAACTAACACCGTTAAGGTTCTGTGAGAATTTTTAAAACCTCAGGGGTCTCTCAGAATGCATTTGTCGGGCAAGGGAGCTAAGTGAAAAACGCGTAAACCACAAGGGAGCTAAGTGTCACGGACCGAGAGAGTTGACTCGGATCCGTGGACGTTTTCGTCCAAGTATGGGCTCTACGAGTGCCATTTGGACGGATTTGTATGTATTTGGGCTCATCTGTGGGTTTTTGGACTTGCGGCCCAAATGACACAAGAGACCCAAATTAATGGGCTTGGGCGGAATTCTCTAGAATCTTGGAGAATTCCCCAAAATTGGAGAGTTTTGTGGAACTCTCTAGAATAGTCGAGATGTTTATAATTCTAGAAGGTTCCATAGAAAAATCCTAGATATTTAGATGGAACCTTCTGGAAGGCCAATCTTGGTCGTCCACTTGGTTGAATTTTAGCCGTCCAATATGACATGTTTTAGGTATAAATAGAGGTTGAGGAACTCATTTAGGGCATGAACAAAAGCTCCACATTCTTGTCTCCAACTTGTATAGTTCTCCCATTAGCTTAATAAAAACCTAAATTGGGAAGGTTTTCCCACACTTCCATCTTGCCTCATATCGAATACGATCCGAGTAACGCTTCCGCACTACTTGCAAATACTTTGCAAGCGTAAAGGCTGACTTAGCACGAGCATACGAGTTGCACACGTGACTAAGTGCCGCACGTACCGCGAATATTTGGAGTAAATTATTCGGGGCGTGACAAGTGGTATCAGAGCCAGGTTCGATAAAGCGAAGGCAACGACATGACGTCAATGGAGGTGGATGCTGCAGCGTTTGAGCGGGAGATCGAGGCGCAACCAAGCACAATAGGCGTGCGAGGTAAGTCCACAACAAAACTCTGCGCACATGATTCGATCTTGGCCAAGCTCCGCCTTGGCATGGGAGATGCCTTGGATAGGCTTTACATGGTCGAGCAAGAGCTCGCGGATTGTATGGGCAATCTTGGTGAGCTAAGTAAATGCGTCAATGGGCTCGAGACTTCATTGGAGACGCAACTGGAGGAGGTTCGTGGCATGGTATGGGACATCCGCGACTCCTTACGACATGATCAGGTTGCGCTTGAGGCACGACTTTTAGACGCACTCGGCCAGCTCCGAGCAAGCTTTGAGGGTCAGCTTGCAGTGATGAAGGAGCAGTTGGAGGAGGCACGCGCAGATTGGAGGTTCTGCAAGGCGCAAGGTTACGAGGGAAGTAGCAAGCGCAATCGTCCGAGAAGTCCATCGGAAGGATACTCATGCTCGAGGAAGCATAAACGAACGAAGGGACATTTGGGGTGCTTCATATGCGACGGGGAGCATGTGGCGATGAACTGTCCAATGCGTGCCAGGTTAGCTAGGATGCTCGCGAAGGAGGAACCAAATCAGCAAACAACCAATGTGGAGTGTCTGCACCTAGGGTCAATGGTGCAGACAAACGACGATTCTGCAAAAGAAAAGCCAAGGGATGAGGCAACACAGGACGTCAAACGAAAACTGGGGTTGCTGAATGAAACTCCTCGACGGACTGAGGATTTCAAGCAAATGAAACGTTGTCCACGGGCACAACGCATTGTGCCCAACGCTTCTCGGCGGACTGAGGAGCACGTGCACAAGAGGCGCAAGCGCGAGAAGGCGCAAGAGTTAGAGTTGGGCACGGAGCCACCCGGATGTGAGACTCGATGGAAAGTGTCGGAGGCTTCTCGACGGATTGAGAAGCATGCACGCGTGGGGCGTGAGCGCATGGGTGCGCACAACCTGGGAGTAGGGGCGAGGCCACCATCAAAGGGTTCAAGGGAGAATCCTCCAACTAGGAGTGTTGGGAAGCACTTGCGGACGACGGACTGTTCGCAGCTGGCGCGACGGACTGCGCCGAGTAGGCCTACATCGCAGGAGGATGAAGGCTTGCATCAAGACAGGGGTCAACAGACAATTCCTCCAGCAGTGAGAACTGGAAAGCATACACGGGTGAAGAAGTGCTCGCGGCGAACGAGGGAATGTTCGCAAATCTCTCCCCTGGAGACCGCCAAGGTAGGTCGACGAGGACGTCGACGGAATGGGCGGGGGAGGATGTCACGGACCGAGAGAGTTGACTCGGATCCGTGGACGTTTTCGTCCAAGTATGGGCTCTACGAGTGCCATTTGGATGGATTTGTATGTATTTGGGCTCATCTGTGGGTTTTTGGACTTGCGGCCCAAATGGCACAAGAGACCCAAATTAATGGGCTTGGGCGGAATTCTCTAGAATCTTGGAGAATTCTCCAAAATTGGAGAGTTTTGTGGAACTCTCTAGAATAGTCGAGATGTTTATAATTCTAGAAGGTTCCATAGAAAAATCCTAGATATTTAGATGGAACCTTCTGGAAGGCCAATCTTGGTCGTCCACTTGGTTGAATCTTAGCCGTCCAATATGACATGTTTTAGGTATAAATAGAGGTTGAGGAACTCATTTAGGGCATGAACAAAAGCTCCACATTCTTGTACTCCAACTTGTATAGTTCTCCCATTAGCTTAATAAAAACCTAAATTGGGAAGGTTTTCCCACACTTCCATCTTGCCTCATATCGAATACGATCCGAATAACGCTTCCGCACTACTTGCAAATACTTTGCAAGCGTAAAGGCTGACTTAGCACGAGCATACGAGTTGCACACGTGACTAAGTGCCGCACGTACCGCGAATATTTGGAGTAAATTATTCGGGGCGTGACATAAGTGACATTTTCCCTATTTTATTTTATAAATGTAGATTTTCAATAAAAATAAAAGTGACATTAATTTTGACATATTAACTAAGAGAAAATTTCACATAGCCCATTTTAACTACAGGCGAGTTTCACCTAAATCCACTTAACTTCAAACTCAATTCCTTTAAATTTGAGAAAGTTTCACTTTACTGTTTTCAGTTAATTTTTTCGAAAATTTTGTTAATTTTTTATGAATTGACAAAATACCCATGCGTTAAAAGAATTAAAATTAATAAAATTGATTTTAAAATTTTGTTTTCTTATTTCTTTTACAAAAACAATAATTTAATACTAAATTTTAAAAAGAATTATAAAAACAAAAAACGATGTTTAAAAATCATATTTTATTTTTTTATAAGAACTTTTTAGAACTACTTTTATCGTTAACAAAATTTTATTTTATTTTGTACAATGAAAACAAGATCAAAAAAAGATTTAATACAAGGATATTTAAAAAAGTGGATACTTGTTTTACCGTTGTTGAGCCTCAAAGATGACCAAAACCAGAACTAGTCAAGAAAAGTTGTGCAGTTTATGAAATACAATTATGGAAACAAACACAGAATTCAGATTAAAAAAAACTCAACGACTCTATTTCACGAACAAAAAACATAACATTACAAGCTCAACAGCACAAGTAACTACTATTACTTTCCTTGACATTACACACAAAACGCTTTCATCTACGAAAAGCAACAACATATATATTACAATATAATACAACAACAAAAACAAACAAACAAAAAACGAGGTTTTGGAAGCCACTGCAAAACTTGAAATCTCTATGCAGACTATACAAGCTACGAACTATGAGCATAGCCAAGTGATCGAAAGGAACAAAAATAAATTACTTCCTCACTTCAAACAAGTATATAGCAGGGTTTGGATGTATAGGGATTGAGTGTTTTACTTGTTTGACCACTGGAATTCTATTTCCAGGTTCCGGGAAGGCCCGCTTTTGCTTTCGGGCAGCAGCGTGTACTCCCCCGCGACCGATCCCATCATTACTACCCGGTCAATCTGGATGGTCACTTTTCCGAATGATTTCTGTCGTCATTTGATCAAGAAAGTAAGTTTAGCACATTGTGACAGAGGACGATGTAAAAATATTGTGTACCAAAAGACGGTGTCATCAGGTTCACTTGCCTTTCCCATTTTGCTCTTGTTCTTGCAAGAGATATGGAGCTTCTGCCCTTTCGGAGGACTCTCAAAAGACCAAGAGAAGCTCTCGTCCCATTCTGGATTAGGGCCAGTCGAAACGATCTGAAAAAAGAAAGATTAGGGTCCAGGATTCTTGGGTTCAGCTCTATACTAGTTGCCAAGGATCAATTAGCTATAAAACTGAAGCACTTCTTTACTAAACAACATTCATATATGGATATTTCCAAAGCCAAAGTAAATAATAATCTTAGCAATAGCCTCATTATGAAACAGAAGTTGAATAACAAGAACACAAACGGACAGATCATCAAATCATCCATTATAGTCTAGTTGGTCAGGATACTCGGCTCTCACCCAAGAGACCCGGGTTCAAGGGTGCGTATTTGTACACAAATGACGAAATTTTCCTTAGCAGTAAGAATTAATTATTCTTAAAGTTTTTACAATAAAAAAAATTCATATCGCCTTTTTGGTAAGGTCTTAGCCATTTTCCCTAAATCTACTGTCTTTTCTACTTCAGAGTCCAAATTTAGACTTGGATTGCATGTCAAGACGTCAAATTATTTGCTTCTTTAACCTAAGTGAATGTGATGGCCTTTAATGTGCGTTCTAGGTAACTCTTTCACACTTTTTTCGAACAGTACTATTCATTATCACATCCAGTTCATAGTCCTCCATAAAAAATTTGATCGACAAGCCCTATCAGGAAAAAAAGCTGTAAATACTAACCTAACTCTATGATTAGTATGGTTCAGAAATGAAAAATATCAATGAGATATAGAATTTTACCTTGGTTAGCCTAGGCGGAGTGTTGCCAAGTCTAAGTTTGCAAAACACACTTGGGTTTCCCACAGACTGTTTCATGTTGTTGCCACGCTTGATAATTGCCACTAGCGTCCCGGGCAAACACTGCAACAAGAACTCCGCCTTCTCCTGAAAACGAGGCGGGCCAGACTGGATCAAGTATTGCAGCAAGGGAATGGCGTCGGCAGCAGCGACCGACTGAGCTCTAGAAACCTCAGCTGGGCATGCTGACCAAGCTTGCCTGAGAAGAAAAAGTGAATCCAAGGCAGCTTCTTGTGTTGCCTCAGAACCCGTCTTGAGAGACGTAACCAGATGGGGAATGCTAAGTGTTGCAGGCTCGGTGGCTCTTAGACGCGGGAAGTTAGTGAAGAGTGAGTTTAGGGCTTTCAAATACTCCTCGTTCACTGTTCCTGTGGCCCATAAATCCTTTTCAATAGCAACTGCAAAACAACAATTTATTAACAGTCAAAAACATTATTTCCTTGAACTGAAAATAACTCATGCCAGAAAATTCACGGCTGTACTACACAAATAAGGGGAAATTGCAAACTCTCTGTTAACTTGTAATTTTTGCACCGCTAGTATAAATCCGTTAAAAAGAGATGGAAAACTCAAAATGTATTAAAAATCTTACAAGTTAATAGAGTTTTTGCAATAAAAATAGTGTAAGGAGACTATCTTCAAAACTGTAATAATATAAGGAGAGTCTTTGTTATTTTCCCTACAATAAAAGGGTAAGTTGTGTATCTGCTACAAGTTAGCATGAAAAAGATAACAATTTGCTTCATGGATCTGTAAATTATGATTGAGAGTAACGAGTGCTTACCAGTTATGGCTCTGACAGTCTCGCTAGAGGCATATTCTTGAATGGCATTGTTTGAGAATAGAAGTTTAATAAACATTGCAGCCTGCATGGACGTGTCTAGCTCGCTCGAGCCGATCAGATCCAATACAACCTGAACACCACCAGCCTCAGCAACTGCTCTTTTATTTGCTCGACTGTACATAACAAGGTTTTGTAAAGTGCATATAGCAACTACTTTCATTTCCTCTGTAGGTTGCTCTTCCAGCACGTTGACTAGAGCGCGGCAAGCATTGGTGGCATCAGCAGTTCGAGCAAGAGCCTCATTTTGGAATAGATCGCCAAGAGACAGAGTTGCCAACAATCTCGCTTGCTGGTTTTGGGTCTGTGGATCCAAGAGGTACTCCGATAATGGTGAGATTGCGGATTTAGTAGCTTTTGTTTCTCTGATCTTCACATTGTTTAGCAACACTTCGAGAAGCCTTGCAGCGGTTTCCTCACACTGGTGGCCTCTGAGAAGTCCCAAAAGAGCCTCTATGGCGCCGCTCTCGGCCATTGCTTCTGCGCTGGTTGCATCGTCGCTTTCCAGCACCAGAAGAGCATTCAGCGCACCAACAACTGTGGTCTCTAAGCCAGATCGAAGCAACCTTACCAAGACAGCGACTGGAACTTCTAAATAATATTCAGAGCTAAACTGTAAAATACTTGCTAAAACAGAGGCGGCGGATTCCCACAAGGCATGAGAAAGTGACGGGTCAGCTTGAAGTATCACTCTGGACAGTTCAGTGACACCGCCCTCTTTGGCGATCTCATTCGGCCATGTGAGTGCAATACTCACCAGTGCCTTTACAGCTCTCTGCTGTACTATGTACATGCCAGAACCAAGAACCCGTATGAGAGGACCAATTGCCAGCTGAGTCACTGAATCCTTCTGAAGATGCTCTTCCAAGAGAAGGTGTGAAAGAAGCTCTGCAGCCACCTGTTTCACTGCTGAAGCTGGAGAATCGAGTAACGGAATGAGAGGTTCAATAGCCTGGCGAGATGTGAGAGTGTGATCAGCACGGCACTGTGGATGCTCTGTAATATTTACAAGAACCTGTAACGTACTGTGCTGCCCATCAGGCCCAAATTGTGATCTCGATAGCAAGAGGAAAAGGGGTTGTACAACTTTCGCAGCAGACGGGCCCTTAGCGATACTGGCATTATTCGTCAATATGCGAAGCAACTCTGCAAAAGCCGTGCAGAGAAAATCGGGTGCCTCGTGAAGGATGTTAAGTACACTTTCAATTGATCCTGCTTTAACCATTTCCAGTTTACAAGCAGGTCTATCTTTGCCCAACTTCACAAGAGCTCTGGCAGTCGCCTCGTGAAGCATGTAGTTCCGGCCACGGAGAAGGCTGACGAGAGGAACAACAGCCCCATGTGCAGCAACAAGCTCTGCTAATTCCCCGTCCTCGACAAGTTTGTCCAAAGCACGGACAACTGATTGGTGAGCAGGACTGAACTCAGTTCCAAGAAGAGACACCAGAGGCTCAACACAGCACGAAGCAGCCATGGTGGATCTGATTCTGATATTCTCAAAGAGAACACAGCATAACTCAGCAGCATCTCCTTTCAGATCCAATGAACAGTTTGACGAAAGGATCGTGCAAAGGACTTCAACTGCGTTCATTTCAACGTCTGTAACTACAAGGGCTTTTGAAGGGTTTTCACTCAATAACCTTACCAGTGCAGCAATAGAAGCATGCTGCTCCTTCTCAAAACCAGTACTCAGAAGCTCCACCAAGGGTTGAATAGCTTGTCGAGAAGATTCTGCACTTCTTATGTGATCAGCAGAAAATAGGCTCTCCAGTGCTTTAGCAGCACTGTACCTTGCACCTCTTCCGCCTAAACGCAGTACTGCTACAAGTTGATTGACTGCACCAAATGAGGCTTCGTGTTTCCGTATCTCTGCACTACTAAACAGGATGCCCAATAGATCAGTAGCAGCTTCCTCAGTTGCATCTTGTGGGCCAAGCGAAAGGTACTTAGTCAACGCTTCCAAAGCCCCTGATTCTACCATAATAATCTTATTTGACTGACAGTCTATTGCAAGTTGAGTCAGAAGCCTGAGAGCCAAAAGTGGAGCTCCTGGCCGACCTGGAATCGGCTTTAGTAGATCAACTAGAGCAGGTATTGCTTTACGAGAAGTTGCACCAGTCCTTATGTCATCTACTCTAAACATCCTCTCAAGGGCAACTTGCTCAGGATAACGTACTAAAGAAAACTCCTCTGATAATTCCAGAAGATCGTGTATATCAACATCAGCGCAACCGAGCAAGGAAATAAGCCCACCAGCTGCCCCAGAATTTGCAATGGCCAATAGAGTTCCCCGGCTACCATTACAGACAAGACTTGCCATTGCCTGGGCAGCAAAATATCTGTTTGCTGACTTGTCTGATTTCAATAGATTTGCAAGTACTGGTATAGATTGCATGGTTGCATTTTCTCGTATAATGTCTCTATCATGAAACAAAATAGCAAGAAGTAGAGCACAAATCCATCTGCTGCTATCTTCTTTATCATCAATCTATACATTTAACAATGATCATAAAATGATTTGAGTTACAAAATGAGTATGCTGGATGAGATTAGACAATTGCATGGATGAGTAAGCGGATGAACTGGGAAAATATTTAGTCTGTGAATCTAAGATTTTTTCAAGAACTGTAGACATGATAATCTTTTCAAAAGAAAATAAATAAATAGTAAATTGGAATGAGAAAGATGAAAACCTGAGCATACGAAATGGAATGTGAAATTTTTTCGGTGAGGACTTCAAGTGCTCCAGCCTCCATGATAACAGGTTTACTTTTTGCATCATGGCTTGCAAGGACACAGAGTAGCCATGTTGCTAAATTAACTCCATAAATAATGGATGTGGGTGTATCAGAATCACCATCACTGGTTTCTTCTTTAACATGTCTGTCAATGCTAATGGCTTCCATGCCATCACTGGTCTGGTCCCCTAGATCTGTGGACAGTGTAGAACTGAGCATTGCAACAAGAGATTGAATAAGATGGGTGCACGAGTTCGATTGATTAAGATCTTCAACCACTCTCTGGTGATTAAATTTTGCAGCACAAACGAGAAGGGCAGCTCCCCCAACCTTGACATTTAGGTTTGTAGAGTTGATCAACCTCTTGGCAATTGATGTGATGCATTCAGAGGCAGAAGCAACTGCTTCTCCCAAGAAGATAGGCTGATCTCTGCAAAGTCGTGACAGTATTTCAATAGCCTTGTCCTGCAAGGGTGGTGTTTCATTAGCCAACGATGAAACTATTGGAATCATGCTTTTTGGAAATTCAGCTAGAACAGCCCACGCTGGTTTCATTTGCCCACTAGCTCCTCCTGACCTTGACAAAATAGCAAGAGCATTCAGCGCCTCTGTCGCAGCAATAGTTCCACTATCAGCAGATTCAAGAAAAGAGACTAATGCGAGAACACTGCCAGCACGATTTATGCAATCAGTCAAATCATTATCAACTTGGCGTGAAAGGAGCAGGCGGGCAATTGCTGCTGCTGCAAGGGTCTTCCCAGCTACTGTTCCTTCACGCAAAACCCTAGTGGCAGGCATGATTATTTCTTCGGCAACAACTTTTTCTGAAACTTCCATGTCCAGAATAAGATTTGCCAGGGCACAAGTTGCCTGTTCCGCAACTTCCAGAACTGAAGAGTTAGCTAGCATGATTAAAGAAGACAATGTATCTCTAGCAACAGCAGCCACATCCTTGTTTTCTTTAATTGAAAGAAATATTGCAGCAAGGCAACATGAGGAACCTGCTATAATGCTATCAGATTCCACATTTAGCAGCTTCATGGCTGACAAGAGAGTTTTCACAGCAATGCTACTTTCACGCAAGTCTTTCCTGACGTTAAAAATTCCAGCTAGAGATGATGCAGACTTGGCCTGAGTTTCCTCTTTGGTAGAGCCCAGCAATTTGATCATTGTCTCCATTGCATCATTTGCAGCACTACCTTCGTGAAGTACATCACTGAGGGAGGCCACTGAAAGCAAACTTTTAAGAGCATCCAAGACACTGACTTTTGATTCAGGTAGATCACTGGTTAATAGTGCTGTAAGCTGGCTAATGGTTGTGGTGTCAGATTTATGGATTAAATGATTCAAGGTCTTTGCTGCAATTTCTTTTCCATTTGCACTTCCATTCTTTAAGAGCCATAATAAAGCAGGAACAGCATCGGCGCTTTCTACACATTCGCGAATGTCTTCACTGTGGTTGCATAGGTTCCTAAGAATCATAGCCGAATCCTCCTTAGCTTTAACCGACCCTGACTCTAGAATTTGAACAAGTGGAGGTATGCCACCAGCAGCAGTGATAGCCCATTTACTTTCATCATTCTCATTAGTTAGAACGCAAAGCAATGCAACTGCACATTCTTGTTGTTGTTCTGATGAAAGCCCAAGAAGAGAGATTAAAAGCTGAACCCCCTCACGACCTTGAATCGCTCTCCATAAACTGCTTTCTTTATTGCACAGTGTCATAAGAACTCTCACAAGCTCGTCCTGGACTTCTTCGTTGGTAGCCATAGTGATCAACCCAACCAGCAAGCGTTTTGCATCAGAATTTCCAAGTTTCTTTGATAGTATGGCATTCCCGTACAAACTAGCCAGGGCTTCAATAGTTCGCTCTTGCACCAAAAATGGTAAGCGAGGTTTGAACTGCTTAATTAAAGTCTGTTCTATAACAAGTGGATCTGATGCCCTCGTAGATTCTGCATTATTATCATATATCATAAGAGCTGAAGCCAGAGCTCCTAGTGTATCAGCAGTCTGTGTAGATGTAGTGCAAGATTCAAGGCTTTGTCCCAGGCTTGATATCACATATGACAAGCCACCGGAAATGTTGGCAAGAGCACACATTGCATTCTCCTGCAGTGCTTGGGCATCCTCACCTTGCATGAATTCTTTTGAGGGAGCTATTGTGGCATTAATCAATATAGGAATACCACTTGCATTAGCAATCTCGCGCCTAGCTTCTTTGGATTGTGCAGAGAGAGACTTGAGAGTTCCTGCAGCCTCTGCTCTAACAGAAGCTTCATTACCAGATCCCAATAGTTTGAGAAGATGTTTTGTAGTTTCAGCAGCCAGTACTTTAGAACAAACTGATGCATCCTCCATCATCATGCATGCGAGAAGAAAGCACACATTTGCTTGGGTACTCGATTGTCCTGTTGTAAGCAACTTAACAAGGATATCAACTCCTCCAGCTTGAAATGTTGCAAACCAAAACCCCTCGGTGCTGTAGGAGAGGTTCTTCAATGCTCCAGTTAACAAGCTATCAACCAGATTTCCAGATTTGCGCCCATTTTTTAGTTGCCCCCACAATGCTGGCACAACTCCCTCGGTGGAAAAGATTTTTGATCCAACGTGATCCCTAGCACCACCCTGGGAAACAGCATAAATAGTCTTGGCAGCTGCAATTTGACCTTCAGCTGAGCTGGACTTGAGAAGACCAAGTAGCTGTGGAATGCATCCCCCAAGTAGGACTTTTACTCTAAGTTCATTCTCCTTGCAGAGAGAACCTAGAACAGCAGCAGCCTGTATCTTCACTCCAAGCGATCCTGATCGGAGAAGAGAAACAAGTACTGGAACAGCCTGAGAGTGAGATCCAACAGCACTGAAAGCATGTTCCCGTGTATCAATAAGCTCGTGCAATTGCATCAGGGAATGTTCTTTCTCTTGAGCGGAGGAAAAACTCTGTCGCAATTGTTCAATGCATTGGGCAACACTTGCTAATGTCCCATCTGAATCCTCCAAGCTACTAGTACGATCTCTGCAAGAAATTTGAAATGTATAAGACCAACATTAGTTATTACATTCCTTATTATTTTCTAAATCGGGGAAGGAAAAGGAAAAATAAATTGAGGAAAAACCATAAAGTATGATTATAGTTAGCTCTAGACAAAGTATTTGAACTGTGCATGAAATAGTGGCGTAGAACATAGTGATAAATCTATTTGGTTTACAACAGACAGATCACATGCCGCCCTATACCAAAAAAGACCTGATACCGTGTTAAACATACTGCAGATAACTTAAGCTATTAGGTGGATGACCCAACTAGTAAATCAAATTATCACTAAATTCACTTTTTTTTTTCATTGTGGTACATTTCAACAGAAACATATTTATAGACTGGGAGTGGTAACAAGCTACAGAGCAGTACTTTTTGAAAATAAAGGCAGCAAATCAGCACATGCATTTGCATGCAAACTCTGCGTCAATCAATTATTTTCCTAATGGGTGAGTAAATCTTCCAAAATCCCAACTTGAAATTCAAGGAAGACCTTATTGTTAGAATATATGAACAATCCAAATATGTTAAAGTTTGAAGTTACCTCAAACCCATCTTCGTAACTGAGTGTGGAGTTTGGGGCGCCGAATCTTGGAACTTTGTATCCCCATTTTCATCCTGCAATGATGAGAACAAAAACAGAGAAAATAATGATATATAAGTTGCTGAAGAAGAAAAATTGATGATGGTACTAAATGATCATAAAAAAAATATGACACTGATACAAAAAATTAAAAAATGGTAAATCAAACAAACCATTCACTCATAGATTCAGCTCAACCCAATAATATATTCAGGAAGGAACGATGCATCAATTGCCCATATGTAAGCTGTCAACGAAGAAAGGTTGAACAAGAGGAGTATAGGGGGCATGACTCCAAGATCTCAGCTTTAGAAAAGAGATTTGGGGCCACCTGAGATAATGCTCAGTGGTAGATGCCATCAGATGTTAAATGCCCTCCCCATGCAAACAAGCATAATTGGAAAGACCACGACAAAGAATGAAGCCTAATATGCAAATGATCTGTATTAAATTTTACAGTTTTAATTGAACTTGCCATAAGACGTCTTAAGCGTGTACATGCAGAGACACGTATGGAAATTAATCAGTACAGTACAATCATCAGTTCAATTGTATTCAACAATGCATTTAGGATTTGACTAGATGATGGAGTATCTCATCTGTAGAATACTTAAATGGTGCATAAAATAAGTGTCACCAAGAGTTTTTTACTTGTTATAATCTTTACGTGTACAGAAACTAATAATTAGCATCACCGAGATCTTTTGCAACTTAGATTGCTTCAACATAAGTGGTTTAGCCACACTGTCAAGTTCGGCTTGGCAATACAGACTCTGTGAAATCACGACCTCAAAACAAAGGATATGTCTTGCTCGTAGCCGTTACCAGAAAAATATCTTTACTAGTTTTACTATAAATCTGTAGTAAACAATCCATGATTCTGCAAATTTTGTTTCCATTTCCATAAGAGAACTTCCAGAACGCTTACAGCTGTAGAAACTTGAATACAGAAACCAGTATCAACGCCCCCTAAAGTTACATAACAATATAGGTAGTAGTCTACAACAAACTAAGGATCCAATATGCACATTCAATAGGCATTCAAGTTAAAACGCACAGAGATAATAACATGTATCATACTATCCGTTAGAGTTCTTGAGATTTATTATATTTTTAAGAAGCGGAATCACAAGTCACACCGTCCTAGAAGAGTCATAAGGAAAAATGCTTATGGTCTAACCATGCGGTACATGCCAGTCAGCAGTTGTCGGGATCAGAACCCAACCCACAACCTGGTAATGATGCTACAAAGCATGTACCGTTTCTGACACCTTGGCTGTTATGGTATTATTATATGTTCATCCAGTTATTATAGTTGGGTTTAAACGTTTAGTACTCTAACAATCTGTTTGTAATTTGACTTTTAAGTATCGATGAGCAAATAAATAGTAAAATGCCAGAAAAGGAAATAGAGGAAGAAAAGTACAAAATTATTGCTGCCATTGCTGCTGCCATTAAACCTCCAATCCATCGTAGCAGCCATATTTGCTCCACTTCAAGATTCTTTAAGGAAAATCAATCCAGACCCTGAATCCCTCTGCAGATCTACCTCAGATATACAATCAAAAGCATTGATGCCTCCTACAAAACAATAAACTTAGCATCACAAAAGGCAGATCGGCTAATAAATCACTAAATCCATGCAAATATACCTCAGAAATCTACCAAATCAACACAACCACCCAACAATTCCACTCCACTCTACCACATTCCCAAAGCAACGGTAAAAAGAAAATCAGATTCCAGAGAATTCGAGCAAAAACTACAAAAATGACCAATTTCCTAGATTACCGCCTCGATTCCAGAACCACCAAAGAGAAAAACTCCAAATCAAGCAAAAACAAGAACAATTGGATCAAGAGAAGTTGCAGTCTCGCAGATCGAGCCTCGACTGAGCCAAACAACCAAAGCTATCACTGGTTATGAAGAATTACAGATGAAACTCAAAAAAAAAGCTCAACAGAATACCAAATCAGCGCACATTGAGCAAATCAGTTGATAATCAGATTCAGAAACCAAAATCGAACAGAACCAGACAAAATCTCAGCCACTGAATCGAGCAAAACAGACATACTCATCAATGCAGAGAGAGAGAGAGATGGAGGAAATGGAGCTGACCTCTCCTCCTTCAGAGACTGTGTGCGAGAGAGAAACTTGGAAGCTCTGAGAATCGATCTCACAGAGAGAGAGAGAGAGAGCTCTCCGGCTGGTCAGAGTAGAAGCCAACAACTGAGATGTTAACACACCGACAATTTAAAGCCGACATTTCTACGGCTCGGCTTGGCTTGTCCTCTTCGGCTTAATCATTTTTTTTGTAATTAGTCTCATAATTAAAAATAATGAACCTTGTTTATTAAATATCAAATATCAAATTTCCATCAACTCTTTATTCTTATTTTATAATAAAGACGAAGTTGGTGTGTAATGTGATGAATTTGTTTATTTATATAAATTTCTCACTTGAATATATGTTTTCGTTGAGGAAGTCGTGAGTTTGATCCATACTGTGAGGAATATGGTGGATTTATAAATAGATAGAGAATAATGTAAATGTTATATATAATTTACTTAAGACATGTTGTGATAAAAATAATGTGTATTGGTGAGTTGACATATTTTTAATTATGTTGATAAATAAAAAAGCTTAATTAAACTAATGTTGTAAAAAATTTTGATTTGTCTGATTAGTCATTGATTAATCTCAAACTAGTTCACGATTAATTTTATGTTGATTCTTAATTAATCATTAAATTTGATTAACTTCCATCTAATTTTTGGTTAGTTCTCAGAATGTCTTTTTGCCCGATTTAACACCTAGCAAATTTTAGAATATTAGTTAGAGATGATTTTTTGTTATTTTTTTGGGATAATTAAGATGAGTGAAAAATAATTCTTACATGTTCAAAATGGGACACCATTATACTTTGTTTCTTTGCTTTCTCTTGGGAAAAAATAAAAAAGCATAAAACAAACTAATCATGATAATATAATATTGTTGCTTGCAGCACAAGTGAGATAATTAGAATGAATGATTAGGACAAAGCAACAGCTAATTCAAACATTCATAAATTGGAACATTGAAAATAATTAAGTGTAATGGAATTAGTTGGGCTGTAACTCTTCTTTGAGCTGTGATTATTATTGATTAAGGACTGTGTGGGACCATGTTTTTGTTTTTCTTTAAATAATGTATAAATATATTCTACATGGAAGTTGGTTGGTCATTGTCTGTATGGTTAGAGACCACAAGTCTTTTTAAAATAATTTCTATTTAACTACTTTTAAATTTAAATTAAAGCTGTATTTTAATTTGACTTGAGAATTAAATAAAAATAAGTTTAAACACAATATGTTTAGGATAAATCAATTCAAATTATAGCCCAGAAGAATAAATTGATTATATATAATTCAGGGATGCACTCCATGACAAATACTCCTTTAGATACAAATATAGTTATAACTAACATCCGTTGGATGTAAATAAATAGTGGCTTAGATTAACCCATAATTATATAGGAGCTTAATCGGGTACAAATGCTATATTCGTGTACAAATATAGGAATGATTTTCAGCCACTAGATGAAAAGATAAATGGTGTAGATATATGATGACTCATCTAATGGCATTAATTGTAATTATTAATAACTTACATTTTATTTTTGTCATTTAACACTAATGATAAGGGTAAATTAGTATTTCCATACGATTTCATTTTAATTATCCAATTTAATTCGTATTTAACACCAATAATTACTTCCACAATTATGAAATCTTTCCATTTACGATTAAGAAATATTTTTGGTTGTTGACCGATAACTTTTTCGTTTTAAATATTAGTGTCGTATGTTTCCATTGGTCCATTGTATTGGCATATGATTTCATTGTTCTATGAACCATATATTTATTTCCATTGTTTCATTGCTAATGTCTTGTGCTTTCATTATGTCATCACATTGTCATTACATTGTCATATGTTTTCATTGTTCCATGAACAATATATTTATTTTTATTGTTCCATTACCAATGTTTTATGCTTTCATTATTCCATATAAGTTATTTGTATTCTCATTTATTCACGGGCAGTGTCATCTTCTTGCATTGTTTCATACACGTGCTTATTATTTACATTGTTCCAATATGCCCAATCTAATTCATAAGACTTAAGATATAAGCACAACTCAACACACGAAGTGACCTAAAATATTATTCTCTATAATCATTTTCCTAACTATATTAACAAAAATCAAACAAATTACAACAACGATGACATTAGTATATGTGGATTTAATGGTTCATGTACGCAAATTATTATTGATTTTTACAACCTTTCATGTCCCATAAAAATACTCGTACGGTTATTTTTCTGCGTCCATATAGACGGACCACAAATCTACACGTCATGTTGTATGTCATGTAGTGTTGAATTCATGCTTCTAGTGTCTCGAATCGCATTCCAACGCATGACTTAAAATCATCCGGGCAGCAGGGCATATAACCACCGTATTCATCTCGTTCCCATCCACCAATTGATGGAATCATGGAATAAATATCATTTGACAGAACCATAGACCCAATATTATCTGATGGAACCATGGAGCAAATCTCATCCGATGTAACCATAGAACCAATATCATCCGATGGAACCATGGAACAAATATCATTTGGTAAAATCATATAACCAATATCACATGTTGCAGCAATGACATGGATCTGAGAAAAGAAAATAGAGATTGAAAAAGAATGAGGTTTTTACCTTTAGGCAGTTTCGAGAGTCATGGATGGGGCGTGGAGGAAGGAACCGCGGAGGCCACAGGCGGAGACGCGAAGGGAGGAGGAAGGAACCGCGGAGGCCATGAGCGGAGGTGCGGAGAGAGGCGGTGGCGTAACAGAACTTCAATCTGTGGACGGTGGCGCAACAAAACTTCGATTCATAGTGTAAGGGCTTCGATCCGGAGGCGCGACGACTTCGATACAGAGGACGGCGGTGCAAGGGCTTCGATCCGGAGGACGGCGGCGTGACAAAACTTCAATCCATATGATTGGTTATGGCAGATGAGAGCTTAAAGCGCGGAGAAAATGAGAGTCTAGAATTAGGTTTGAGATTCATGAATCGTAAATGTAAATGAAATATAGGTTACAAGTTTACAAATTTGCCCTTATAGTATTTTTTCATTTATTTTACTAATAAATTCACTAATTATTATGGACCATTGATTTAAAACTATCCTATGGATGGTATATATTCTTATATTTGTATCTAAAAGACCATTTGTCAAGGAGTGCATCCCTAATTATATATACCATTACGCGTAAATAAGCTGAAAAGGGTACGACAGTAATTTGAGAGGATTGTGGTAATCAATGTGGCGTAGGATTCGTTGACCTTCATAGAAATCGAATTGATAAAAAAAATGTTGCATTCGAACCTCTCTATACGACTAAAAATGGAAGTGTCTCCATGTCAATTGCAGAACCCGGTTGTGGATGTAAACGGTAAGATAGTTTCATTTCATAAATTCCATTGGTTGTCTTTATGTTTTGGTACAAATCATACGGTTTGTGCTATTACTTGGTTGATTGTAAAATCATATACTGCAATGAAATTGTAGAAGATGAAGACTTGATTGAAGAAAATCAAGGTTTCAAATATGACATTGAAGTGTTGCCGACAAAACTATCAGACGCTGATATTGAAGGTGTGTAACAATTTCCATTGTTCCATCGAAATGAAAATCCATGTGTAATGGGAGGTGGTTCCCACCTTCATTGTGATGTTATAATATAAAACATTGTTCCATTACTATGAAATGGTAGGAGATAATTATATGATTCTATTGAGGTACATTGTTTCCATTATTACATTGCATGAAATGATTAATCGATTTCATTTGACAGTGAATTCATCCTATCATATGTAATGATAATTCCACGGTTCCACACTATTCAATGTCTGATTCTATCACTAAATATGATCGTTGTCAAATTTTGCCATGACACGAAGTGTGTGAATCCAGTTGTTGGGGGATGAGATAGAGATGATGGTGGAGGTTACACCCCCGCTATAATGAAAATTTGAAGCCGGTTATTGGAATGAGATTCGATACCCTTAATGAAGGAATCCAGCACTACAGACAGTATAGCAGAGTGTGTGGATTCGTTGCTCGTCTAGGGACTCAAAGAAATAGTTGTAATGACATTGCTCTGAAGTATGTAATATGCGCAAAAGAGAGCAAAAAACATATAAGAGATTTGAATGAAGACAGTGATTTCAAGCAGTACAACAAAAGGAGATGTGTTACTACACAGACTGGATGCAAATCAATGGTATCATTCAAACAGGACAATGGAAGAGGGAATTACATTTTCAAAATTCATTAAATCGCATAATCACCCATTTTATACAATTGAGGATTTCCATTATCTAAGATTGAATAGAAACCTAACTCAAAAACTTGTGATGTGAAGAAACGCAATGAAGCAAACAAGAATATAGTTGTGGTGAAAACTGCTTAATTATCTACATGTACAAGTTTATTTCAATCAGACTTTCCCTTGAATTATTAAATAATATTCATGATGAAGAAATATGTTTTGGAACAAGTAATATGTTGAATAAGTTTTTCAAATTTGCATTGAGGTATTGTACTTGTTGTGTAAATCACTTCCATGAATGAAGATATAGTATGTTCATCGTTTTCATAGGAGGATTTTGAGTTCACATGTAATAATTCCATGTTTTCATAAACAGTGAAGTAAGATAAAATATATATAAAAAAAACTTCCCAGCAGTATGCGAACAAACCAACCATTTCCATAAATCAGGTCTATTGGCCTTGTTTGATTGGAAAAAAGTGAATCATATTCCAATTCAACGTTCCATAATCATTTGGGTACGCTAAAAATAAATGTACAAATATCCATATTCATGACTATGTTTGAATAGGAATAAGTAAATAAGTTACACGATTCAAATATATACATCTGGAGCGGCAACGAACTGTATGTGATCATGAATAGAAGATTCAAACACTTAAAAGAAATGAAACAGCCAAAAAAATGAGAAGCAGAAGAAATTTCAAAAAACATTGATATGTGTCGACATCGTAGTAGTAGATAACCAAATGGTCAAAAATCAAAAGGCAAAGTAACAAAGAAAATAAGAACATGTCTGCAGGACAAAAGCATGTACTCTTAACACTAGAGTATAATTATAGCAAAACCACTAATCAAACTATGTCCTCTAATCGTTCCTGACCTTGAAGTCGAGTCCCGTGTCGTCATAATAGTCAATGGCCTCCGAGTACGACGACGGTCATAGTTCATTACTCTTTCATGTTAACAACTTGAACATCATCTGTACCCTTAATTTGTACAACTGACGAGACTATATAGAATAATATGAACACACGTCAATCATCAAACCAGAGAAAATGAGATAAGAAGATATAAAAATAAATAAATAAACATTCCATACATCATCGCGTCGAGGTTCTGCTTTCCAATATTGACTGCCCATGTAGTAAAATAACAAGCATATGATTTAAATGGAATAGTCAATTCAAACAAGCAGATGTTTTTGAATACACATACGTAAAATAACATAATCAATAGAAACATGTATCTGAATGAAATAGTGTAGATGAACAAGTAGTCTGAAAATATGTAACTAACTTTTGTATGAAATGGAATCGTGGAAATGCATACCAACTTAATGGCATCTTGTGAATGAACAATCAAAATGGAATTATGTCGGCAGATTGTATGATGGAATCATGTCATCATATCAGTGATGGAAAAATGGAACAACTATAACAAACGATAGTATCATGTACTGATATATATAGTGGAATCATAGCAGTTAGTGAGCGATGTGAAAATGTAATTGTTAATAAGCAATAGAACAATGGCATGAGTATACAATCAGTGGAGGAATGGCAATATAGAACAATTCCATATAGTGCTAAGATATGGTGGAAATATGGAAACATGTAAATTATACTCAACGAATCTTAAATACAATGTAACTATGGAAACCCAACGACACAGAGCAATATCAGTGATCCAATAGTATTGAACTACTATAAGGAGTTCGTGGAGTATTGATAACCAAACAAATACCAATAGATGTGAACCATTAAATTCATATGGGTATTTTGGGCATGGTTTGTGATAAAAAATGCATAATCTACCTACTAAGATCTATGCATGAACAAGTTGATAAATAAAAAATGTATGTGCTAAATCTAACCAAAAAATTTTTTTACCAACATGCAACCCAATGACAATAAGAAAAAGTATTAAACACATGAACTGGTATCAAAAACATATAAAAATCATTGCATCACATGACATCAGAGTATCAAGAAACAATAATGGGTTGCTTACACATACCAATTCAAAACACCAAAACACAAAAATTGACTAGCATTCTGAAAAAACCAACAATGCACAGTACTCACTGGGATTTTTGTTCTTCGGCAAATTCAAAATCCTCTTAGATTTCCATTTTGTAGGTGTCATAAACAAAAATCAAAGAACAAAAATCGCAGAGTGCGAAAATTTTAGGGCAAATGTAATAGGGGTTTGAAAAGTGTTAACAAGGAACTGACTATTTGGCAAAAGTGATGGTTAGGGTTTGGTGATTCGAGAGTACTAGGAAACTAAATACTCTACTTTAGATTAAAAAAAAACCTTAATAATCGTCAACCATATAAGAATCGAAAACAACCAAGTCGAAAATTGAACATATAAGAATCAGGAAACTAAACATACAAGAATCACATGCATCTCAACCATATAAGAATCGAAAACAACCCAATCGAAAAACACCAAAATCAAAGTGCATACACAGTACCTAGCATGGGAATCTAAAAAAACGTTTGAGACTTAAGTATCGATCTACGGTTATTACGTTGAACCTTGCTTTTAGTCTTAGGAAAGTTTAGAATCCTATGAGATTTTCGTTGGACCCATTGACGAAGAGCTCAAGTATCAATCTACCGTGATTATGTTGAACCATGGTTGACGATTATGTGCGAGAGGGAAGATTACGGTTTGCGAAATATACGAAAAAGGAAAGAGATCTTTCTACTGCAAATCACTGAGATTCAAGTCATCAAGAATCGATTCAACTTCCTCATAGTATAAAAACTCATTGTTGCCCCCACTTCGTGTCAATTAATCACGTATATGGTATTCGACTTCGTCTTATTTACGACGCGTGTCATTGGATTGTTCTCCTAATCCAGAGTGTTGATCTTCTAATCATGTGGCACCTATTTATTCATAGATTTGAAACTAACAATAATATTTGTAAGCGAATTCACCCATATAATTCAATATATTAAAGGAATGGACTTGGTTAAGTCCATGAACTCAACTCTCTTTTTTTTGAAGGAAATCGAATTTTATTTAAGAAAAGGCAACTAACCCGACATCAAGTCGGACAGCTGAAGATACAGTTGGTGGGACAGCCCCTCACCATAGTCACAGCTACTGTTAGTTAATGCATACTTGGCCAATTCGTGAGCCACTTTATTACAGGTCCTACGAGTGAAACTTAGAGTGAGATCACCCCCTGGGGCCGAAAGGAAGTGCCTACAGTCGTGGATGATACCCCCGAACATATTTCTCGTTTGCTTCACTTTTCGGACACTATCTACCACCCTAAGACAATCTGTTTCGAATATCGCTTCATTCCAGCTATTTCCTTTTGCCCATGATAGCGCTTCTCTAACGCCTACGGCCTCCACCTCTTCGGAATGGAGATGTCCCGAAAATCGTCTTGAGAGAGCTTTCACAATACGCCCTTCTGAGTCCCTACAGACCATCCCTATGCTCCAGAACCCCCTCGCAGTATCTATTCCTCCATCCACATTTATCTTTAGTTTTCCGGGACCCGGGGGGATCCATACCTTTGGGGACTCTGCTAATAGTCTATCTGGACCAGACCCTTTTTCACCTGATTTTGTCGTGGCCCAGGTTCTTCGTAGCCCCTTTGCCATTGGTGCCACCCTTGCTGGATGAAAGGCTTTTGATTTCCAAACAGTTTGGTTCCTCGCACCCCAAATTGCCCATAGAGTGATAGCCCACAGGCTTGCCTCGTCTTCCCCCTCCACCCAATTCCGCCAATTACTCAGTATTGGTTCTGTACCCATTCTCCCTTGGATACCTTTTAGGAGTCTATCACCCCAAATAGGGTTTACTACCCTACACTTAAAGAAGACATGATCAACCGTCTCTTCAGGATGCCCACAAAGGGGACATTGTGTGACGATTGGGAGACCCTTTTCTGCCAGGCGGGACCTAGTCGGGAGCAGATTTGATATGGCTCTCCATATAAAAATTTTTACTTTAGGTGGAACTCTCAGTTTCCATACCTCTCTCCAGCCTATTGCATGTTCCGGCGGAGCCCATATCTGTCTCCTTTTACACAGGTCTCGATAGGCGCTTCTGACTGTATACTCCCCAGTATTGTCCGCTTCCCAATACCAATGGTCCCTTGTTTCGTACCAGCTAGGAATGATGGAGAATATCCTCTTACATGTTTCATTATCAAAATGTGCTCTTACTTTTACCTCGTCCCAAGCTCGGCACTCCGGTCTATACAATTCCCAAACTCGCATATCTGATGGAATGGCTACCCCTCCACTGGTCAGTGTTTTGTCGCTTTATAACCAAGGGGTCTCAAGGACTCGACAATGTCCAGGTCCAATATTGCTTCGTGCATTTTGCGAAACAATTGTTCTTCCTTCGCAGATTCCTCTCCAAACAAAGCTTGGAGAGGTCCCCAAAGAAGCCTCGAAGAATGTACCATGGGAAAGTATTTTGCCTTTAATAGTCGACTTGGCAAGGACTCAGGGTTTGTTAGAATTCTCCAGGCCTGTTTTCCCAATAGTGCCAAGTTGAATTCTTTAAGGTTTAGGAAGCCCATCCCTCCCAGTTCCTTGTGTTTGCACTGATCAGCCCATTTCCGCCATGTAATCCCGCTCCTACCTGCGTTACCCTTCCACCAAAATTTGTTGAACATCTTTCCAATATCATCAAGAAGCCTTTGGGGGAAAAGATAGACCTGCATAGAGTACGCCAGGGCTTGTAGTATAGATTTTATCATTACCTCTCTTCCCGCTGAGGACAGGAATCTTGTGGACCAGGTTGCCATGCGTTTCTGAATGCGTTCCTTAATGTATGCCAGGGCCCGTGTCTTATTCCTTCCGACCATGTTTGGCAATCCTAAGTAGGTAGGTGACTCCTTCTCCTCCCTAAACCCCAACCTCACGACGACGTCTTCCCTTATCCTCTGGGGTGTATTAGGGGAGAAAAATATTGACGACTTCTCTCGATTTATAAATTGGCCCGAAGCCTTCTCATATATAAGGAGACACCTAATCATTTGTTCCGCTTCTCCCTCATTTGCCCTGCAGAAAATGTAGCTATCATCTGCAAACAATAGGTGGGAAACCTCTGGAGCTTCTGTCGCTATGCTTGTCCCCCGGATGCGGCCTACCCTAGTAAACTCTTGCAGCATAAGAGATAGTCCCTCAGCACATACTAGAAAGAGATATGGTGAGAGCGGGTCCCCTTGTCGAATCCCTCTTGACGGGTTCCGTATTGGGACTACATGCCCTGACGTAGTGACTGAGTATGTGACTGTGGAAATACACGTTAGGATGAGCTTAATCCATCTCTGATTGTACCCGAACGCATGCATCATTTGGCCTAGGATGCTCCATTCTACCCTGTCATATGCTTTGCTCATGTCAAGCTTTAGCGCCATCTGTCCCCTACTTCCTCGGGTCTTACGTCTTACATGATGTAGTACCTCAGCCGCTACTATTAAATTATCTGTTATGAGTTTACCCGGGACGAAAGCACTCTGAGATTTAGAGATAATCCCGTCTAGTGAATCCTTGAATCTGTTGACCAATACTTTGGAGATGATCTTGTAAATGACATTGCACAGAGCTATTGGTCGATAATCTACCAGGGAATCTGCATTCTGCTTCTTTGGGATGAGTACTATGTTTGTCTCATTTGCACCCTCCGGCAGTGATCATGTTTCTAAAAAATTCTGGACGGTGTCAACTAAGGTTACCTTCATCATTTCTCAATTTGCCTTGTAGAAGCTCGGGTTTAACCCATCTGGTCCTGGGGATTTCGAGGAATCCATCCCAAACAGAGTCTCCCTCACTTCCTCTTCATCTACCTGTCTTAGTAGGGACGCGTTTTGGTCAGCTGATATAGAGATACGAACGAGTTCCACTACTTTCGTACAGTCGACCCCTCCCCCAGTGAAGAGACTTCCATAGAAATTAGAGATTTCCGCCTCAATGCCTGACCCCCATCCCACTGTATCACCACCTGCAGTTCGTAGAGTACTAATATGGTTTCTTCGTCTCCTCTCAGTAGCACATTTATGAAAGTACGATGTGTTGTGGTCCCCTTGTTCCAACCATAACTGCTTGCATCTCTGTCTCCAGTGAGTTTCTTTGGCTAGTAGGAGGTCATTCAGCCTTGCCACTTCCCTACCGTACTCCTCTAATCCTTGGTCATCTCTTCTATTGCGTAAGATGGAAACTGATCTCTGAAGGGTCCTTAAATCTGCCTGCTCCTTCTTGTGTTGCATATGGCCCCACTGATGCAAACTATCTCTAATTCTTCCTAGACGGACCATTATACCACTTCCCGAGGCCGCCTCCCATGCCGATGAGGTAGCCACCGCACATTCCGGGTTTTGTAGCCATTCGTTGTTAAACCGAAACTGATACCCACCCTGTTGGTGAGTCTGTCGGGTTGCATTCAATAAAATAGGGCTATGGTCAGAAGTCGAGAATCCGAGATTTAACAGCCTGTTGTTCCCGAACGCGCGCATCCAAGCATTGTTGGTTAAGGCCCAATCTAGTCGTGCTTCCTTCCACTGGCTCGATCCCCGGCTCTTCTCCCATGTGAACCTATGACCTGTCAAGTCTACATCCCCCAGTCTGCAATCTTCCATCATCGAATTGAAACCATCCAATAACCCTTGGGGGTACGGTTGACTCCCTCTAACATCCTCTTGACTTCTCATGTTGTTCATGTCTCCTATTAGACACCAAGGTGAAGACATTCCTTCTGCCAACGATCTTATCAACTCCCATGTAAGGTGTCTATAGTGTTTGTTGGGATCTCCATACATACCTGTTATGAATACATTCACATTTCCCCTCATGCTTGCCTCTATGTGAATGTGTCTTTTCGAGGATGAGAGAACAGTTACTCCCTTGCCATCCTTCCAGAACATAGCTAACCCCCCACTTCTCCCGATCGGGTCGACTCCGCATACTCCTTCGAAATTCATCCTCCGGCATAAAGCCTGTAGTTGTATATGTGTACAATATGTTTCACATAGAAATATAAAATCGGATTTCTTTGCTGCTGACATATCCAGCAAGAACTATATGGTCCGAGGGTTCCCAAGCCCCCGGCAGTTCCAGAATAGTATACTCATTGGCCTCCTTGGGACCTCTCAGCTAGTCCCGCCGATATATTAACCTGATTAAGGTCACAATATTCCTCTCGTCCACCCTGTTCCAATCTCCTCCGTTTTGCCCCACTATTTCCTTTTGGTGCTTCCCCCTCCTCACTAATGACATGTACTTCCCTTAGCCGAGCTCTGCTTGTGGTTGTGCTGCTTTCCTCCTGGTGCACCCTTGTCGCCTCCCCGTTTATTTTTGACCCCCTGCACCCCGTGATATCTTTTCTAGGTCCTTTTGCGAGATACTTCTCACCCATTGTGTACTTATTCTGTTTTGCTTCTGCTCTCAACCACGTTCCGAACGCCTTTTGCTCTTCTCCCATCAGGCACGACCTCTCAATCTGACACTGCTTGTCCGCATGTCCTAGGATTCCACAGTTAAAACAGAAAGATGGAAGCCTTTCATATTTAAAATTCACCCAATACCATGTTCCTCTTGAGTCCTCCACACGCATTCTTCTTCTCAAAGGTTTGTTTATCTCCATCTCCACCCTCACTCGAATGTACGAGCACCAGTGACCTGTAAAATTGCTTTGGTCCACCCTTAACACCGTGCCCAGATTGGTACCTATCCTTGTCGTCACTTTCTCAGTCTTTAGGTGAGCAGGCAGTCCATGGAATTGCACCCATATTTGAAAGTAACGAAACTTTACCTCTTCCGGAGGAGTTCTCATAGGTAGGCTTTCTAGCAGAATTTGAGTCCTATTGAAAGTCCGGGGATCTCGCTCTACCACGCTTGTCATGTCCTTTTCATCATAGAATTGGAATATGAATAGGTTGTGGTCTGTCTCCGTTATCGAAACCCTGTGATCTGGCTGCCACAAGCTTGCTAACAAGTTTTTAAACGTCTTAAAATCATATGTTTTTTCCGTAATGAATTTTCCTACTAGATGAAACTCTCATTCTTTAGGTTGTCCTCCTCCGACTCCTCGACTACTAATTCAACCTCCTCCTCTTCTTCTAACGAGATATCTTTCCATCTCTCTTGTATCTCTTCCAATCCCTCCTTCACGTTACACCTGTAGTCCCCCGACCCTTCCTCCCTCCTTCTCCCATCGGATTTCCTACCTTGACTCTCTCCCCTATTACGACCCCTTTCTGAATCCCCCCTCAATCCGAACTCCTTATTCCTCCATACCTGTTCTTGGTTTATGCCAACCCTCGACCCCCGTCCCTCTCCCCCAGCCATCCTTTCATTCCCGTCCCTCACCCTACTATTTCCTCTAGCCCCGAACAGCCCCTCTTGGCCACCACCGACCCTCACTGGTTCAGCCCCTACACCGACTCCGCGGCCAGCCCCGACCCTTCCTTCCTTGCCTCCACCGACTCCGCGACCAACCCCGACCCTTCCTTCCTTGCCTCCAGCGTCCCCCACAGCTCCCGCTCCTGTCCCCGTTACACCGGCCCGTCCCTCTCGGTCTCCTCCGCCTCTCACAGCCCCACGCCCCGCCGTACCGACTCCGCGGCCAACCTAGACCCTTCCCTCCATGCCTCCACCGTCCCCCACAACCACACCTCCCGCTCCTGTCCCCGTCAAACCAGCCCCATCCAGCTCTACCCGTCCCTCTCGGCCTCCTCCGCCTCCCACATCTCCACGACCAGCCGCCCAGCTCCGACCACCTCCCCCTCCCGTCCTCGTCAGACCGAGCCCCTCCTGTCCCGGATCGAACCCTGCCGACCCCATCCTCTCATCCTCAGTCCTTCCCGAGACCCAACCGTCGTCCTCCGCCATCCCTTGACTCACCGTTTTTTAGCCCGAAATAGATTTGAGATCCAGCCTCCTCACCGGTGCTTCTCCGCACCACCGCCGCATGAACTCGCAGACGCCGCCTCGAAAGCCGCCGCCTCGGGAAGTCGTCGCCGCGAGAAGTCGCAACTCTGCGAAACTTTACGCCCTATTGGAAGAGGAAGGTACTGTCCACTTTTTTCCCATGAACTAATACCCGACAAACTTACAAACTTGTATTTTTAATATTTAATTAAAATACATTTTTAACTGTTAATAATATTAAGCAAAAAATAAACTAATCTAACTAAAATATGCAGAATTTGAGTTTGGTTTTTTTCACAAGTCAAATTCAAGTTGAAGACTTTCTTTCCGATGGAGCCTCAACAAAATTAAACTCAACTCAGTTCAACTCGTTTAGCCAAGCTATGCACACTCATAACCTCCACAACAACCAGCACTTGCTATGAAACCAGTCTTCTACATGTAACTCCACCTTCAGGAAAATCCCAATTAAGTCATATACTTGTAACTTAAAGAGAATACAGAGTTCATGTTCAATAAACAAAGAAATGATGGAAACATGGCTGATCAGTATCTCATCAAATAGAGCTTTAGGTTCTGAAGTGTGTACTGAAAACAAGATAAAAACTAGTCTCAGCCAAAGCAATATCCAAAAATAACCAAAACCCAAACAACATTCAGCTGTTCTCCAACATACTGACCCAACTCATGTGAGAACATCCCAATGGCAACTGATCTCTACACCACCTGCTGCTTTTTACCCTGAGCTGCGAGTTTCGCAGCGACTTGCTCTTCGGACAGAGGCAGGTAGTAGATTCGAGGGATCGCTCTGGTTTTTCGGAAGAGATCGTCTAGAGTGACAATAGGAGGGTCAACCGGGGTCGGAGGTGGAGGAGGAAGGTGCTCTCTTGGAGGAGGCAGGTTGGATGAAGGTAGCGGCGGTGGTGGAGGAAGAGGTTGTTGATGCCTAGGAACCGGTTGGCGAGGAGAAGGCACGGCCTGTGCAGCGGGTGGGGCTGATAGTGGAGCGGGACGAGCATTGACAGGTGCAGCAGCGGGAGATTGAGGAGCTTCCAGTCGCGTTGTGACTTCCTGAGGGTCAACAAACTCAGCTACTAGGAGACGACCCCCATTTGGAGGCCATTGGAGGTTATACACAGCATTACGGGTTTCTGTGGCCTCCTCAACTGAGGAATACTGCATAAGCAAAGCCGTTTGCCCAATAAAAAAACGTGTCCATGGAATCTTATTGAATAATGAAATTCACAGGACAACAGCAGCAAACTTACAGTGACAAAGCAATGGGTCTTGATCTGGTCCATCCAAAATTTTGCGACAGACCCGGTTTTTCCTAGAAGCTCTTGAACGGCTTTCAAGGTGAAAGGGCGGAGAAAATGGTCAATTCTGAGGGAATTAGTTGGAGGTTTCTGTGATGGTGGAACTGCCAAGAGGCCATGACAAAAGACAACAAAATTAGAAGTTAGATGTTTTCTCAATATTTGCAGTACACTTGAAAATCCAGTTAAACTGTAAATACTCACCAATGCGCTCAGGTGGATCCTCGCTGCTTTTTGAGCCAGATATTGAGAGGTTGCGCTTCAAAGCAGTAGGCTGAAATGCATTCTTAGGAGTAGTAGTAGGTGTAAGATTAGGACTTTGTGATTCCGGGACCTTAACACTTGGAGTGTTCCACCTGCGTTGCCTTTTCAGAGGCTCGGTGCTCACTACTGCAGCTTGATCTGAGATGAAAACTTAATCAGGTCAATATATCCACTTAGACAAAATTACAAACTTGAGAATAACCAGATTATTCCAAAGCAAATCAAACTGCAAGATTAATGTTCTGGAAACATCCCAATCAAAAGACACATTCAATGACAAAATCAAAACTGTAGTATCAAATAAATTATGGCTCTTCGCAGGAAACAGGGAATAAATTTAACTAGACTCGCTTCACAAATAATTATACCCAAAGATAACAGGATTGCTCTGGTGATAACACATCAAACAGTCAGCATGTTAAATATGTAAGTGCCTTGTCCTTTTCATTGGTCTTACTCCAAATTGCATGACCTAGAAGAAATAAGACTACAATTTCTCATCACCTTATTGACTGATGACTATACCCTCGTACTGCTGCACTCAAGTTTTCTGATTGACACAAACAAGCACCAGCCAAAAACTTGAACATGTTTGAACATATGAACATGCGAAATAATTGAACATATTTTACTCGTCCATCCCTGGATGGAATGCTGTACCTTAACACTTTTATTAAGACTAACAAGGGTGTCATTCACACCGTTAAATAAATGGAAACATCAAGAACCGTCAGGTTCAAATGTTACAACACTTTCTGATTTATAAATTATGTTCTCATTCACATATATAAGCCATGACAGCTGATGAATGATGACTGAATGAATAGAAAGAAAAATGATAGTTCCACACTTACCATTTAGCTTCCTTTTCTCAGCAGGCAAGGGAATAGGATTTTCCTTCTTTACAAGAGTCGCAGTAGTTTGATTCAAGCTATCGACATGAATTTCCTTGTTTAAAGATATACCATCTCCCACAACATCAACAGGAGCTTCCTCATTGGCTGAAGGAACTTCAGTTTTCTCACTGATATCTACCACATTATCAGAATTATCCTTTGAATCAACCTGCCTAGCCTCTGGCAAATCATCTTCCATGGAATCATCACCAGAACTTCTGTCTAAGTTTAACTTTTCTGAGTATCCTACATCAACAGTATCATTTTTCTTGCCCATGTCTGTATTTGCAGCATTGTCGTCATTTTTTCCTTCAACAGATGTCTTGTTCTCCTGTGGCTCTTCAACATCCATTGGATGCGACTCGCCACCAATTGGGTCAACATCACTGGATGATGGTTCCACCATCTCTGGCTTAACAACATCTAGTTCTATTTTAACATTATCAGCAATTATATTATCCTTTAGTTCAATCTTTTCATTAATTGATAAAGAATCAGTAGAAATAGAATCAGATTTTACTTGAGACCCTAAAGTGGGGCTGACCTCTGATACCTGGTTCTGGTTGTTTGGAGGGGATGTCTCGGGTATGGCCATACTGTCTTTAGACTCTATATCCTTGTCCTCTGGCTTGGGCTTCAAAACCTCATCCTCCAGCAGAGGCTTTAAGTCCTCATTTTCTGCCTGAGGCTTGGAATTTCCATTCTCTTTTTGGGTTTCTGTGTTCTGCAAATCTTGCCCACTTAATGCTACTTCAGATATAACGCTCTCAGAGACGGTGGTAGTAACAGTTTCAACAGTAGTCGTCACCTCAATCCAAGCAGAATCAGTACCCACTATCACCACACCATCATCTGCCTCATCATTTTGGGTAACACCAGAATCCACAATGTTTATAGCTGTTTCACCAGGGCTTTTATCTGGCTCTGCAAGTTCCACGCCATCTACAAAATGGGGAACATCATCAACACCATTATTCACATTCTTCTCTGCATTTTCTTTTTCAATGCGAAGAGCTTCAGCATTTGCCCTTTCAGCGAGAAGAGCTTCGTTATTTTCATTTTCAATGTGGATTGCTTCTGCCAAACGTTTTATCAAATCATCCTTCAAACCCTTTGTTGTCAATTTCCGTTTCTTAAGCTCTTCTTTTAGCTCCGTAACCTTCCAGTGATCAATTGGTCGATTGTCAAGAACTGGATATGGTGATGATGACATATCTTCCAACTAAAACTCACTTTTACAAACCTGGTGAAATGACAACATTTAATCAACTGTCAGCACCTCACAGAGAAACTAGCCACAGATGTAACTAGTACTCAAAATGATAACGCAAAGTTAACTCAGAGAGCCAAAAATACATATATGATATCCAAAGGAACGGAGCCATCCAATTCAAGGCACAACTTTAAACCATAATTATCTACCAAAAGGAAGTCAAGCCCATAAAAAAAGTCTGAAACAAAATTGAAAGGGGACTTGTGATAGCCCAAAAGGTTAATTTTGCAGCACACGACACAAGAAATTTCAGCAACATCATTGATGTCTCACAAGACTTCTCATTTTTCATTTTTACCGTCATTTTTTACTTATCTACTAGAAACTTTATATATGGAAATTTGGTTTCTTTTCCTCTTAAAACTTTCACAAAAGAGATGAATATACACTGAAAACACTACTGTAAGATGCTCAAAATGTTTTTTTTTCATTCCATTAATTGTCAAAGATGATAATGTTCCCAACTTCCCATTAATCAACTAATTCATGCATATCCCATAATCAAACAAAAACTATAAAAATCTACAGCAGATTTACCCACTTTCTGAAGACAGGTCCATTCACCAAAATGCCCAAAATCTAACAAATGAATAATATACTAAAACAAATGTTGACTTACCAATAATATTTGCAGCTCGCAGACGCCAATAAAAAAGGTCCACTCTTCTTCACAGGCAAGAAGAGCACACGTGAAGCCCTAATTTCACAGCACAAAACCCACTGTTAGAGAAAATCTCAGGCCTCGAATCAACCGACCCTCGAAAACAAAACCCAATCTATCAAATTCCTAGAAACCAAACACAAGTCCGGTTCCACTCGCTTCCGTTCCCTGAAAATGCAAAAACCTAAACCAAAGAAAACACGAAAAAATATCAAATCAAAGGACAGACAAATGCGAACACTGAACGGAAAACCCAAAACGCGTATGATGATCGATGAATTTTCTGGGTTTGGGGCATCGATTTCTGTAAGAGAAAAATGGGGATTTCTAGGGTTTTGCTTCAGGTCTCTGTTTGTGCCATCGAAGAAACGAGAAGATGAGGCGTGTGAGAATGAGCCTGTTTCGTGTAAATTTTCACGATTTCATTTTCAAAAATGTCGAAAACACCCTCTACAGTTCCTGGTTATTACCATCGACTCTCCGTGGATGAAACCGATCCAACGGCTCTCGTTCGTCACTTATGGACATCGATGGGTTCTTAATTGCCACGTGGCACCTCTCTACTCCTTCCTCTTTCTGCTAGATCCTCTTAGATTCAGATTTTGGAATTTTTTATTCAACATAATATAATTTAGCCTAATCACGTAAAATAAACGTTTTATTTATTTTTTTTAAAACAACGTTTTAAGTATTTTTTTCTGGAAGGAAAAACGAATTTTATTAATTAAAAATCAACTAACTCGGCATCAAGTTGGACAATTGAAAATACTGATGGTGGGATAGTCCCCTCACCATAATCTCAACTACTGTTATTTAAAACAAACATAACCAATTTGTGAGCCATTTGATTACGAGGAAAACAAAGAACAAAAGTTATTATAATGGATAGTACGCAACACCGTTCGCTAATGATTTCTCCAAAGTTGTTCAGCTCGACCTGTTTAGCATCATGTAGAGCCACGACCTCCAACTCATACGGATGGAGAAACCACGTGATCTTGATGCGGAATGTTTTACCCAGACATCTCTGACAACCCCGAAAACCAATCGACTCAAACCGATTAGCATCATGCAGAGCCACGGCTTCCAACTCATACGGATGGAGAAACCCCGTGATCTTGCTGCAAACCAAATTAAACCAGCTTCCTCGATCAACCCTGCGAACAATATGGGCATCACGAAATTCAAATCCTCCAAGTTCATTAGGTTTAACCGGATCAACTCATCGACACCAAGGACCCCCTGTTTCCTTCCAGCACCAATTCCAATAAGACACGTATTGAATTTTGAGCAAGCCGAGACCCCCTAGTTCGGTATGCTTGCATGAGTCTGCCCACCGACGCCAGATAACTCCGGTTCCCTCCCAGTACCGGCCTACCAACCAACCAAAAGCAAAACCCCCCAGCCCTCCAAGCTCCGTCGTCACAACCCAGACGCGACTCATCTACAACTCCAGCCTCACCCGTCTCAGCTTATCCACAAACCACCTAACCTCGTCTCCATTAAAACCCGATCTACCACCCGACATTGCCTCCATCAGACCCAGGTCAACCTCCACAGGAGCTCTGCTACTACCACTGCACCACGCTGACGTCGCCGCTAGTACCACGCAGACGTCTACACCAGTAGGAGATCGGTGCCGCGAAACTTCACCCAATTATGAGAAACAAACCCTAAAAGTAGGGTACAGGCCGCGCTTCCACGCAAAAAGAAAAGAGGCGGCTGCCTTTGATTATACCCACTTCTGCGTTTTAAGTATTTATTTAATATAATTAAATATATATTTTTGTAAATATAAAACAAAAGCTAACTACGTCTATTGAACCCGGACAAACTCGAGTTTAATTATTTTTTATTAATCAAATTGTTGTTTAAGTAAAACTTATTCGAACTCAAATCAAACACTTATTATTTTCAAATCGAGCCAAGTTTCTACAAAATTAAGCATGATTCAATACTTGTAAAGGATTATAAACGAGCTTAACTTTTAGCGACATGTTCGAGTTGCATTTGTTAAATATTTATACGGGCCAAGCTCAAACTTGACTTTTCAAAGCTCGACTGGCTCGCGAATCAACTCGTTTAATATTTAATTAATTATATATTTTTAGCTATTAATAAATATTTATAACAAAATTAGGTGAGTCAAATAGAACCGAACTAATTCAAAGCCGGCTCGTTTAACTTTTGATAAAATATGTGTATCAAAAATTAAGTGAATCGAGCTTGAAGCTCAAACTTATAAATTTTCTTTCAACCCAAACACGAGCACAATTACGTAAGTTCATTTGAGTCCAAACTTGAACCGAACACTTTTCTAGTGAACCGAGATAAGTCAACGATCGATTCAACTCGTGTACAACCCTGCTTGGATACTACTACACAAACCTATCTCCACCGTTCATTTTCCTTTTGTCCCATGATCTTGTCGGAAAATACACAAAGATCCATAATCTATATTCATCCGTACATAAACCTTATATGGTTTTTCACACACACAACACTGCAAATGCAACTCAACATTTCAGAGCTCTCCTGAAAATGAAGTCTCTGACAAAGAGAGGAAGATGGTACATAACCGATGTGATGGTCGAGTAATGGCCGTAGCAAAACCAGGCCGTCGGGTTTTTCTTCATCACTGCATCGACGGTCTTCTTCGCAAACTCTTCCGTGGAGGTTAGCTTCGATCCTTGGAACATCGACAACCTCGTCCGGATTGCTTCTTCAAACGGCCTGTATAGCTTCCACTCCGGCATTTTGTTGTAGGTGGCTATGGCAGAGTTTGCTATGTTCGATCTGATAGCCCCGGGGACAACAGTGATCACATTGATCCCGAAAGGCCTGAGTTCCAATCTGCATAAGATATTGACGAATAAATAAAACAGCCAGTAACAATTACATGGAGTATAAATTCACAAGTTTTAGACGGAACAATAATTTGAATGTTGTTTGATGTATATCCAGTGTTCTAAGAGACATTGAACGTTAGTCGGGTGGATAAGGCCTCCGGGAACTAATAAAAAATTAGTCAGATTTTATTTTGTTTCGAAAGTTATTATTACATAGAATCAATAGGTGAATTACTCTATATACAAATACAAATATAATTATTTCATTTTTGCTACATTCACATTCTTAAAAAATAAAAATAAATGACATCAATGTCCTCAAAAGTCCCTAATTTAACTTTCCTCTCCAAAATATTTGTCTCGGGTGTTTTTCAATTTATTTTCTTAACTAAAATTTGAAGAAAAGAATAAAATGCCTGAATTGTATGAATTTAGGTCAGTGATCCAAAGATCCCATACCTAGACCGATTTTTAGAGCACTGACCTGCCTAGACGCTACACCATTTAAACAACCCAAATTTATGAAACCGGCTCTGTGTTATAAGAACTCCCATCCAGGCCGATTTTTAGAACACCGAGTATTGTGATGTGTGAGATACATTGATGAACATGAAAGCATTATCTTTCTTTTTTTGGTAAATGCATTGACAATGAGACTAATAGTGTGATGTGAGGTGTCGAGTCCAAACCTCAAGGTATCGGATAATGCATGTATAGCAGCTTTGGAGGCGGTATAAGCACCAGACCAAGGTCCCGGGGTCATTGCAGTGACGCTTCCAACGTTTACGATTTTTCCTTTTTTTCTAGACGCCATGTGAGGGACAACAGCTTGAACCATCCTCATCGAACCTATGTATTACCAAAAAACACAAATCAGTCCATGTCCGTTATATGATAGTTCCGTGATGAGTTCTCTGAAAAGCTCCGCAAACAAATATCAGACTTGAAGAGGTTTCATAAATAAGCTAGATGTAATTGCAACAATTTAATGTCTACAGATAAATATTTGAGGACCAATTTCGTGTATTCAAACCAAATGCATCAAACAAGGAACTCATGAGCTTCACTAACAATCTAATAAGACTTGGCGACTCGCAAACTAGACATCAACCTCAAAATATTTGTCTTACACATGAGTGATAAGTCTTTACATGCCCGAGGATGATAATTCTACGCTTCCATATAAATATATAATGAAAGAACCACTGGGAATATTTCTGAGACTCACTTAATGATATAAACTCAAGACAGCATCGAATACACTTCTCTCAAAGTTGCTGCCAAATCATTATATCTACCATCTTAGTTTTCAACGTGCTTGAGAAGTACGTATAGTCTGACTTCTAGGTATCATATAGCAAATGGGAAGTTAAAATTTCTTGAAAATGTACTTTCCCAGGAAAGTTGGTAAGACCATTTGAGACACGGTATAGGGCAAAATCCCGAGTTGTAGAAATAAATACACTAACTCCAAATTTCCATTCAAAGCACATAGCGGTACTTCATTTCACAAAGTACGCCTGGTATTGATGATCAGCACACCAAACCTCATAGCATAGGTTGCTCTGGGCAAGCTTGAAGTTTTCTCCAAACTTTCTTACTAATGATTCCTTAAACAACTCTCCCAGATTTCCGCGACCAAATCATTGTTCTCTAACTCCTAATGCTAATAGAAACAATATCCTCACCTTTCCTTACTACATTTCCCTATTAACCCTCTCATGCTTGTGTAATATGTTCAGCCATAAGAAGACTCGTAGTAGATCCAAGAAAAGCCTATAACTTTATGAAATCACTTAATTCTTGATTTTAAGGGCATTTTCATCATTGTTGCAAGAATACATACATTTGCACAAAAAAAACAAAGTACACAACATCTTCTTGCAAAAGTATTACAGTATATAGCACATTTTTTCCATTTTCCCTTTAATGAATCCTAATGCTAATTAAAACTAATGTTGTAAAAATCCTCGACCTGTCCGATTTAATCCACTTATTTTCCGACTATCCACAAAAGAACACTTTCTGTCTGACTAACGCCTAGCGTTTTTTACCCCAACTAAATGTAACACTGCAAAACATAAAGCAATAGAGCAAACAAAACAAGTATCATTCTTGCCATGGACAAGAAATCAGCATCATGAACAAACCCAACCACCACAATTCCACAAGAACAAACCCAAAACACCAATTCACTTAAAGGGCAAGCAGAACCCCCCAAAACCATCAAAAGGGCAAGAGAGAAATCACCAAAAACATTGGTATTGAATGTCCTCTCCACATCCCCCATAGGGACCTCAGCGAGAGGCCCAACGCACTGAACCCCAGCATTGTTCACCAGCACGTCGACGCGCCCCCACTTCTCGACAACCTCCGACACCGCGCTCCGGACGCTCCGATCCGACGAGACGTCGAGCTCCACTAGGTGGAACCTCGGATCGTGCTCGAGATCGGCCATGGAGGCTCGCGACCTGCTGGTTGCGGCGACGAGGCACTTCCGGGAAGCGAACTCGACGGCCAGCGCGTGGCCTATACCGCCCTCCGAGCACCCAGTGACGAGCACGACCTGCTGATCGGAAGATCCCATTTTTCTGGTCGAGAAGTGAGGAATTTTGATACCCAGAAGTCGATTTGATGGTGGGTTCTGTGGAGACGATTTGATGGTCGATTTTGGAGTGGAGCTTGGAGACGAGCTCTTTGCATAGAAATGCTCACTGAACGGTGATTGTTGGAATTGGAACAACCTTTTTATGCTATTGCTATCTTCAAGTAAAATAACATTATTTGTTGCATAAGTGAAAAATAATGTGTGCTATTTGAAAAATATCGAGATGCAGTGTTATTTATAAACACTACATTTGGTTATTTGATTGTACGTTAAGTATGGTAATATTTGATTGAAATCACGTTAAGTATGTTAATATTTGATTGTAATATTCAGAACACTTGATTAATTTGTGGTAATATTTGATTCTATTAATTATATCTTTAACGTTGGTTTTTATTAGTATATTTTATAATTATAAATTTAGCTTTTGTTGTAAATCGGCTCAATTTTGAGCATGCTTAAATTAAAGGGATAATCTCAGCTAACTACACTTACTTTGACACAAATCTCACATAACTACACCTAATATATTTTTTCACTTGTAAACCACGTTGAGTTTGACTAATATCACCTAGCTACAAACCGTCTGTTTTTGTTAACTTTTCCGTTTAGTTGGTGTTGAAAGGACACATGACCCTTATTAGTGACGACTAATAATTGTTGGATTGAGCTGAATTCTTCATTTGTCAGCTCTTGAACTCAAGAGACGCACGAGAGGAGAGCGAGAGGAAGACAAAAAGAATTGCAATTGACGAAGACGAAGTAGTCCACAAAGGAGTACACGAACATGGAGGAGGTGAGTTACTGATTCTAGTAGGTTTTATGTACTGAAATTTTGAATTTTTTTTGGTTTATGATTTCCGATTAGATTAGGGTTCATGGGTTGTTGTTCAAATTTCGACTTTTTTGATGAAGAAAGTGAAGTAGTGTTTCGATTAGGGTTTTGTGTAGTAAATATGAAAGTATTTCTGGGGTTTTTTTGAAACAGATTTTGGTTTAGGGTTTGTGGATTTTTATTGGGGTTTATTGGTGTGAGAAATTTCTATGCATTTCGGGACCAAAAATTGATCGAGAAATATGGGTAATGAATTATGTTCATTTTCACATGCAGGGAGATGGTGAACATCGTGTCTTCAGACTGAGTACTCAACCTCTAAAGAGGACATTAGAAGTTCATCACGGAGGAGCTTCAGCAAGGGTATGGATAATGTATACATCTACAAAGGCGGGACAATTCAATTGTTTTTTGGTTATGAAGATGCTTGCTTGATTTGCAAGTGGATGAGCATTGTAGCAGAACTAGGATATCAGCCCACCAGCAAGATATATTTTAGGAAGTATCTGGCATTTCAACCCGAGGAAATTAATACCGAGGAGATGTTGAAGAAAGTATTGAAGTACTATGAGCTCGATTGTAATGTACCAATATACATAGTTGATGTGGAGGCGCCGGTGAAAATTGGAGTAAGTTCAAGTTATGATGTAGACCGTGTTGCTGAGAGGAGAAAAAGATCGAAAGTAACGTACATAACAAGTGCTACAGACTCTGATTTGAAGCAGACTGGTTACAATCCAAAGGGACTACGTATGAAGGACGGGAAGACATTGGAGGTGGTTGACATTATGGAATCAAGCGAAACAGAAACAATCGAGGAAGTTGGTGTGGAAGTCGATGTGGAAGCTGAAGGTGAATTGGGAAGTGATGAATTTAAAGAAGAAGAAGAAGAAGAGAGGTACGATGATGAATATGCTGAATTTGTTGTGGTGAAAGATGGTTTAAATGAAAATATTGAGGATAAAAAGGCTCATGTTGAATATCCAGAGTGGCTTAAAGGTGTGACATTCGATGGGGATGGGGAGAGGGTTGTTGATGCACATCTTGGAGAACAAACAAAAGGAAAACAAGTTGTTGGAGAGGAGCCACTTAATACCCGAGAAGTTGATGGAGAGCAATCACTAAATACCGATACAGAACAACTTGAAGTTCCACCACCTGTAACACTACAACGAATTTATAAGAAGAAACCAAAAGTACACGTTGAAGAAGCAAGTGATAATGAAATTGATGATGTAGAGGTTGAGAAGCTTATCGAGAACATGCGATCAGCTGATGAAGACTGGTGTAATGTGAAAAAAGGAAAAACTGGACAGAAGATTTGGGAGATGGATTCTGAAGTGAAGCCACTACTTGATATTGGACTATATTCTGCATTTCGGGATGCGAAAGTATTCAGGTATATTTAAAAAAATTACAAATTGTATAGATATATTTTCAAACCATAATCATCTCACATGTATTAATAATCCACAATGTGTGCAGGTATGTTTTCAAGAATTACGCAACAAAATTGGGATTTGACTATGATTTCGTTAGAAGTGAATCAACAATGGTTGGAATCATGTGCGCGGAAGACGGTTGTACCTGTGAAAGAACCTAATACAGTCATGGAAATTCGTGCATTCCGCCCTAGACATAATTGTACTCGTCCTACGCATAATAAGAGAATCACTTCTGATTTTCTTGCGCTTAGGTAGATTTCTTAATTTACTACTTATTTTCCTTACTTTAATTACTTGTTATGATTTTGTAGATGTTAGAGACTTGTTGTTATTATTTATGTAGATTTTTATTTATTAATTATGTAGATATCTAAGCGATATTAGGCGGAATCTGGACATGAAAAAAGATACATTAATGAACATTGTGAAGGATGACCTCGCCGTTGAGATACAAATGAACCAACTATATAGAACTATGGCGAGGGCTAGGGAATTAATACAGGGGGATTTGAACAAGCAGTACTCGATGTTGTATACCTACTGTGATGATAAAAAGTTCAAATCTGGGAAGTAGAGCTGATGTTGATATTAGGTATTGCAAAGTGCCTGGTCTAAACGGTGATCATCCTAGATTTATTCGGTTGTACATTCGATACGCAACACAACTAGAAGGTTTTATGGCAACTTGTCGTCCTCTAGTCGGTGTAGATGGTTGTCACTTGAAAGGTCGATTTGGTGGGCAGTTGCTTGCATCAGTGGGCTGGGATGCCAACGATGGCATGTTCCCGCTAGCTTTCACAATCGTGGAGGCTGAGAACAAGGAATCGTGGCAATGGTTTCTAGAGAGATTCTTACAAGACTATGGTAGTGCTGAAATAGTGTTCATGTCCGATAAACAGAAGGTATACTATATTTTACTTAAATTGCTTACCTTCCTTCCTTACACTATTTAATATTTAATTATTTTTTTAATTGATATATAGCTAATTTAATTCATTTATGTTCATAATATTTTTTGTAGGGTTTGGTAGAGGTTTTCAAACATTTGCTGCCACGTACTAAACATAGGTTCTGTATGAGGCACCTTTACGAGAATTGGTTCATGAAGTTCAAAACAGAACAATTGAAGCACAGTTTGTGGACGTGTGTATCTGCAACTTCAATCTAGAAATTCGATGAAGCTATGGCGAAGTTGAGAGTCATCAGCGAAGAAGCATATCTATGGTTAAGTAAAAGAGACCCTAAAAGCCGGTGTAAGGCGTACTTCTCAGAACATGTAAGGTCTAGCATTCAGACAAATTTAATGTTAGAATGCTTCAATGCTTGGATATCAAAGGGGAGGGATAAACCTATATACGACCTCTACGAGTTTATACGGAAGAAGCTTATGGACTTATTCTATCGGCGCAGTACAAAGTTCGACAGGTATCACGGGCGCATTTGTGAGAATATAAAAAAACAGTTCGAGATTGCGAAATGGGAAAGTAGGTCATGGGCTTGCTATCCAAGTGGGAAGGCATTTTTGAAGTTAGTAACGGCATCACAAGTATGATGGTGAACCTAGAAGGCCAATCTTGTGAATGCTTGGAATGGCAACTAAATGCCATACCATGCATTCATGGAATTGCAGCTATCGGTTTCATGAGACATGTCCCTGAAAATTACATTCATGACGGATACACGGTGGCTGCATATCAAAGAATATACAACAAATTCATCAAGCCAGTACCGAGCATGGATAAGTGACCAAATCTGAAATTGCCGAAACCTTTACCACCTATAGTTCAGAGACCTCCTGGAAGACCAAGAGTGAGGAGGAAGAAAACTGTAGCTGAGACCTTGATGCAGCAGTACACAACTTCTAGAACAACAACGTAAAATGTTTGCAAAGATTGTGGACTGACCGGACATAACAGTAGGTCGTGTGGTGCAAACGAACATGGAGAAACTCCAACTGCTAAAGCTGCAAGGAAAAAATCAGAGGAGTATGGGAAAACTTCAAGTGTTGCAGCTAAAAGGAAAAAAACAAGAGGAGTCAAAGGAATCAAAAGAGGATATTACAAAAATGAAGAAGAACTAGAGAATGTATTCAAGAAAAGAAGGAAATCACTACAAAAGAGGAAGAACAAATCTGATGAAGAGAAGCCAAGACAATGCACTACAGCTGAAATTAACGAAAAGCATCTTCAAGCTCTAGAAGGGAGACGGAGAAATACAACACCAATCCCGACTCCAACTCCAACTCCTACCAGATCTGCTTCACAGGTATGAACACTTTAAATTTAAATTTAAATTTTACTTCAAATAATTGTAATAAAATTTTCCTTCAATTTTGAAACAGGGAACACATCATGTTCCAGAAATGAGTCCTTCTCCACCATTTCAGCCACACACAGAACCTGAGAGGAAAAAACTGGTAGTACGTAAAAGGGGTCAAACTTCTGAATCTCGGACTATAACTACCCAAGAGGTACATTACTCAGTTGAACCGATTTTTACATAAAGTGAATTTATTTTCTACATGAAATTAATTGGTACATTGAACTGAATTGATATATTGAACAAATTTATTCTTACTTGATGTTCACTTGTGTTGGCTGGAATTGTGCTGAATTTGTGTTCAACTTGTGATGAAAATGTGTTGAGACTGGAATTGTGATGAAAATGTATGTCTTTTTTTTATTGACAGAACAGTACAACAGAAGCAAGGATAGAAGTGAGGAAGGACATCAATAACCAACCATTGAAGACTCTGGAAGTGAGGAAGGACATCAATAGCCAACCATTGAAGACTCAACCTCCAATATTTAACACTCCCACGAGCCATAGCCAACCATCCCTACTCCCTTAGCTATTTTTGGTCCCATCTGCTAGTGGCATATGTATTGTGCACATCAATGATGTCTTTTGGACTTTAGCAAACTTTTAGATAACTTGAAATCTTTTTATGGTTACTTTTAGATAACTTGAAACTTTTAGATAACTTGAAATCTATTTACTTTTGAAGACCTTGGCTTTTGTAAACAAGTCATGTAGACTTGTGTGGTTGTATGTTGGTTGGGCTGACAATGATGGTTACTTCAATGCACTTTAATGTTTAATGTTGGTGTCTTAAATTTTTTTGTTAACAGGTTTAGTTCTTCTATTTCCGAATAGTTGATGCCAATTTTTTAAACAAGCTCAATTATTTTGTAGATTGTTATTTTCGAACAGTTAATGCCAGCATTTTTAAACAAACCCAATATTTCTTAGATTGTTGTCATCTATATACAAGAATCAAACACAATATCTTAACTCTACATAACAATAGTTCAAGCCACAATATGCACTTAATTTCATTACAGATTATCACAAATACTTCACAACTTAATTCGAAACAATACAAATTCATCACTTTCACTTCACAAATTCAACTAAATAGTTTCAATAGTACCAATAACTACATACTACAAATCTTCATTCCCAACATAACTATGACAATTACACAAATATATAATTGTTTGTTCTTCTTCTTCACTTGCCTTCTAGTTTCTTCCAATTCCATTTTCATCATCTTTGCGTTACATTCCAATCTATTCGTTTTCGCTTGGAGTAAGGATTTCTCTGTAGCAACATTTTCAATAAAATCTTCCATGCTTCTGATTTTCCCAAACATACCCGATAACATACTCTTACCAAATGAACATGTCTCCGGATCCACCCACCTGAAAAATTTACATTTAGAATTGCTCTGCAATTCAATAAATAAATTTGAACTCCACATTAGATTATGCCCAAATTTCAATCCAATTACAAATTGAATACACTAAACCCTAATTTCATTTGACCCCAAAAATTTTCCCATAACTTGAGGTTTCTAACATATCAATCAAGGATAATCTCATAAAACTACAAACAAGCTTACAATTATGCATAACCCGAACCCTACACTTCACATCTATCAATAGTGTTCAACTAGGGTTTTATAAAAACTTACTTTGAACAAGCCGCACCCTACAAATCCCCGACCTGGGTTCCCGTTCGTCCAAGATGTCCGAATCGGAGCATAAACGCCACAATCGCACTTCAGACCATCCTCCATTGCGAGTCCACTTCTTCAGCTTATCAGCATCTGTTTTTCGTTCTTCTTCTTCATTCAAATAAGAATTTCAAAAGGGCAATTTTGGTATTAATTGATATAATTAACCTCACGTGTTTGACACATGTTATTTAACAGCACAAAAACAGACGGTTTGTAAGTAGGTGATATTAGCCAAACTCAACGTGGTTTACAAGTGAAAAAATATATTAGGTGTAGTTATGTGAGATTGGTGTCAAAGTATCTGTAGCTAGCTGAGATTATCCTTAAATTAAAAACTAAAAGCCAACTAGTTTATGTGATTGTGTGTAAAAGGTTTTTGTATTTTATTCAATCAAATGCTTGAGATTTATATACATGAGTTAGGTAACATATTAGCCTAAGGTGGATAGAGTGGATTCACAATATCAACAACATAATAGGGTAGAGGTATTTGAGAAATATCAGCAACTAATGAGATATTTAAGGGATGACAAAGTCTGATTATCAACATCCCCTTTAAATTGATGCTCTGCATAGCGAGGTTCTACAATTTCAACGGTATAAAACTAAATAACCAAACCAAATTAGTTATTCATATCATAGAGCGATCCCCACCCATGGCCATACTTAACGTACTATATTTGGTTATTTATTTATAAACACGTCATTATCTATGTTAATCTTAAATTTAAAATTCTAATAAAAAAACTCTATGATCAGTCATTATAGCGTATTAACAAATATAATAACAAGGTTGTTAAGAGTAAATTGGCAGTTTCTCATTTTTATAGCGTGTTTGGAGATCGGTTTGGTTTGCCTGGGAGTCCGGGTTGTCGAAACTAATAGGTGGTTTATGTAAGAGATTCACATATTCTCTTCAGGCAATTGAGGTGGAGATCGTGGGGCTTAAAAAATCATTATGATGGTATTTTTTGAATTCTGTATTTGCATTGATTTTTAATTAATCTTTTTTAGCAAATCGACTCAAACTCATGATTACTAATACGTAGAGTCTTCTTGAACCACTACACCAAATACGCTTACACGCATTGATTTTTAATTCAATTTTTATATTATATATTTATTTAATTGAAATAGTCATTTAATTGTGGTCACGGTCCATTTTTTTAGGGTAAAAACGAATTTTATTTATTAAATATCAACTAACCCAGCGCGGACAATAGAAACTACAGTTGGTGGGACAAACCCCTCACCATAATCCCAGCTACTGTTAGTTAAAGCAAGCATGACCAATTCGTGAGCCATTTTATTACAAGCAAAACAAAAAACACATGTTTCGATAGTGGGTTGTACACAACACTGTTCGCTAATGATTCCTCCAAAGTTTTTCAGCCTGACCCGTTTAGCATCATGTAGAGCCACGACTTATAACTCATACAGATGGAGAAACCCCGTGATCTTGCTGCAGACCGCCTTACACCAGCTTCCTCGATCAACCCTGCGATCAATATGGGCATCGCGAAATTCAAATTCTCCCAGCTCGTTGGGTTTAACTAGATCAACCCATCGACACCAGGGACCCCATCCCATTTCCTTCCAGTACCAATCCCAATAGGACACCCAAGCAACGTATTGAATCTTAAGCAAGTCGAGACCCCCTAGTTCGGTATGCTTACATGAGTCTACCCACCGACGCCAGATAACTCTGGTTCCCTCACAGTACCAACCAACCAACCAACCAAACCCGCCAATTCCCACGTATTGAAGCTTAACCAAGCCGAGGCCCCCTAACTCGATATGCTTGCATGAGTCTGCCCACCGACGCCAGATAACCTCAGTTCCTTCCCAGTATCGATCTACCGTTGCAACCCAAGTTCACCCCACCTTCAATTCCGTCCTCAACTTCAACCTCAACCCCACTATCCTCGATCATGTTCCTGCCCTTCCCTTAGATCTGCCTCCTTCACCGTCAACTGTCGTCGCAGCTACCACCGCAAGACTCGGAACCGTCGCCGTATTAGAAACTCTCACATGCAGAGCCGTGCTGCCGTGAGACATCGTCGATTTTCGACGAACAACTCAAATCGCCACAGGCGAATGATACATACCACAATCAAGCAACCCTAGTTTAGCGGCATGACTCCTAACCGAAATTTAAAAAGAGAGTCCATTACATATAAGTTTCGCAAACATAATGTGCCTAAAATGGATTGGTCACGGTCCATTTAATTTGGTTGAAAACTAACAGTCATTTTGAGCGAACTTGATCGATTAATTGTGTTTAAATTATTATAAAAAATAGATTAGCGTTTAAATTATTTAGGAAAGTAGGTTTGACAAAAAATTTTGACTTTTTTAGTGTAATGTGTTGTTGCTCTATTGGGAAGTCTATTTGAAATTTTTTTACAACAAAGGCCCAAAACATACATCACGGCCTGGCCCATGATTTAATCACCAAATTTAGGAGTGTTCACTCATCGGTTGAATCGAATTGGTCCAAAATTGAACCATTTATTTTAGTTCTAATAAAATCAAAATTAGAATCAAATTCAATTTTGAATCGTTCGGTTACAAGTTCAGTTGTTTTCAACCAGTTTTTTTTAAAAAAAATCACTTTTAGGTTTTGTTTTGACTTATATTTTTAGTGGCCCAATATGTATATGTATAGGCCCTATTGGTGAAAAGTGATGTCATAAAATGACTCGATTGTCGAAAATCGAACAATTTTCAATTCAATTCACTTCAATTTTTATATTGATTCTAATTTTGCAAAAAAAACTGAACCGAAATTTATAACTATACCGAACAGATTTGGCTCTCTTCGGTTCAGTTTTTTTGGCCCAATTTGAATTGGTTCTGGAGTTTTTGGACAGTCCTGCCCAAATTCACGGTCAACTGACTCGCCTACGCATATTCGATCATGTCCACACGATATATGCCCCACTTTTGTAACATAACGAGAAGTTCGTTAGTTTCATAGATTTATAATCTCTAAACAAATTTTATATTCAAATTTACACATATCGTATCTTGTTTTGAGTTCACAATAAGAATCTATTGAATTATTATATTCTCGAAATAACATCTAGCTCGGCCCTGAATTCTAATCCATGAAAAAAAATCCCGAAAGTGGGTTGTAATGTAGAGAAGTGAATGTTGATTGAAATAGGGCATTATTAGTGGGAAGCCACTTGAGAATCACACCACAAAAATGGAATGGGAATGGGAATGAAGCTAATTAGTGTTGTTGTGACGTTTCTTTTCTTTATTCAAACTTGTAAACAGATATATTGTGAAGAAAAGGAAGGTTGCACTAAGGAATCAACTAAGCCCCACCACTTTACACACACCATCACCACCATATCCTAATTATTTCATTAATCATAATAATCCACTTTTTCTTAAACTTATCCTCCTAATCTTCTTTAGATTGATAGCTTTTTAGGGCTTACTTAAAGTGTTCTCGAGGTTTCGCGTTATGACTTGCATTCCCCTCTTACAATTTTTTATGATCTTTCATCGTTTTTATGTAATCTTCTTTTATGTGTTTCTTCTTGGTGTTTCAACTACGTGTGTGATTTTTATGGATTTATTAAAAGTGCGATTAAATTTTTGTCATATGTATTATGTTTCTCTTACAAAATTACAATTTTATGATATTATGTTGTTTTTACGCGATTGTTTTCTGGTATATTCTTTTTTCATTCCTTAAGCAGGTGTACAATTTTTAAAGGTTTACTTAGCTCTATCTATATGAAATGATGCCTATGAATCTAGCAAATTTATGATCTTCTAACATTTTCTATGCCCTTTAAATTATATATTATTCTTTAGAATATTTGTGTAGTGTTTATTCTAGAAGCTTCTATTTCCTTTTGTTATATTGTAATGAAGAATAGTAAAGGCACTAACATATAATTATTGCTCCATTTAAAGTTATAAGTTCTATTTTCAAAATAGTTCTCTCTAATCTCAAACAATTATATTGATTTCGAGTTTGTAAGAAAGTAATTTGATAGATAGTAGTGAAATTTATACTGTTGCATTTAGGGGCGCAAAAATTTATAATATATATAACTATTGAAATACCAACGAGCCGGTTCGCAGGTATATCAAAAAGTAAATAGTTAGGCTCAACCTCAGCTCATTTACTAAACATGTGAAATCTTAAACTTAGGTTCGAACTCAATTAAAACAATTCGTTTACATCTTTAATTAAACTGGCATTCTTCTATATACAAATATCGTATATATAACTAATTTTATGATCAAACAAGCAGAATTTACGCGTAACTATAACTGATCGAATCCAATCAGACAAAAAACACAATCAAGAAGAAATCAATATGCTTTATTTTGGATTTGAACCAAAAATTTGAAAACTTTATATCAAGTACCATATTGAATCCAATCAATTGGAGAAAAATACCCAATCCTACTTAGCTTTGCACGTGGATGGAGAAGCAAAAGCAACAATGTTTTGATTAATATGGAGTTTCTGTTCCAATCAGAGAGATCAAAGTTAGGGTTTATTTAAGAAAAGCCAAAGACTAGTTGCAACCATGTTGATAACATTGTTTACTTATTGGTATTGGAAAACCAAATTGGATTTCATTAAAATTGCCCTAATTTATATCATTTGGCTTATAGCTTCCACTTTGAGCCACTTGCCCCTTTTCTCTTCTAACTCTAAAATCAAATCATTATTCTAATTTTAAATTCTAAATTCTTCCCAATCATCTGGATATGAACCTTTGTTACATAGTTAAGGTATATACTATTTTTCTCATTCTTGTACCTTTATGTTAAAATGTTTTTACATGTCGTACCCGAGAAAAAAATTCGAGTATTCGATATTTATAAAAGTGTTTGCTTATAATTTTGTAGCAACTTTTTAGACATTATTTGGTTCATCAATGATTTAATAATTGATATACAAGTGGGTAAAAAATATTTTAAAGTGAAAGTATACATACAATTTAGTATTATTTATCGAAATATGACAGTTTATCATACTTAAAAATAGTCGATTCATATTTTGGTATCCTAACTCTTTTTTTTAGTATCATAACTATTACTTTAAGACACGTGTGTTGATTCTGTTAATATAAACTTAATATAATCAAACTACTTTTGTTTAAATAACAACACCTAATCCTAATTATTTTCTCTTTCTCCTCCCTATATTCTCGCAGAAAAGAGCTTCTTCGGCGTCTTCAGGCGGTCTTTTTCGACAGGGTTTGAAGTGATTACGAGTATATTTTTCTACAAGGAGGGGCTTGGGACTCAGATTCGTCCTTTTGGCCATTTTTTGGTGTTTTCTTTGGTCTCCTCTTGCATATTTCTCAGCCGTTTTTGGCCATTTTCTTTGGCATCTTCAGGTGAGAGTTAGTGCATCTCTAAGATGTTCATTTATCAAGGTGGTTTTCTTAGGACAGAGAATCAGTCCTTTTCTAAGTGATCAGGTGTGATTTCAGACGGTCGTTTTTGCTTATTTTGGCGTTTTCAAGAAATGTTCTTCCTTTTACGAAGAACTTCCAAACTAGTCGAGCCAGTTCTTGGCGAGTTCCCCGAAGTTGTTATGAACGGTAGAAATTGAGTCTTAGAGGAAGAAATCAAGTTTTCCTTATTGGTTTGCTTTCAAGCTCAAGCTTCATTGTCCATCGATTTTTTTCCCGCGGCTTTCTAGCGGTCTCTCATGACTTTCCCGGTGTGTTTTCGCGACAACCCATTATGATTTCTACCTGAGAATTATGAATTCCTTTTTCGGCAAGTTGGTTTTTGGGAGGTTGTGGTTCTCTTTCATTCCAAACCGTCTGTGAAGCTCTTTAGCTTTATTTGGCAGAGTACATAGAGTTCATCAGAACTTTCTCCACCATCATCGTCGCCGTGAGCTTGTCAGAGATGAAAAAATTCAGCTTCGTCGCCATGAACTTGCCAGGGAAAACACACTGTTCTTCTGTGATTTTTTTTTTCCGACCAAGAGTAATTTATATATTTTAGGTATTGCACGCACGCAGGTGATCCAAATTTAGCTGTTAGTTTCAACAGAATGTTAACGTTTGTCCCAAACTAATAGGTAAGGATTAGAAAAGAAAAAAAATTACAGATATTAAAGTGTAAATCAATCATAATTAGTAGTATATTATCGTTGCGCTATCTTTTATTTTGCTCGTCGTTCTCGGGGTGGATCTTGTAATAAGCTTGCGGAGAGTCTCAACCCATTCGAGGTGGAGGCCGCGAGGTTGCAAGAGCCATATCGTTGCGCTATCCTTTATTTTGCTGGCGTGTTTTGTAATTTTGAATCATGACTTAGTCAAGTATGTTTTAATTAATAGTAGCCGTGATCATGGTGTGAGGATTGTCTCGCCATCTGATGTTTTAGCTGTTCGATATAATCTCGGGTTAATCAGTTTTATAATTTAATAATATATCAGTGTTTTTTCTTTAAATAAAAGGTTTAATTTGTTAAATCTAATTGTAATATAATACAAGAGGTTTGATTGTCTCAATCTATACGTACCAAATTCTGATCATATATATATGACCAAATTTTTCAAGTGAGTAGAGTCACGTACATGAAAATTCGATATGATCGATCTCCATACAATTATTATTATTATTTCAGACAAAAAGTTTCATGATTTGGCCAAACTCTAAAGGGAGGGAGATCTATAATTCTTTTTATTCTAAGCTTTATTATTAATATAATTACTATGTAATTAAAGAGAAAGTGGAGATGATGGGCTCTGTAGGATTCGAAGGGACAATGTCCCAATTAGTTTTTGTTAGGTACGGTCATGCACATAGATAAGTGACACCACCTTTTATTTATTTATTATTATTCACCCATATCTTATTCATATTTATTTTTAATTTATCGAAAGATTCGATTATATACACCCTTCCACATGTGCTTCTACCAAATGATTAATTAATGTAATTGGTTAAACATTCAAAAAAAGAAGTTATGGCAGATGAGTGGAAAATATAAAATATTATTAAAGTATTAAATAATGATAATTTAAAAGTTCCAACGTGAGATTTTGACTTTGGTTGGTATATATACACCTATTGAGATCGTACTAGAAATAATAAATAAACCTTGATTAGGCTAGCAAGGAGTGTAGGATAACGATAAATTAGTTGAATTTAAATATCAAATTATATACAAGTGAAGGGACATAATAATATATTATCTCAATTCTGAGTGTAATAAGTTGAATAAGAAAACATAATTTTTTTTATTAACGGAGGGGTTTGTTTGTGAAAACGTAATCGATATATTATACATAAATTACATAAATTTTTATTATTATAACTGTTAGATCATATTAGGTTTCTTATTTTATATTTGATCTTTTCACATGTATTAGGGCTTCTCTATTCCTCTATAAATAGAGATTTCTTGTCCATCACAGTAACACATCAATAATAATCTCTCTGTTATTTATATCATGGTATTAGAGCCATAATCGATTTTTGATCAAATATCTATGAATTTATCGCTTTGCTCACTCGTCGATGATTCGTGATTTTGACGGGTGGGCGAGGCAATTCAAATCTCAATCTCTAGCCTCTCATTTCTGAAAACAATCAACTCGACAATCTCGTAAGCCTCCGTCGTTACTTTTTGCAAATCTCTTCTACCAAGTTCAAACACCGTCTTTACTCCTTTTTTGTCTTTTCATTTATTTTACTGTTTTCTTTCACCAATTGATTCTTCTTATACTTTTTACTATATTAATTTTGTGTGTCTCTCATTTTGATTACCTTATTAATCAAATATATGATATATACTGAGAAAAAAAGACATCAAGGGCCGCTTAGACTTTACATACTTATATTCAACATTTTTATAAATGGGTATTTAAGACTTTGCCCGATAATAAAATGATAAAACTAAATTAGTTTATAAACTCAAATGAACGAAATTACTATTATACCCCTAGTTCGAAGGTAGCATCATGTCCGAGCCCGACCCTACCATTTATTCACAAACTGTTGTCAACAGTCATTCCCGCCACCACCACAAACGGAGCTCCACGTCACCGGACCCACGCGCCCCCCAAGTGCGTGACCCCACTCTCCACCCCTCCGGCGCCGGACACACCGCCGAGTGACGTCACCGTGGCCCACGCCCGGTTGGCGGAGCACGATAACACACGACACCTGGTGCGCACATTAGCGCTGGTGGAATGATGACGTGTCAGTCCGACTCGGACTCGCGATAAACACAAAACCGGAACCGAAAATTATAAACTTAATTATTTAATTAGGGTCAAAAACAGTGAATTAGAATAATAATTCGGCTAATCTTGTTTTAGTTGATTTAAAAATGATATATACAGAAGCGTCAGTGTTTGTGTCTCTTTTAAGCTGTCTCGTTCTCATTCGATTCTTCGCTCGGAAATGGATGTGAACTTCTTCGGATTCGAAACCCACAGCTCTCCTTCCGATTCCGTCGCCGGAGATTTGTCAATTTGAGCTGAAACGAATCGGACCCATCTTCTTCTTCTTCTTCTTCGACGAAGTTGCTCTGAGTTCGAATTTGAGGTTCGTTCTTGCTTCTTCGACTGTGTTTCTCTGTGAATAAGCTGTTTGGCTTCCGAGAAAGTTTGTGGGTTTTGTGTTGTGTGGGTTTTTCCTGCCGTGAAAGTGAGGGTCGGTGTTTGATTTTGTGATACTGATAGTTTATTTGTGTTGTGTAGTATAGAGAGTTGGGGATTTTCATTATCTTTGTTGATTGTTATCAATTAAAGCCTAACAGTTGTGTCTGCGAGGTTCAATTTTCTGGGTTTGGTTTAGTTTAGTGTCAACTTCGAATTTGGAGGTTTGTGTTGTGTTTAGTTGCTATAATTTGCTAAACCAGAAGCCGAGAAAAGGGTTGTTGTCAAACCCAGAAATGGTTGGGTTCTCTATTGTGCTTTAGCTTTTGGTGGTTGAAATTTGCCATTTTGATGGATTGTTGGAGGTGGAATTTGTTGTTTAGTTGAAGCTTTTAAGGGAAGGTACCAAAAGGTCTTTATGTTTTGTTCCAGAGTACTGCTACTTTCTTCTTTTGGATGTTCTTTGGCCTTAATAAAGCGGCATCTTCAGGACCGTTATTGTTTTCACTTGCTCTTGATCAACCCTTTCCCGCAACCCTGGCCATCGTAAAAGCCCATCCACCATCACGACTAATCCTATTATTGAAAGGCACTGTTGTTTGCGATTACGATTCGTTTTCAGTAGCTTTTGCGTTGTGGCCTTGGTTCTTCTGCATATTGGATTCGGGGTGTCACATCATAATTAGTTGTATTGGCTGGAATTTTATGGAGTGGACAGTAAAAAAGTGGGGCCGATAATCTGATGTTTAGTGCGTGTTGTTGCTCCACCAAGTCATTATTTACCCCTTTTGAGCTTTTAGACTGTACCTTCATTCATCTTGTGCCATACATTAGTTACTTTTGGATTTTTTTGCAAATCTAGGCAACCTCTGAATTTTATTGTTGTCGTAGTCGTCAAATTTATAACAGGATATCATTACTATCCATATAATACAACACATTATGAATTGTACTATTTTGTTATAGCTTCTAACATAGTATAAGAAAGGTCGTGGCTGTTTATAGCTGGTTGACATTGTAGGACAGATCCAAAACCATCTTGCCAAAAAGATTCTGTGATGTATAAAAAAATCCTATTTGATACCTTTTCTTTGTGAGGGGGTACATATGTAAATTCAAATACAACTTTAGAGTTTGTCTTTTTGTTTCTTTTTTACCAAGTTGGTCACAATTGCCTCAAGCTTGCTGCATTTGTTCTTTCTCTTCACGCATTTAGTTTTTTCTTGGGCTAACTGCCTCGGTTTTGTCGAGAACTTTGGATAAGAATTCTCAAAATGTGAACAATGGTGGAGAAGATTTTGATTTGAACAATAGTGGAGAATTCTCAAAATATGAACTATGAATTTTCTCTCTGATGGTTGGAGCTGAGTGAGTTCTCAATAAATTACTTTGTATTAAATGTTTCTGAAAGGCTAAAAAGAGTTCTCAAATTCTTCCAATCTATGGATTCGTAGTTTAAGACTACCATTATCTCAGTTAAATCTCTTAATCTATTCCACATTTCCTTATTTACTTTTAAAATCATGCTTAAGTCGCACTAAGCTCATTCAATTGCTTCTCTTGTCAGATCCAGCAGTATGAACTCTTCATCTACTCAGTTCGTCTCGTCAAGAAGGATGAGTATGTATGATCCCATGCACCAGTTTAACACGTGGGGTGAGAATTTCAAAAGCCTCGAAAATATAGACATGTCCGCGTCCATGATTGTGGAGGTAGATACAAAACTAGACACTCTGGTGCGGTTTCTTAAACCCTTTTTTTTGACAGAAAATGCATTTTCCCGCCATTTCTTGCTTGGCTGATTCTTCTTTATGATTTCATCCTCAGTCGGAGGATACTTCACACGGGACACAAGGACACTCCAACAAGTACGACCAAGAGGCATCTAAACGTACTGAGAAGGCAAGAATGATTTTCTCAATCAAGCCACTTTTTTCCTTCTTTCTTTCTTTCTATTCAATGACATTAAATTTCAAGAGTTCTTATATCGCCAACATCCTCAGGTACTAAGGCGTCTTGCACAGAACCGTGAGGCTGCTCGTAAGAGTCGCTTGAGGAAAAAGGTTAGGATGAGTACACGTTTGACAGATTGTTCGTGTTTCATAAGTGGTTTGATAATACTAACGTCGTCGGAATTTTTGCTGTACAGGCGTATGTTCAGCAGTTAGAATCGAGCCGGTTGAAGTTGGTTCAATTAGAGCAAGAGCTCCAGAGAGCGAGACAACAGGTTTGGAGAAACATATTCTTTTTTGCTCGTATCTTCTATGCTCCCATTCGTAACGATAAAACAAGTTACTTCATATGAAAATTTATCAAATCGATTATTGCATTACCGCAGGGTCAGTATGTAGGCGGTGGCGTAGAAGCCCATCATATGGGGTTCTCCGAACCTATAAATCCAGGTCCGTATTTTTTTTCCTTTTTTCTAATCTGTTTTAACTTTTTTACAGAAGATTTAGCGTTTCTTATCCAAAAAATGCATAACGTGCATTGCAAAGGCACTTCATCACGTGTTAATTTCATTCCATTGCACTGTAAAAGTGATGAAAACTAGTGATTCTACAGGAATATCTGCATTTGAGATAGAGTATGGACAGTGGGTGGAGGAACAGAATAGGCAGGTCTACGAGCTGAGGACAGCTTTGAATACTAGTTCGAGTGATGCACAACTTAGCATGTTAGTCGACAGTGGCATGAATCACTATTCTGAACTCTTCTGCATGAAGGCAAACGCTGCAAGAGCTGATGTCTTCTATTTGATGTCGGGTATGTGGAAAACGCCATCTGAACGTTTTTTCTTGTGGATGGGTGGATTTCGCCCTTCAGATCTTCTCAAGGTTATTCACAACTCTTTTCTCAATTACATGTCATAATTAAAGTTCTTTTAGCAGATACAAGGACTATTTTGGAGCATTTCATAGTTCATAAGGCCACAATGCTTCATTTGTAGCAATCCCGTCTTCGTGATTTAAAGAAATTCCGATCTTTGTGATTTTTGTTGATTACAGGTTCTTTTGCCACAGCTTGAACCCCTTTCGGACCAGCAAGTTTTGGACGTTTGTAACCTGAAGCAATCGTGTCAGCAAGCAGAAGACGCTCTTTCCCAAGGTATGGAGAAGCTCCAGCAAACTCTATCCGAGACCGTTGCAGCAGGTCAACTCGGGGAAGGAATTCACCTCCCACAGATAAGCATCGCGATGGACAAGTTGGAAGCTCTGGTCAGCTTTGTGAACCAGGTAACGAATCTCAACTCTTTCCATCAAACACCTTTCCTTCTATCCTTGCGTATTTTCTTAACCATACGTGTATATGCATATGCAGAGGAGGTTATGGTGAAAACCCTCTCGACTAGAAACTAATTTAGGCCTTTAGATTAGATTTTGAACAGCTGAGATTAACTCAAGTCGTGTTTACATAATGTATGTGTATATGTATATGCAGAGGGAGGTTCTGGTGAAAAACCCTTCACTAGGAAGCATCATATATGTGTGTGCATATACACACTTGGGGGTTTTGGCGAAAACCCCCGACGAGGAACTAATCGTAGGCTTTTAGATTAGATTTTGAAAACTGAGATTAACTTATTCGTGTTTACATCGTACACGTGTATATGTATATACGCGGGTTTTGGTGAAAACTCCCTCGACTAGGAACTAATATAGGCCTTCAGATTAGAATTTCAATAGCTGAGATTAACTCATTCATGTTCACATCATATAATCTACTGTGTTTACAACAGGCTGATCATCTTCGCCAAGAAACCCTCCAGCAGATGGCTCGGATCTTCTCCATCTACCAATCAGCCCGGGGCTTGCTCGCCCTTGGTGAGTACTTCCAACGGCTCAGAGCTTTAAGTTCCATCTGGGCCACTCGCCCCCGGGAACCTGCCTAAACCGCACAACGAGCAAGAGCCGACAATCTTAACAACCCTTTTTGAGTGAGTAACACGAGAACCCGACTTCAGCAGCCAGAGGAGGCGTTTTAAGGTAATGTTTGTTGTAAACAGCATATATTACTATACATAATCATAATCTTAGCTGCTGACATTTTTGAAGCAGCATCGGACAATCAATCGGTCCGATGTTTGTATGAATAGCTATTTTTAATTTCTATCTAGAAATGTTTGTAAATAATGTACCATTAGATTCATGCTGTCTCAAGAAAAAGAAGAAGATGATATTGATCTTTGAATGTAATGTAAATATTCAGATAGGTTTGTTCGAGGTTTGTATTCTGAATATTTTTCTTCATAGGAAATAAAATGTTTTCTAAGATTTATCTCCTCATGATTTTGTTTGGAAGATACAAAATTTGGTTGCAGGATATATTATTATTATTTTCTTGCTTCTTTTACTGTCTTGTATCTAATCTTTTCAAAAAAATTTATATTGTTGCCGTGACTTAAATTTTGTACTCGTGCTTCAAAAGCTAACTTTCTCGTGTTTCAAGATGATGTGTTAAAAATATATGCTTTTTTTATTCATAAATGTTTTGCGTTAAGATTTAGTATCTAATGATCGATGTTGTTGTGATGAACTGATGATCAAAATTGAATAAAATGAATATTTTGGGCACTAAACTTTAACCGATTCGCATTTTTGGATATGAAATGATAAAAAATAGATACTTTTGAGTACTGACACAAGTTCAATAATCATTCAATATTCTCAAACAAGAAGCTCATAGATTTGGTTCTGCAGAAAGAAGGAATTGATTATCACAACATTTATGGAAATGAAGATAACTTGATCATCAAGGTAAACACACAATAGATGATGTTATTTCAAATATGCAAATGAGCTACAATGTCTTAAGATAAACACAATTGAAAACAAGTTCTTTGCAGAAACTTGAGATTCAGAGTCCTCACAGCTTGGACATGGAATAGTCCAAAGCATCAACAAGAAAATCTGCACATTGACGACAAGAAACAACATAAACGCATACTCTTCCACAAGAAAATCTGCTCATAGAGAAGCAAGAACATCATAACGACTGGGATGATTGCGAAAGCAGAAACTCTGTATATTATCTGACTTTTGTAAGAAGTTTCCGCGTGCTTCGATAATCACACGGTTAAAAATGAACTGAAAAGACAAAAATACCCTTAAGCTAAAAAATAGTCCTTTGTAGATTTGTTTATTCCAGGGGCATTTATGCCATTTTAAAAAATGGAGGTCATTTGACATGCAAGTGACCTATTTTCCATCTGTTTTTGATGGATTTTGACACTGCAAGAAATTGGATAGTTCAAAGCAATGTTTTGCGATTAACGAAGGTTTGAGTATACAAGTACCTGCATCATCTTTCGTGAAACACATTGGTGGCTTTATCCTGAAAACATTTCCATGAAGCCCTCCTTTCCCGACCAGAACTCCGAGCTCTTCAAATCACGAAACAACAAGAAATGGTTAGCATGGCGATTACATATTTCAAAGGGCAAAAGGTCAACTTCGTGCTGACTAATGTGGGTCTTGGTAGGGTTTTTGCATGTTACCTCTAAGTTTCTCGAATAGAACTCCGGTTTCTGCCTTGGCAGGTGTCTTCTCTTTCCTGTCCGTCACAAGTTCTATTCCTACCATTAAACCGCGGCCTCTGACATCTCCGATAACTGAAACAAAATCCATAAGCATTACAATTAGGAATAAAACTAGTGTTTTGCGGCATGTGGGCCACGTGCAAAGTTCATATGCTTGTGCGTGTTAGAAAATTTCTACAAGAGGTCAAGTTGAGGATATTTACTGTCATATTGTTGCTGAAGATCTCTCAAACGACTGATCAAATGGGAACCCACATGAGCGCTGTGCTCTTGGCGCTTCTCCTCGTCAATAACTCTCAGTACTGCAAGTCCACCAGCAGAGCACACGGGGTTTCCACCGAAAGTATTGAACTGAATTTTCTGAGCCATCACACTTGCTATTTCTGGTGTTGTTACGACTGCTCCCAACGGCAAACCATTTCCGATACCCTGAAAAAAAAGCACGGTAATATATAACAAATTGTAACTGAAAGGTAATAGAAAAAAATTGGATGTTGATTATCAGACCTTGGCCATAGTAACTATATCGGGAACGACGCCTTGAGTCTCAAAACCCCAATAGTGACTTCCCGTGCGACCAAACCCGGTTTGTACTTCATCGGCGATGCAGACACCTCCGGCCTTGCGAACACTGTCATAAACCAGTTTCAGGTATCCGGGGGCTAATTCAACCGTTCCACCGACTCCCTAAAATAATGAAAAATCATATGCATGCCTTTAGTGTCCGATTACGGTGGTCTCAAACAGTAATGCATCGTTGCATGTATATGAGTGTCGAACCTGAATGGTTTCAGCTATGAAACCAGCTACTTTTCCAGAAGTCCCGTAATCGATGTGATCTTGTACATCTTTGGCATAACGACGGGCGTCAGAGCCAAAATCTCCACGGTATGGATCCGGGTTTACAACGTGGTGGATTTCACCCTGAAACAAGAACCGTAATAAATTGAGCTTGTACATAGCATTATGCAAAATTTGAATAGCGAGTTGAAATATTGATAAATGTGTAAGGGAGAGGTAGAATACCTGTGGTATCGGGTACTTCCACGTGTTGAGAGCCGTCAATCCAATTGTATTAGAACTTCCTCCATGATAAGCATTTCTCAAAGCAATCATACCAAGATTACCGGTATATAGTCGGGCCATTAGCATTGCCAATTCATTTGCTTCCGTGCCCGAATTCACAAAATATACAACCTGCATTTCAGCACGACTTGAATGTTACAGATAGTCAGATACTACCATCAAATAATGCCAAAGATCATGACATAGACATTCATCATCAGCCGATTCCATCTAAATTATCACCATTTGGCATCTCAAAATGAAGATGCAACGAGCATATATATAACCTATTTAGGCTTCCTTTTTTCTCATTTTGAAAACTATTGTAACAATTATAAAAGGGATTATTGCAAAAAAGTGTCATCTACTACAAATTGTTAATTTTGTGACAATTTCTATAAAAATTGAGAAATTATCTACTACAAAAAAAACGTTGTCTACTTCAAAAGGGAAGGGCAAAATCATCATTTTCAAACAAATTGATAGAAAGTGCAACAAAATACGAGTTGAAGGTCAGTAATTGCAAAAAAAAACCAGGTAGGATTTGCAAAAAGTGGATAGTAGATGGCACTTTCTTGCAAATATCCCATTATGAATGACATAAATTAATTAAAGAAATGAACCTTGAGGTTTCCAGGCATTTTCGATGCAAGTGCCTCGGCGAAATCAGCTATGCCATGGTGCAGGTATATGGTTGTGGCATGCTGAAGAAGCTTGCTCTGCTCCGTGATAGCGTTCAAAATGGTCGGATGGCAATGCCCACAAGACACCGTAACAATCCCAGCAAAAGCATCGAGATATCGCTTCCCGTCCTCATCATACAGATACTGCATCTTCCCTTCCACAATATTAAGCTTCATAAACAATTCAAAAGGTTCAAATCAGTGACCTTGAAACCCCAAACCTCAGCACACTATATCGCTTTCTCTAGCATCTTTGCAAAATGCTTTTTTTATAACGCAAATACGTATACACTCAAACCAACAAACAGTTTTGTTTCAGCACATCAATTCACTTCAGCACCCGAAACATTGCAGCTGTATCTTACAAAATGCTCAATCCTACGTACATGCATAAACGCCCAAATTAACAAATAATCATCAATGTACCGATAATGTACCTTCACTTCCACAGTATCAACCACCCCAAACAATACAAGATGTTCAAATCAGTACCTAGAAAACCCAATCTCAGCACACGGACCACTCTCTTTAGCACCTTGCAATGTTTTTTTTGCAAAATGCTTGATCTTTATGCAAATAAATATACACCCCAAATCAAGATATAAATTAGTTTCAGCACACCAATTTTCACTTTCCTTTAGCACCCGAAACATTGCAACTTTATCTTACAACATGCTCGATCCCTATGTGTATACATAAACTCCCAAATCAACAAATAAGCCTCATGACAACATCAAGCTTCACAGACAATGCAAAATGTTCGAGTCAGTATCGGGAAAACTCAATCTTAGCGCACCAATTCACTTCCTTTAGCACCTTGCAGTATTTTTTTGTAAAATGCTCAATCTTTATGCAAATGCATAAGAGAAAACCAAATCAACCAACAGTTTAGTTTTAGCACACCACCAATTCACTTCCCTTTAGCACCGAAAACATTGCAACTACTATGTACAAAATGCTCAATCTTTATGCAAATACAAAAACCCAAATCAACCAACAATTTAGTTTCAGTACACCAATTTGCTTTCTGTTAACACCCTAAACATTGCAACTTTGTTTACAAAATGCTTGATTTCTATGCACATACATAAACACCCAGATCAACCCAAATAATCAGTACACACAATCAATGATCAATTTTGCTAACAATTAACAGAATAATCCCAAACGTCCACGTACGGGTTTTTGATAGTAGTGGAACAGAGAAGGACCCAGAAACTGCTTCCTCTTCCGGAGAACCTCCGCGCCGGAGGGTCCTCCGTACGGCTTCGGCAGGTAATCGAACGGCGGAATCTGCGGCGGCGCGTCGGCATTAGCAGGAGTAGCAGACGGCGACGAAATCGAAGAGAAAGAGTTGGCGAGCGAAGAAGGTCGGAGAAGGAGCTTGGCTCTGGCTTGGGCCTGGTCGAGAGCTCTCTTCACGAGATGGGTCTGAGCGGCCATGGCTGCTGAGCTCGGATTGAGCCTGAGATTGCGAGAAACCGATCAAATTCGTTTTGGGAATCGAATCGAATCGAATCGGAGATGGTGGTGATCGCAAGTATGGGTCTTTCCGAAAATGGCGATGTTGGGCAAAATCAATTGATTTGAATCATATTATTGGTTGGTAATGGCGACTTTTGGGATTTGGATGTGAGTGTGTGCTGACACAGAAGAAAGAGAAAAGATTCTAACTGTTCTTCGCAGACACTTCATAATTAAATGAGATTTTATTTTGGAACAAAATTAATGGGAGATATTCAATATCAATTTATTAATATATAAGAATTGTAGTTAATGATTCAGTTTTGATTTTAAATTTGAGAGAAGTGTTCGGTTTTGGTTCACAAAACTTAAAATTGTTGAATAATCGATAAGAACTGGACTAATTCGCATTGCCTTATGTCCACCACATCTCATCCACCTTAAATTACTTATCTTTTATTGTTTGTAAAATTTATATTTCAATTGGGTCATAATAATTAAGTTTTAAATTTGATTTTTTTGTTGGTCTTATAATTGCAATTTAAAATTTTTGTCTATAAATTGAACTCAAATTCGTCAAATTCAGCCCATAAATAGAGCCTATAAATAATAATAAACCAACCAGTTTCAACCGAATATAATTAGAGAATCGAACCAGAGAACTGCGGTTATAATCAAGAAAATTCCCGCATAACAGTTTCGGTTATGGTTCCAATAGTTGAGAAACTGCAAGGTCCGGTTCGATTCTTATCTGGTCTAGTTAAGAACAACCACCCCTACCATACAAGTTGACTTGAGATCATATATCGAATTGACTAATGGTTTCATCATAAATATTTATTAAAATAATATATATAAATCATCAGTTAAATACTAACAAGCCAATCGACGATATTATTAGAGTTTTAGAAGGATAAGACTCGAGATCGACTTGTTTATTAAACAAGTTTAATCTCAATTTCATACTCAACTAAAACTCGATTATAATGAAGCGAACCAAATATTTAACAAATATTCGATTTTGAGTAGCTCGTTAATGGCTCAACTTGTTTACAATTGAGATTCCCAACTTATCAATCATGCAATCAATATCTATTTTCAAAAATCTTCTGCTCAAATATTATCAATATGTGTATTCTTATCAAGTTATGATATCTTCAACTCTTAACTTATCAATATTAATTTATGTTTGATAATAACGTCTTCGACCACCGACAAGTCAATTTAAGAATCCATATTCAATTGCGGTCAATTCAAGTCACTATTGATCAACCTATTTGACTCTACCATATCACGACGTTCTCGACGTTCTCGACATTCTCTTATACTTAAAATTTAAACCGTCGTGAAACTTTCTTGATCACATGTCTCGTCGTTTTTTTATAATAGCACGGTCATATTTTTTATGTTTTATTTAAATGCAAAATAACACATTATGAACAACTCGTTTATTTTATCAAGACAATTTTGTTGAACGTTGTTAATTTTGATATTATTCTTGATGATCAAATACAATTGAAGGACCTCTTTATATAGGATATAGATAGGAAACCCTAATACGATGAAACTTGAAAAACCTAATACGGTGAAACTTCGTATTGAGCTAATATTAATGGGCCTATAATCTAACAAACGTTTGACTTAATTAGTCGATACGAATTTTTGTAAACAACAACACCTTGGAGAATTGAACTAATGAGGATCCAATCATCTTTTATTCCCTTCATTTTTTCCAACAAAATGGAAGAACAAAAGCTTAGTTTCAACCAAAATGAAAGGGAAAAAATTAGAGAGAAACAAACTATTGATCTCATAGTCAAAACCCAGCTGGGACACCACCCTTTCTTGGGTCACTAACAGCTACAAGCTCTTCCAATCCATTCTTGAGCTCACCTTGGGTTATGAATTGGCACATGGACCCACCTTCTAGGCTCTCCAATGCATGTCCCTTCCTCTTTAGGGCTGCCCTAGTTTCTAAGGGCACTTCAAAGTGGTCTCCTGTCACTGATGTCCAATTCTCATAGTACACTTGATTTGGTATCAGCTGCATAACCAAACACAGACAAAAGAGTAGGGTTAGTTTGAGAACCGGACCGGACCGGACTGGTTGACGTGGCCGATTTAATTGATATGCCGTGTTAGGAGTGTTTATGGACCGGTTCTTTGGTACCGGTCGGCTTTTATAGACTGGATTTAATAGTCCTGGTTTTGTAAAATTTTGTAATCCTAATTTTAAGAGAGACGGCTTACAACTAGGGTTGTTCAAGGTTCGGTTTTGTACCAAACTGATTTAAAACCAAGCCAACCCGATCAGTCGATTATAAGAATAAAAACTGAATCGTTGGAGTATGATTTGGTTTTGAATCGACTGGTTTTGGGTTAGCTTTTCTATGAACTGAATTTCATGAACTTATTATATTTTGGGCTGGTTTTGACTTATTGCTTTTCGGTTCGATTTTCTATGAACCGAACTTCATGAAACTCGCACATTTTAAGATGGTTCGACTTATTTTCTTGGGTACAACTTATGAAAATCGATGACTTAAAATGAGTTATCTATTTAAACCGGTCATTTTTTTTTGGTTTGGTTTATTTTTTATCAGTTCTAAATTTATAAATTGAAACTGAACCGGTGGAGTTTCAATTTCTTATGTAACCGGACACTTATAATTTGAACTAAGTAAGATATGAAAGAGCCATTTTGAACTGTTAAGCAGATTTATGGTTCAAAATTACTCACTCCTATAAGATTCAGGTTCTTTGTCAGCTAATAACACGATCACTAAACCGGTTCACCCTCTCGATTTGATTTTAACCAATTTATTACCGAACCGGTGGACCGGTCTAAGTGATCATGTGATATAAATTTGAATTCCAAAGCCAAACCTGATGATAGACTCTTGGAGACATAACAGAGGACAAAGCATCCATTCTTCTAAAAAAGTAGTTGATGAAAACTTGAGTCGTCGAACCGATGATCTTCACGCCCCCACTCCCGCCCAATACGGCTTTCACTTGACCGTCCTTAAAAAAGTATTTATCAGTTAGCGTCTCACGTCTAAAATATATAACAATTTTAAGAAAAAGAAGAAAGAAGTCAAATATTTTTAATTACCTTAACTACAATGGTTGGTGTCATGGAAGACAGCGGCCTTTTTCTAGGCATGACGAAATTAGTATGCGCTGGAGGCGGAACGCCTAACGAAACATTGATCCCAGTCATCGAGAAGTCGTCCATTTCGTTGTTTAGGATGATCCCAGTGCCTTGGGACAAAATTTTCGACCCAAAATAGGCGTTAATGGTGTTAGTCATGGAGACCGCGTTCCGTTCTTGGTCCACGATGGACACGTGACTTGTCCCATGATCATTGATTTGGTTCCACCTGAAAATAACAACAACAAAAAATATAAGGAGAAATACAGGGAATAAAAGTCTCGTATACTGAACTGTCTTTTAATTATTTATACTTACTGGCCACCATAATGACCCGGACCGAAGGTAGTATTATCATTTATAGATTTCCTTAACTTCTCTGCGAATTTGGGTGATATCATATTGGAAATGACTTTCGAGTTATCAACGAAATCGGGATCGCCGAGGTTCATCCTCATAGCGAACGCGTGCTTGAAAGCTTCGACGAGTCTATGAGTCCCGAGGGGCCCCGAAATGCCCGAAGGAATGCCATATTGAGATAAAATGTTGAGAATCTACAACAAAACTAGATAATGTGAAATAAGTTTGATGTTGCTGATTCCAATCTCCACGTCTACATGTATTGTTGATGATAAAATAAAACAGATATCACATCAATGCCATATTACGTAATACCGTAACCAATTATTTGATATCATATCAAAAAAATTAAACTCACGGTTACCATACGAAAGTAAATGACATAAATGTCGACAAATTATGAAGGTCAAATTTAATGACATGACATCGTAACAAAAAAGTAACATATATAAGTAGTTGTCATGTTAATATTAAATTACAAGGATCTTAATTAGTGACTTGATACTAGTAAAAAAACATAAGTAATTGACTAATATCAAATCCCGATGATAATTACCAGTGACATGATATGATACCGTGTTAAAGAAAGTTGCACTCGTAATTTATAAGAAAAGTGTTAAATTTGTCTTAGATTATCACCTTTATGTAAGGGTGTGTTGTGTACTTTATTGATAACAACAATGTATATAAACTTTAGTTTCTTGTGTGCAAAATATATGTACTTATTTAAACAAGAATTAAAAAATTATCTTCAACATCAAGTATTATTTTTCAGAAATTTATGAAAATATATTTATAACTGTACGATCAAATTTTTTAATTAACTTTTAATAAAATTATTTTATAAAACTTTTAATTTTTAATTTCATGGACAATTTGTATTATTTATTTATAAATATGCACATTTTGGAAAAAAAACCTCAAAACTTATAGCACAATTTTATCATTAACGTACCATTTTTTTTAATTTTTATTAAAAATTAATATTATATCACAAAAGTTACACATGCTATTGCTGATAACAAAATAGGCAACATGTTATGTTAGATCACAAAAGATCATAACTAAGTGACTTGATATCATGTTAAATATGTTACACTTACAATCACTAAGAAAGATAAGCGAGATATTAATGTCACACGAGAAACCAGTAACCTGATATTATGTTAAAGAAAATAATACTTACAAGCATCATTGACGCGGCGCCCGATGAAGGAGGAGGCATGCCGATAATCTCGAGCCCCCGTGCTTTTGCAATCAACGGCTTCCTTATCTTGACCCGGTATGCCCGCAAGTCCTCCATGGACAAAATCCCTCCGGCCCTCCGGACATCCCTAGCCAAATGGAACCCTACAGAACCATTGTACAACACTTTTGGGCCATGCCTTGCGATCTTTGCTAGCGTGCGGGCGAGTCTATGGTTTTTTATGATGTTCCCTTGTGACCGGAGCTTGTTGTGATGGGAGGCGAACATGTGGCGAAGACCTATATCGGCGAAAATCTCTTGAGAGGTGGAGACCATCTGTTTGTGTAGGTTTGGCGAGATCTTGAACCCTTTTCGGGCGAGATGCTCTGCGGGCCTCACGAGCCGAGCCCACGGGAGCTTCCCGTGGCGCTTCCATGCCTCGTGGAGGCCCGCGAGCTCTCCAGGGACTCCTACGGCGAGCCCCCCCTTGGCTTTCAGGGTAGCGTTGCCTTTGTACATGTCCTGAAAATAAAAAAACATTATCATTTTTGTAATTCTAAGACCATGCTCGGTTAAAAGGTTAAACTGATAGGTCGAGATTGAGAAATGTGGTCAAACGATACACTAACAATTTTGTTATTGAAATCTAACCCCATTCGAAAGGAACTCACAAGTAGAAACTACATGATACTTATTAAGTGAGACACTGAAAATCGTGTCATTTTCTAATTTTTTAAGAGTCTGTCCTAGGGATGGCAAAATAATCCGAACCCGACGGGTACCCGATCAACCCGCCACGATCAGAACGGGTGAAACTCGAATTTTTGCGGGTTCGGGTTTTTTGAACGGGTTTTTGAGCGGGTTCGGGTCGGGTTCGGGTTGACTACTACCCGATTCGGTTTCGACCCGCACCCGTTCAAATTTTAAAAAATAATAATTTATATAGTAATTTTATATAATATAATTTATATTCTCAATCATTTTTTTTAACAAAAAACGTTAAAACCTAAATTATAATCATCCAATTACGCAAAAAACCTAAAATAATATAATATAACATTTATTTATATTATTATTTTTGCTTGTATTGTAAAAAAAAGTTGTTAATTAAGTTCATATTTGAATATCCGGGTCGAGTTTCGGGTTTAGGAGAAAACCCGTACCCGACGGGTTTTTTTCGGGTCTGGCACCTGCTCAAATTGGCCGGGTTTCTTGCGGGTCGGGGACCCGTTGGAAGTGAGCGGGTCCGGGTACGGGTTGGGCCAAATCCGACCCAAACCCGGCCCGTTGCCATCCCTAATCTGTCCCAGGTTGATAAGTGAAAATATCAATATGCTTGTTAAACACTACACTAACAACTTTATTGTATCCGGATTATTAAATTCCAACCCACTTGAGATCAGTGGCAGATCTAGAAAGTTTTTCGGGGTTTGGGGGGGCAAAATTTTATATTAATTTTTTAAAATTATATTAATAACATAATTAATTAAAAATAAAATAATTACTTTGAATGCATGTAACAAAAACTAATTAGATGATTATTGTTAAGCGAGATGCTAACGTTCCATCATGTGCATGTCATATTCAGAAGATGCATATAACGTGATCGGTTCATACGACTTTAATAACCACATTAAAACTCGACACGCCTAAAAATTCATAACTAGGTAATTTCTAATTACCTTAGAAGCTAGCAATGGTGCAGTTTCTCTCATGTCAAAGGCTTGAGACTTGCCATTGGCAAGCCTGACGACCAAAAATGCTCCTCCGCCAATGCCACTGGACGCCGGGCTCACCACGCCTAGGCAGAGGGCAGCCCCGACGGCTGAGTCGACGGCATTGCCTCCGTCTCGGAGAATATCCATCCCGATCCTCGAGCACCGGCCATCATCGGTCGCAACAGCTCCATGTCGGGCCACTATCTTCTCGTCTCTGTTCTTTTCAAGGCCGTTTAGTCCCCTCGCGCACGTCTCCAAACAAAAAAAAGAAAAGAATAGCAATCCGATGATCGGGCAAATTGCTGAAACATGGTACGCGCCACGAGTTATAAGAAATGCTCAAAAAAAGGTCGGGATAGAAATGACAGAATTTTAACAACATTCAAAATTGTGAAATATTTTACTGTTGAAAAAGGTTAAAAGAGAAATTATATGATATAACAAGACTCGGGTCGATGAAATATTTTTAATATCGAAAAAGGTTATGAATGAAATAACAAAACATAATGCAATAAGCATCAAATCGTGAGCTCTGATCGTTCTTGATATAGTTATATGAATATAAAAATCGAAACTTACTTCTCATGGCCTCCCCTCTGAATCCAAAACCCTTCTCGATACGGATTTTCTTGGATGTGATCCTTATGGAGTGTTTGGCTAGAAAGAAAACCTTGATTGAAAAAGAGAATGAGAGTTTCAACCCCAATTTTCTTCTAAAACTAGGAAATTTCTCACTGAGTGATCCAAACTAGTAAGTTTCTCACTGTGTGGATCCATAGCAATCTCTCACAAATGTCAAAGATTCTTTTTTTCTGTCAGCAAAAGAAGAGATGAAACAAAAAAGACAAAACTGAGGAAATTAACAAAACTATCGACAAAACTTGTTGTGGTGTAGCTAGGTGTTTGGTAGCTGAGAAAATGATGGATTCTCTGACATGGTACAAGACACACAGTTACAACTGTTTAATTATATATCATGCAAGAGAAGTCTATAGAGAGAGACAGTGCGTGTGTTGTAGAGAGAGAAGATTAGGGAAGACTGAGTTTTGGTGGCTATGCATGCATCAAGGAGAAAACATTATCCAGATTGTTCATGATCACCATTAACCTTGTATTAACCTATATTTTCGAAATTGTTGTCCTGTTAAAAATTGTCACTAATATTATTTTGATTGGAGTGAAATATATTATTTGGGATCTCTATGATCAACATTAAAATATATGACCAATTAACCAAAAGTTTTAGTTTATTTATAATTATTACACTGCTGAAAAAGATTTAAATGACATGATCACATAAATTTCTCTTTCAATAAAATAAATATATAATTTTGGCGATATATTCTAAGTACAATACTCTCGCATATATCAATAATGATTGGGTTCAAGTATTTTAAATATATGATCGTCTCAAGTTTTTTTTTACAATTTTGATTAGTAAATGAAACTCCTCAATCATGCATTATTGTATGTCTTTGACAAATCTTTGGCAACTTCACGCATCTAGCCAAAATTCATTATCTCATGATTTTTTTTATCAGCGATACAGTGATCATATATTAAAGAAATAGAAAAATCAATCTTCAAAAAAATTTGTATTAAATTAGGTTTTCTAATTTATTATCCACGTAGAGTGTCCTAAAAATCTCCAACTTGTTCGATTAATCTCTTACTAATCCCTAATTTGATCCCTATTAATATCCAAAAAGCCCTCTCTACCCAACTAGCACCTAGCAACATCAGAGAACACACGTTTATCGACAAGGAAATTACAAAAATATTCCACTTCAAGGCATGAGTTCTACAAATATTCAGTTCCTACACAATTCTATGACAGAGACAGTATCTTGTGTTGATTGAGTTGTAATAACTCTTCTCAGTGAATAGTTCAAAAGCATGCTCACTACTAAATTGATCACACAAACAAATGACTACTAACATGATTGCATGAGAAAGTCAAGAATAGCTCAAAAACAATGACAAAATCTGCAGCTTTGTGGTCAAAACTCAAGCCAAGAAGCAACAAACGCATACCACACGATAATATAGTGATACAAAACTTCCTTTTCTATGCAGAAACTCATAGCAAAACAAGTCAATGACCCTACTAACATGATAGTTGCTCTAAAACTCAAAACTCAAATCAAGGATAAGATAGAAACTCATGGCAAATTAAGTCAATGATTAAGCAGAGGCCTCCTGTAATAAGCATGAGGTCGCTGGTTTCAATCCAAAACAAGTCAATGATCGGCGATTTCTACGCGTACCTTTCGAGGAACTTCCACCCTGCTGGCTTTAGTCGCTGAACTTGAACTCGTATCCTTCGAGCTTCTCCGCGAAGATCCAAAAGCTCCCAGAGCTTCCGAAAAGAATTTCTCGTTGAGGACGATCCCGTCTCTCTCCATGTGCTTCAGCAGCTTCTGCACGAGATCTTTCATGTCGGATTTCGTGTAAGCCTTGTATAGAAGTTTGTACGTCGATGATCTCGGAGCGACGCCAATGGTACCGGCATTCTTGAAGAGCATATCCGCTTCCACGGGCAAACTGTTCTTGCAGTAAACGTCGAGCATGGTATTGAGGGTTGAAACCTTCATTTCCCCACCAGAGTTCACCATCCCGTCAAAAATTTCCCGAGCTCTCGACACGCAGTCGCATAACCCGTACATCGTGATGAGACTCTCGCACGTGACGTAACTCGGCTTGTAGTTCATGTCAATCATCTTCTTGAAGGCTTGCTCCGCCTTCTCTCTCTGCCTCGCCTTCCCGTAGTTTATGATCATCGAATTAAATGTGGGAAGCGTCGGTCTCTCCTTCGAGCGCAACAAGCTCTTGAACACTTGCTCCATCTTATCAAACTCCTGCTTCTTACCATAACAATCGATCAACAAGTTGAACGTGATGATGTCGGGTTTACACTTGTTGATTTTCATGCGCGCTAGCACATTCTCCATTTCTCTGATCATCCCGTTTTTTCCATATCCGTCCATGACACCGTTAAACGTGTAGATATCGGGGGAAACGATGCTCTTGTCGAGATCCTCAAACAGTGCGTTGACTTTATCTATGTTTTTGGCTTGGGCAAACGCTCTCATGAGGATGTTGTACGTCACCACGTTGGGCTTGCACCTCTCGATCTCCTTCATCTTGTCAAAGTACCCAATGGCTTTGGTCAACGCCTTGTCTTTATCCCGGGAATGGAGGTGGGCCGTGATGAGCGCGTTGTATACAGAAGTGTCGGGACGGCAGCCACTGTTCCTCATCTCGGAGAAAAGCCACATTGCCATCCGAATCTGGCCTTTCTTTCCCATGACGGATATTAATTTGGAATAGATACCGTTATCGGCAATATACCAGCGCTGTTTCTGCATCCATCTGAACACCTGGGGCGTAGGATACGTTAGTAAAGCAACAAAGTAACTATCTAATGCATAATATGAAGTTATAAAAAGGGAAAATGACAAAAAGTGCCGAAAACTATCACGCTTTTGCAAGAGGGTGTTGTGTGTTTTATTAATGGCAAAAAAATGTTGTGAACTTTGAACTTTTGTGCAGAATGTATGTCTGTACAAAAATGACAAAATTGCCCCTGAAATTAAGAATTAAGATTTTTTTAATAATAATTATTAATTTGAAGGGTAGTTTTGTCATTTTTGTATAAATACACACATTTTGCACAAAAACATCAAAGTTCACGGCGCCTAACAAAGTACACAACACCCTATTGTGATAGTATACAACAGGTTTATGCCATTTTCCCTAATAAAAATCTGTGTGAACTGTTTGCAACAAACTTCATATTTGAACACTGATTAGATGATTGGAAACGTAGTAACACCTCACTAAAAACAGCTACAAAATGTCATATATTTTATCATATTGACGACTTCACAGGCATAGAATTGAGAAGTCCATTTTCTGAACCAGAAAGATACAGTTTTGACATGCATATAGCAAGAGCATACTCATACGAACAATCCATATGTGAAAACCTCCGTCTAATCATAGGGCATGATTGACTAACCACACGAAAGCATGAACTGCATCTACACCGCATGAAAGGTATAAATATATATGTCCAAATAAGTTCATATAAGAACTGAATAGGGGCGGCCAAGTGCACGAGATTCCCACTATTATGTTTGACACTTCCCTGCTTTTGAATATAAATTGTCTCATTTACTTTCTCCATCCCAAAATAAGTGTCATACTGTATAAAATTGATAATTCTAAAAGAAGTATCCCGGTTTTTATTATTATTTAGGAGGTCAATTAAGTGTAAATTATGAATAATATTCTTGGTTTGAGTTAACACGTGGACATCATGGGAGCATATAGTGAAAATGAAGCACAAAGTCCACTAATCCTTAATCCTTGCTAAAAAGTAAATGATCTAATTAGACGTGAATATCTCGTGAGTGTGATATTAGAAGCCTCGTGAATTCAAATTCGAAATTGTAAATCAAGTCCTGTTTAAAATATACAATACACTGCAAATTGGTCATTTTCTCTTCTTTCTACCCTATGACTAGAGAAATTCACCTACAGAAAATCTGAGACACGAACATGCATATAGACATAAATACACATGAAAAAGATAATTGCAGGAAACTGATTATTCAAACAAGTCAAAACAACGTAAATAGACCATAACTATAAAGATCAAACAAAGATGCAGGAGCTGAAACTGAAACTGCTCGAACAATTATAAGATAGGAATTAGAGTTTTAACCTCGAGGCATTGTTGCCACTTGTCGTTTCTGCCGAGTTCTTCAAACAGGAGAAAACAATGCTCGGTCCTCACATCTTTGACATACTTGTTCAGCGTCTTCAGGATCGGATCGTCTCCTCTGAATTTCCCCACAAGAGTGCGTACAAGCTGCTCAGCCTCGGTATTGGTATTGTCAGCCTTTGAGACCAGCCTCTTGGGTTGGGATGAAACACGCTCAGCCACGATATTGGTATTCTCGCTCTTCGAGACCAGCCTCTTGGGTTGGGATGAAACACGCTCAGCCACGATATTGGTATTCTTGCTCTTCGAGACCAACCTCTTGGGTTGGGATGAAACACATGTTATGTGGGCGATGCTGCGTCTGCTACGAAGCAGTTTCCAGGGAAGAGGCCATAGCAGGGTGGTTTTATGATTTCGAGAGGAAAGCAGGATCAACGAAGAAGGAGCTATGAAGAGGTGGAGAGACTGAGGTATGGATAAATTTGAGGGCATTTTAAGTGACTGAGCTGCTAAACAAGCAGGTAGTGGGTTTTCAAGAATTCGAATTCAACCATTTGAAGAGAGCGTTTTTTTCTGAGAAAGAAGTACTAGATCAATAAGTGTCAATCTGAACTTGCTCTAAAATTCAAATTGTTAAAGAAACGTGAACAAAAGAAAACGATGTCCCTTCAATGTAGATGCAATTTCACAGGAAACAAATACATGATATTTCGAATAAATAATTTAAAGTCAAAATTTTCATTTTCTTTCCATGCCAATCTTATAAACCAGTTACATACAATTCCTAAAGAAAATGAACATGCAGTGGAATTTTACTATAACCAAAAAGCAAGCATTCTAAAGATACCAAACCACTAAGAAGAGGCCAAAAACTCCTCAACAAGTTGCAATGGCCAAACCCAGTTCAGAATTGAACTTGCTTCAAAATGCCAATTATCTAAGAAACACAAACAACGCCCGACCAACAAAAGAAAAGTTTCACCTTCAGCATAGATCCCATTTCACAGAAGAAGAAAAAACACGATACCTCAAATAAAGTAATTTAAAGTCGTGCTTTTCATTATCTTCAGGGCCGGCTCAACAATTATTGGGGCCTAAAGCGTAAATTAGAAATTGGACCTTTTGTTCTGTGTAGAAAAATAATATCATACTCCAACAATTTTATTAATTAATTAAACAATAGTATTAAAAATAGGACATAATAAACTTTACAGATTTAATACACATTATGTATATATGACTATAGTAAATATAAAAATTAAAAATTAGATCACAGAGTATATAAGCATATACATAAATTAGATAAAATGAACTAATTACAGGATCATCATACACGGGAGATTTAAAGGCTAAGATTCAACTTATATAATCTTGAGCTTGGAAGCTTAACCCATCTACAGAAATATCCTCAAAATTCAGGAATTCTTAGACAAATCTCTCCCACATATATAGAAAAAACATTAAATATTCTAAAAAATTGAGGTTTGCGCGACCAAAACCGGCAAATGAAGTCACAAAATTCAGGCAAACCATTTTGCATATTCACATTAAACTATCCCACAAAATAAAAACTGACCCATAAAAATTTTCACCACTCTAAAACTCAAAAAAAAAACTCCAGCAAAAAGAAGATGGTGGAAATAAAAAAGTTCATAGAAAATATATCCCGATAAGCCAACCAATCTGAAATCAGTACATACCTTGAATATGAATATCCGAATTGTTGAATTTACAGAAATTGATGGGTCTCAATGTTATAGAAGTCGATGGGTCTACTCGGAAATTGATGAGAACCAAAAATAGTTGAAAGGATAAAAGTAAAAATAAAATAAACTGATAATTGTAGTTGAGGAAGAGGATGTTTAGGGTTTAAAGATTTTGGGCCTTTTTCCCTCCAAACAAATGGGCCTAATCTATATTAATAATTAACTTACAAAATGGGTTATATAGTGTGGGCTGAAACATTATGATTGGGCCGGCAGAAAAATGGATAGGTCCAAGTCCACTCAATTGGAAATACATCAATTAATTTTGTTTAAAATTAATTTACACAATATTTAAAATTTTATATGAAAATTACAATTAACATATGCTCGTTTATGAAAAAAAAAACAGGTTATTCATACAAAGCACATCGCGGAAGGGAGAGTATTGTTTAGGTAAATACTAAACTAAGGGGCCATAATTCTCTTAGTAAAAAATTCTTCATTTCTCAAGACAAAAACACAAATAGAGTGGATTCACATTTATAACCATACTCGGGATGAAAAGTTCAATAAAAATTCAGACATGATATGAAATATTGGAACATGTATAGGTGCTGATCACTAGCTACATATTAAACTCGGCCAAGAATTTGTTTTTCTTTTATCATAAAAAATTGTCAGCATATTTAGAAATCTCGTGCATATTTAGAAATCTCGTGCATATTCATAAAATGGGTGCGTGGCCAGAAGCATGCATACATATAAAATGAATATAAAAATTTTATTTTCATTACTCACTCTATATATACAAGGCAAAAGAAGTAAATGAAAAAAAAAGATGAGGATAAGTGTTTTTCTTATTATATTTGTATTTTTATATAAGTACTAGTTAGCAGCTAGCTAGGGTTTCACGCCCATCACTCACATTTCATTTCAGTGTCTCAAATCAACAAGAGATGAGCGAAATAGGGAAAAAGTTTAGTAGTGAGAGAAAGAGTGGTGCTGAGAGCATTCTAGGGATGAGTTTGCGACGTCGCAGACTCGTCCCTAGAACTGGACTCAGACTTGAGGTGCCACCTCCACAACAACGAGGTCTGCTCCGCCGGGAGATTGAAGCTGCACTGTGGTGCTTTTGAGAGATGAAACCACTTCGATGACCGGAGCTACTAAGGTCAAGGATCCACGGCGCAACTAAAATGCAGTGGAATTTTACTATAACCAAAAAGTAAGCATTCTAAAGATACCAAACCACTAAGAAGAGGCCAGAAACTCCTCAACAAGTTGCAATGGTCAAACCCAGATCAGAATTGAACTTGCTTCAAAATGCCAATTATCTAAGAAACACAAACAACGCCCGACCAACAAAAGAAAAGTTTCACCTTCAGCATAGATCCCATTTCACAGAAGAAGAAAAAACACGATACCTCAAATAAAGTAATTTAAAGTCGTGCTTTTCATTATCTTTCCATTCCAATCTCATTACCCATTTCACTTGAGGAATGGGTACAATTCATAAGAAAATTGACCATCCTCCTTGCCTTGCCTTGGCTGGCCTCACTGGGTTTTTACAGTAACCGAAAAAAAAGCAAGCATTCCAAAGATACACACAAAGCCCCTAAAACCAGAGCAAGGTGCCAGAAACTCCTTAAAAAGTTGCAATTCCCCAAACCCAATTCAGAATTGAGATTCACACATACAAATAGCCACCAAATTCAACACCTACCCATCAGAAATCAACTCAATCCAACAAAACAAACCAATTTGGCAAGAGTTCACTGAACAACCACACACACGAAAAAACAAAGAATTGAGCCTTAATCAAGGGCTCTGGAGAATCAAACAGTGTTGAATCATAAAAAGTGTAAATTCAACAATAACATAACACTAGCATGAAAACCCAAATCAACCAAAAAAAGAAAAACACTTACATTATCGTCGCTGGAGATTGGTCGTGAAGTGGGGGTGGATGAGACAGAGTTCAGTGAGTCACTGAGTGACGACGAGCTCACTCACTCCAATTGAAAGATTTCAGATAAATAAAAATTAATTAATTATTTTCGAAAATAAAATGAAAGAAAAAAAGTATGGGAATTGAACCCAACATGAATCGAACACACAACCTTCTAAACTGGAGTCAAACGTGCTACCATTCTGCCACAAATCCACTTATTGTGTTGCACATAGTTTAATTATAAGTACTAAATATATATTATATTGAAATTGAGTCCCATTTTATCAAACTCAGTTTGGTTTTATTGAAAGAGATGTGAGGATTTAAACGAATTTATACAATTAAACACTGTCTTGACTCAATTTTTTAATCTCTTATATATGCCTATATATCATTAAAAATTAAATTTAAGTCATTGTAAACAAAAATATATATTTAATTGAATATTGAACAAATCGGTTCACGAACCTGTTAAATTTTTTTATTTCACTCAACCTTGAGCCGTTTATCAAATGAGCAAAATTTTAAGCTCAGGTTAGTGAGTGTGAGCTAAATATTGAATGAATTGAGCTTTAACAACTTGCTAAATTCCTACATGTAAGTTATATTGTGATGTGTGAATGAACCGAGATTTTTTTATTTTGAATATAATTCCAGCATATCATTTTTTTATAGTTCAAGATTTTTATTTCATGTTTTTAGTATTAAAATATGGTCAATTTCACCAAGCTTTGCATGCTAGAAAAAAAATCACTCTTTTGCAATGTTTTAAAACTTTCTGATTTATCTTTTACTAATTTTTTATTAATCTTTTTATAAACTTCAATTAATCTTTCAACTTGCTTTACTTTTTGATTAGTTCATAAAAATTTTATTTCCGTCCGACTAGTGTCTGTTATATGTTAAAACACTGCTCTCCCATTAGACAATTAGAGAACCAAGAACCCAAAAATTGTAGTGAATTAAGGCATGTTTAGCTCTGCCGCCTTCATAGCTAAATGACATGAACAAAACAACATAGTAACTCAACATCAATGGTCCATAATATCATAGTCATAGTTGGACATTTAGATAATGAACACGCCGGCCTTATTATATGGGTCTATAAAGCAATTGTTTTAGACCCTAAAATTAATGTCCGTTGAATTATGTAGTATACACAAAGTCAATATACTAAACGTGAATAAATTAGTGTATCTAAAGTGATGATAGAAATAATGAGAGATGTATTATTGATGTGTGATATTATGATGGACAAGAGACCTCTATTTATAGAGAGATAGAGAAACCCTAATACATGTGAGAAAATAAAACATAAATATAGGAAACCTAATATAATCTAACAGCCTCCCTCAAACTCAATGCGGTGAAACAAGAATTGAGTTTGAAGCTTGATAGTATTGAGTTGTGGCGAGGGTTGCGGCTGCCGAGAATGTTGTCGAAGTGATGTGGCGAGGATTGAAGATGGAGGATGCGCGCCAGTCACGGCCGATGGCGGATGCCTGATGCACGTATGACGAGATAGCAGCTGCCCGATGATGCCTGATGGCTGATGGCTAATGGCGAGATAGTAAATGCCCAATGATTGCTAGATGCCTGATGGTTGATGGCGAGATAGCAGCTGACCGATGATTGTCAGATGACTGATGGCAAGATAACAACTGCCTGATGATTGCCATATGCCTGATGGCTGATGACGAGATAGCAGCTGCCCCATGATTGCCAGATGTCTGATTCTCTCCTCTCACGTGCGGTGTCTGAATTACAGGATAACTTTCTGAATTACAGGGATGTACACGTGTCGGTTTTCGAATTACGGGATAACTTTCCGAATTACGGGGATGTACACGTGTCGGTTTCCGGATTACGGGATAACTTTCCGAATTACGGGGATGTACACGTGTCGGTTTCCGGATTACGGGATAACTTTCCGAATTACAGGGATGTACACGTGTCGGTTTCCGGATTACGAGATAACTTGCCGAATTACGGGGATGTACACGTGTCGGTTTCCGGATTACGGGATAACTTTCCGAATTACGGGGATGTACACGTGTCGGTTTCCGGATTACGGGATAGCTTTTCTGATTTACGGGATGTCCAACTTACGGGATTTCTGACTTACAAGATTTCTGCGCGTGAGGAAGCGAGGGAGCGGCAGAGAGAAGTATAAAAGTAGACAAAAGAGAACACTAAATATTGTTGGCACTTCAGGACATAACCAAATTGAATAAGTACGTATGCACATTTATATAAGCACCTTGGAAGACAAATAGTGATGGATAAAACAAAATAAGTGGCTAAAAAAGAAGTAGGGCAGAAGAAGACAAAATAGGAAGAGGACAAAATGAGAGACACGCAAAATTAATACGGTAAAGAGTAAAATAAGAACCGATTGGTTTGACAAAGAAAATAACAGAATAAGGGAAAGGACAAAAAGGAGTAGAGACGGTGTTTGAGCTTGGTAGAGGAGATTTGTTGAAGGTAACGACGGAGGTTTACGAGATTGTCGAGTTGATTGTTTGCGGAAGCGAGAGGCTAGAGATTGAGATTTGAATTGCCTCGCCCACTCGTCAGAATCACGAATCATCTACGAGTGGGTAAAATGATAAATTTATAGAGATTTGACTAAGGATCGATTATGGCTCTGATACCATGATTGAAATAATAAAAGATATATTATTCATGTGTGTTATTGTGATGGACAATAGACAATTTATAGAAGGATAGAGAAAGAGAAAAGAAAACATAAATATAAAAAACTAAATATAATCTAACAAAAGTGATTAATTTGATTTTTCGCTTGATCTATGGTAAAATTCACTAAGAAACCAACACGATCTGGATTCATTATTTAATGATTTTTAAAATTAAGGGGAGTATAATCTCCTTTTGGGGATCACACTATTTAACTTAGCATATGTTCTATAATATGGAGTAATGGAATAAAGTTAACATTTATTGAATTGTTAGGAATTTATTATTGGGTGGAATGATAGCACGAATTTTATTATAACGATAAATTATGTAATATTATTTAAAACTGTGCATGATTATTATTTATCATCATTTTGAACTTTAAAGATAATTGTAAACATGTCTATGGTAGAGATTTAATTTTTTGATTTGAAGAAAAAAATATCTCTAATTAAATTGACCTAATAGATGTATTTTTAAAAGAATGGGGCAGAGAATATGATATTCTAAATTGTTATTTTGTCAAAAATATGGTAAAATGATAATTTTCATTGGAGTTGTTCTAAATGTAGATCTAAATTATCATTTAAGATGATGAGTAGATTTATATTTTTGAAATATGATACCGTAACATCTATCCTAAATTAAAATAACAAAAGTCATTATTCTAAATCATGTCCCGGCCATTGTTTTTTAAAAATGACAAAACTATATTAAAAATTATTACAGTATACAAGTCTATTATAAACATGTCACACAGCACGTAATATTTTTTACAAACTTCGTCCGACTGACAGACGCTCAACAATCTCCACAACGTTGTCTGAGTAAATCATTATCATTACCATCATTAAATGATGTTTGGTTCCAATCCCACCCCATAACACCATTTCACAACTTCATCTTCATCGAATGACTTGGGTTTGGGCATCGCTCCTGTCTCTGGTCCTAACATATCTCCTACAACCCTGGCTATGGAGATCCAAGAAATCACCACCTGGCCCAATTGGGTTCCCAATTCTCGGGAGCCTCCACAAGCTCGGAAAATCCCCTCACCGCGACCTCCACGAGTTGTCCCAAAAATACGGACCCATCATGAGCATGCGGCTAGGCTGCGTGCCCACGGTCGTCGTCTCGGCCCCAGGAGCGGCCGAGATGTTCCTCAAGACTCACGACCTCGTGTTCGCCTCCCGGCCGCCGAGCCAGGCGGCCAGGCACATGTCCTACGACCAGAAGAACATGGTGTTCGGGCAGTACGGGCCGTACTGGAGGAGCATGAGGAGGATGTGCACTCTCGAGCTGCTCAGTAACCACAAGATTGGCTCTTTTGTGTCTATGAGGAGGGAGGAGGTTGGGTTGCTGGTTAGGGCCGTCGGGGAGGCTGCTGGAGCTAGGGAGGAGGTGGATGTCAGCGCCATAGTGTGGAACGCCAGCGCTGACATGACTTGCAGGTAGGGCTGTTCACGATTAAATTTTGAATAGATTTGGTTCGCTTTTTAACTGGACAATTTAGTTTTATAAAAAAATAAAAATTGAAATCGAGCACATCGATTTAATTTTGAACTTCTCAATGGTCAGCTTGGTTCAATATATTATGAACCAAATTTTATGAATGTCATATTTTCAATAGGATTTTCTTTGACTGATTTTCATGTAATTCTCACGTTCTGAGCCAATTTTGACTTTTTTTTATTGGCAATGCATGTTTAAGCCTAATTAGTAAGGATCGATAATTTAAAACGAGTCACGTGTCTAAATCAAGTGACTTTTAATTCGCTTCATGCTTTCAACCCTTTATTAATTCTCATTTTACAACCCAAACGAAGTTTTGAAGTTCAATTTTGAACCGAACGACCTCAGTTCTTCTCGGGTCAGTTTTGTCGATTCGACTACATTTGGGCGCCCCATATTATAAGTTTGGGGGTTAATTGCAAAGACTACCAGTGTAAAAGTAGAACAGAAAAATATATTTGTCATAAAAAACTACAAAAATATTTTCCTATCATTATTGGGGCATATATGTTATTTTAAAAAAATAGAGGTCACATGACCCATTTTTTGTTTTCACAAACTGTACAAAAAATTGGATAGCTAAAGATAAGTTTTACCATACACTTTCTATACATACACTCTTGGCAAAAATGAGATGCAGTAACTAATTGTACAATTATTCCTCAATTTTATGGCTAAATATATCACACCACAACTAAAATGTTAACCTTTATCACCTTATCGATTACATAAGAGTGACCCTAATGTTTATATTTAGGTCTTTGGCTTCGTATTTTTTCGACGTGAGTTTTATATCTCAATATCAACCTCTGCAGGATGGTGTTTGGGAAAAAATATGCCGCGAAAGATTTGGACGAGAAGGGTTTCAAAGGAGTGATCACTGAGCTTATGCATTTGACTGCAGTTCCTAATTTGGGAGATTACATACCTTACATTGGAGCTTTGGATCTTCAAGGCCTCGCTCGGAGAATGAAGGATCTCAGCAAGATCTTCGACGGTTTCTTTGAGAAAATCATCGACGAGCACTTGCAGCTTAGCGAGGAAGAGAAAGGCGATTATGATCACGAGAAGCACACCAAGGACTTTGTTGATGTCATGTTAGGGCTCATGGGATCCGCAGAGAACGAGTACTGCATTGAGCGCTCCAACATCAAGGCTATCATGCTGGTAAGTCTATTCACCTGTCGGATCGATGGAAATTTAATCTTCGATATTGCATAAATCGCCTAATAGTATCCAAATTCAACGAAGACCAATTCATTTTGGCCAATTCAGGGTCGTTCTATTCTATGAAACAAAGGTTTCGTCTATAGCGTTGCTTTAGACCTCTAAATACTGTGGCCCGCATTAGGGAAAATGACAAAAACGTGTTGTATACTATCACACTTTTGCAAGAGTGTTGTGTGCTTTGATAATGGCAAAAGGTTGCTATGAACTTTGATTTTTTTGAGCAAAATGTGTGTATTCGACAAAACCGACGAAATTTTACGCACCATTTTGCCATTTTCCCTTGGGCCAACTACATGCTCGTTAGATTTTAAAATACCCAACTCACAAGGTTCTAAAACTCGGGATTGGGAAAAACTCACTGAGACAAGATCTAGGGAGTTTTGAGAACTCGAGAAGAAATCAGCAAAAATCGTTTTGTATTAAATGAAATACTGTACATAAATAAATTCATACAAAAGACAAAAATAGTAATATTTTAGTAAAATAAGATATTTTCAAACAACTTAATAAGTTATAACAAAATCACAATTATAGAATAGTTTCAAAGCACACGTAACGGAAAAAATGACCAACTTCAACCAAGTTGACAGTAAAAACTCAGTAAAACTGAACCACTGAAAACGAGTTTTAAAACTCGGTTTCAACAAGTTCTCGTAATTTTTGGCCACTGCTAACTCATAATTATAATATCCACCTAAACAATTATGTTCACGATTTAATATAACTTCACTCAGCGACAACGAGTAATGTGATTGTGCAAAAACATCTCATGTTTTGGCTGTGCAGGATATGCTAGCCGGGGCCACAGACACTTCAGCAACAGCAATAGAATGGGTACTCTCAGAATTAATCAGACACCCCAAAGCAATGAAGAAGCTCCAGAAGGAATTGGAAGAAATGGTCGGAATGGAGAGGATGGTCGAAGAATCGGACCTCGAGAGCCTAGAATTCCTAGACATGGTAATCAAGGAAACCCTGAGGCTACACCCGGTAGCACCATTGCTAGTCCCTCACGAGTCCACGGAGGACTGCACGGTCCAAGGGTTCCACATAAGTAAAGGGTCTAGAGTCATGGTCAACATATGGGCGATCGGGCGAGACCCTAGCGTGTGGACCAACCCGGACAAGTTCATACCAGAGAGGTTCGAGGGAAGCGGTAATGTGGACATAAAAGGAAGAGATTTCAGGCACATACCGTTCGGGTCGGGAAGGAGAGGTTGCCCTGGGATGCAGCTGGGGTTGACTGTGATCCGCTTCGTGGTAGCTCAGCTCGTGCATTGCTTCGACTGGGAGCTCCCGGACGATATGTTGATAACTGAATTGGACATGACCGAGGAATTTGGTCTCACGTGTCCCCGAGCCAAGCACCTGTTTGCTGTTCCGACCTGTCGCCTGCAAAAGAAGTAATGAATGAGACTGTTCAAAATAAAGTTGAAAACCCGAAATATTCCAAAACAATGCAAATCAGATCTTACTAGCTCGTCGGGGTCATTTCCAGTAAATGCTATCGTTGCACCTCTAAATTTACGACAGTTCAAAAGATTATAATCTCATATAGAAAAATAAAACAAGAATCAATTTCATAGAAATAGGAAAATATTCGTTTAGCTTTCGAGAGGATCAGTAATGAAATAACAGTGCATTGTAAGTTACAACAATACTTGCTAAAACTTCTATTACACGAAGAAGAAGCATGTAAAGGGCAAGAGCGTAAAATTTAAGGTTTCCATAGTTTCATAGTGCTGTCTTCTCCGTATGTGGCGACGAGATTCCTGTGGGGATGATGAGTCACGCCGATTACATCCTTCTCGTGAACCTGACAGTGACAAGAAAATGATAAGACTGAACCTTAACAGTTGCATTTAATAGGATGCTGAAAAGATGTACAATGTAAGTTAAAGCCTTTTACCTTCATGAGATGCTCTAGATTACCGGATTGGTAGCTGAAGCAGTACAAGTTTCTGCCAACAAAGCATTGGATTATACGTCAGATGATGAAAATGGTGTTAATGAGCTATGGACATGCAAGGGTACCAAAAATAGAAGAGGTGGGTAAGGCAAGTGGCACCACAAGCAAAACTCATAGTATCCATTTTGTTCAGTTTTTGTGTATTCACTATTAGTTTGCTGGTGTGGTGCTAATTTGTGAATGGTGCCATGAACAAAATGTCCAAAACTGACCAATAATGATACTGTGGTTTTATTTTAAAGTACGTCATGATAAATTCTTAGCTCAGAAGGGCTTTAAGACAATGGGAATCCTGATGTCTCCAGACACTAAATAAAATAAGGGTAAATTGCAAAAAGTAGTTGTGAACTACTCAATTTTTGCAACAAGTGGCTGTGAACTTTCTTTATTGCAAAAAGTAGAGCTGTGAACTGTCATTTTTTTTGAAAAATGCGTAATTTTGTCCAAAAATGATCCTGACATTAAAATATTTAAAATTAAAAAAAATTATAACTTGAGGCTCGGCAGCTATTTTTCCCTTCCCCGGCCGCCAAGTTGGTCTGACTCCCCCTTTTCATCGTCGTGTTATCAAGCCACGGGCCAGTGATATTTGGTCGAAGAAAAGGAAAAACGACGAGCTCAAGTTGAAAAAAAAAACATTTTTAATTTAAAAAAATTAGCTCCAGGGTTATTTACGTCATATTTGGATAAAATTACACATTTTGCAAAAAATTGGTAAGTTCTTAGCTACTTTTTGCAATAGAGAAAGTTCAAAGGCATTTTTTTGCAAAAATTGAATAGTTCACTACTTTTTGCAATTTTCACATAAAATAACAACCTTTTAAACAATATGTTAACCAAAATGACATTGTTAGTCCAAGAGATAAATATTAATCCTAAGATATATATATATACTACATAAAGATTTAAGGCAATATAAAATAAAGCATGTGTAAACCCACAATCAAAATCATTTAACAATTAACAATATGGATAGCACATATAAAATACCTGTCTTCTCCAACACAGTAAATCCATTCCCCCTTTGGTGATACACAGGCTGAAACAAAATCTCCCCCTTCTCGTCTACCGGACGAGAAGCTCTTCACAACCTGGGCAAATCATACCATTGTACATATGAAGCCACCTCTATTAATGACTATAAGTGGGCACATAAATATAGATTATAGAATAATAGCTATCCTGGCGTGTAGATGTAACAGCATATTTACTAGCCTAATATGCATCAATAGTAAGTACCTGTCCTTGAAGTGTCATGATATAAATGGTCGATGTTTTGTTGCAAACAATGACATGGTCGGTATTTTTGGGGGAAAGGAGAACAGAATTCACAGAAGCATCAATGCCCTGACAGTCCAATATGAAAACACGACAATCAGGAAAGAGTAGTTGTAGAAATAGAAAAATGAATATGCAACATGGTAATTTTCCTAAATGGAGGGTCGTGTTAATTTGTGTACAAAAGAATCTTCAAAAAGTACCCTTAAAGGAAGTGGTGGCTTGAATGTCTGCAAGCAGTCTGTTGTCTTGACGTCCCAGACCTACAAAAGGTAACAGCAGATCTATTATGCCTTGAAAACCAAAATGGCCTGCCCAATATAAGGGAAATATGTGTCTTAGTAACTTACTTTGACTGTACAATCACTAGAAGCGGTAATAACACGACTTCCGTCACTAGTAAAGATGGCATTGTTAACATAGGAAGAATGGCCACGAAATTCCTTCAAAAGCTTCCCAGATTTTAGACCGTGGATTCTACACAAGACATGACACACAATCATGTTGAAGTGGCACAACCAGAAAAGAGCATTAGCTACTCTGTGCACTTATTTACACTACGAAACTAAAAAATATATGCAGCATGATATCTGCATACAATAGTTACCTCGCTGTACTGTCAAAAGATGTACTCAGTAACTGACTTCCATCTCGAGAAAAGGTAAGACTCGTGACACCCTGAGAATGTGCACGTTCAAGACGACGCAAGCATTGACCAGTCCTTATACGCCAAACCTTAAACAATGTTACAAATGGAGAGGGGAAGTGAATATTTTATCACCAGAATGCAATTTTGGGATCAAAATTAAAGATTTCATAACCAGCTAGGTAAATCTAAATAAAGTGGGGAGAAATTGACTGGCATGCCTATGACGTAAGAAATGTTCAGGGTTAGTAATATCGGCCTGAAGTATTTAAGTGTCACTCATAAAGCCAAGGAACTAGCCATTTGTGAATTATGGTTTAAGTTTGGCTTGGGAATTATGGTCACTGAAGCACATCTTCATAGTGTTTAATTTTTTCAATATCACTGTATCTCTATCAAGCACAAAAAAAGTTCAGTTTTACTTCAACTAAGAAAACCAAGAAAATCTTAACTCTTAAGGTTATCAATGATTAACAGATTTTAACACTTAAAAATCCTAGAGAATTAGAATTTTCAAGCAAAAAGGGACATAAAAAGAATAAAATGGTGGGAGGCATCAAGAATCTGAAACGTCAATTACTTCACTGGTTGGTCCGTTTTTTCATGGTATTACGTAAGTAACCTAGTAAAATGTTTAAAACAATTTACCTTGACCTTTCCATCCTGTGAACCAGATGCCAGCATCTCTGAATCCCTGCTAAAATCAACAGATAGGACAGGGTCGTCGTGCATCATAAAAGTTTCCTACAAAAGCTTATAGCGTGTCAGTAAATAAGCATGATAGCAGCCTTGTACATTGGACAATATTGAATTTAGAGTACCTATCTACATAAACTAAAGAAATCTTTAAAATATTTTAGGATAAAAAGGAACTCAAATAACTAACAGTATGTTAGGGCATAGCTATGACGTGATAAATGAAAATAAAAAATTTAATTGAAAGGTCAACAGCTCACATCAGCCTGGTACTGGAGATCCTTTTTGAGCTTCCCACTTATGTAATCCCAGACCTGACAGATATCAAGAAGTTAGAGAGCACTTAACTTTCTCATGGAACTGTACTATTGAAGAAAAAGGTTTGTGGTCAATAGCTACCTCAATAAATCCATCAACAGAGCAAGACACCAGAAACTGCCCATCCGGGGAGAACCGAGCACATTCTGCATGACTTTTTGCACCAAACTACACCAAAGTACCCAATCACATGGCTTAAATCTCAATGTTAAAACTAAAAGTCAAATTACACAACAGTAAAAAACAAGCAACGCCAAATAATTGAATTTTCTATACAGATATATATATGAATAGCAATGTTAAAATAAATGGAAAAGTGGCACCCACGTATCTATGGAAATGTAGAAACAGCGGCTCTGGAACTTGTTCAACTAGAATGAAATGGGAGGGTGATTCGGAAACAAAAAAGTAATAAGATGCCAAGTCTTACATTAGCCTGTTGTCTTGCCTATAAAAAGAGGTATTGCATTATCATGTCCTTATTATCTTTAAGTTATCATGGAAACAACTAGAAAAGACATTACAATGGACTATTCATCGGGCAATGCAGCCCTAGATAGGACGAAGTGGGTAAGGAGAATAAGAGTAGAGGATCCAAAGACTTTTTTGAAGGATTCATATGGCCAACCCAAACTTGGTCGTTATTGTTGTTGTTGAACAAAATCATATTGCCGTGTTACTTTTCACTGGTTATTTTATTGGTCACGAAATAAATATACTGTAAAACTATTTTTTACCAGGTGCTATAGCTAAACTTTGAACCAAGTCCGGCATAGTTTTTCCATTGAGAGTGTACAGATACACATTTTTGGCATAATAGATCAGATCCCAAGAATAAAATGCAGTGCATTCACACAGTAATTACCTTAATGGTGTGAGAAAGAGTTGTTGGATACATATCCTCCACATCTTGCTTCATAGCAGCTGTTCCTCGAAACAAGTCAAACTGTGTTCCCGGAGGAAGCAATCCTGGTAGAAAATAACAACGATGAATGATCAATATATAATCATGGAGTAATATTTAACTACCAGATCAGAATACAGTATACTAGACTTTTCAACTATATGTTCACACTGCTGTAGCTTCTGTGATCTGTTCCTTCATAACCATGGCACTGCATCGTTATTAATGAAGTACCAAATCGCCCTTTAGATAGGGTCATAACTGCTGCCTAAATATTATTAACAAAGTTTATATACAAGTGCTCAAGACTGACCTTGATGCTGCTGCCACTTGAGAGACTGACCAATTAGAGCCATTAAACGTGAAGGTGGCACGACAGTAACTTCTGCAGCAAGAGCTGAAAAAAAGGGGGAAACAGAACAATAAACAGAGTAATCAATGTGGAAAGCCAAATCTAGCACAAAATTAAACAAATCAGCAGCTTTATTTATTCCTTGATGATGAATCTTTTCATATGAATGTGATTTATTCTGTACTATAATAAATTGGCTTGAAGGACACTAAGACTTCTACAAGTCTAGAGTGCAGTGGTTTACTTCTGATAACTATTAGGTTTTCAATTACATTGGAGAAACAGGAGCAGACCCAGTGTAGAACATTTCTCCCTCTGTAATTAAGTATCAGTATCCATATTTAACTCTGTGAACTGTCAATGGCATTCAGTGTTCTAAAATGTGTGCTTTGAGCACCGCGCACCCCGGAGCCCCAAAGTTGGTTTTAGTTTACATGCAATCCCAAAAACACACGCTTTTGGGGTTTTCCTCTGACGCATAAAAGTCACATTTATAAATTTAGTGATGAAAGAAACATATAGCCAAAGATATTTTTCAAGAGTCCTGATATACTTGCACTCTTCATTTTTTTTAGTTAAATGTAGTGAGCATCGAAGACAAAGATGAGTTAAAAAAACCTTGGGCTATTTGGGAACGACGTTTCTCTTTAGTGGAATCCTTATAAGCCTGCCATATAGTAAACATAAGTGATGAGTTTTCACCCCAAAAAGTGCATGCTAAATGAGCTAAAGATTCGACAGAAGTTAGAGCCAATAAGTAGTTACGTGTTTGTATTTGAATAAAACAATCACTTAACATTTTATCATGTCATAAACAAAACACCTCATCAGCACTGCTGTGCTGCACATAGACAATGAATATCCAATCTAGAATCCACAAAAGAGATGCAACCAATACAGCAAGGGAAAACACTAATAATCTTGCAAAGAAATCACATGCCATAAGACATAAGAAAATTAAGACACATCTGTAAGGTGGTCGTTTTCCTAGCTTTCTCTGCTCTTTTTTCATTTTTCATCTTCTTTAATGCCTAAGCATTTATGGAAGCGAAGCCAAAAATGAAACAACAGTAAGGAGTGGCAACTCATCAAAAGATTTCTAAGATAAGTAGTATTTTCAGTATATAGCAGACAGACAGTACTTGTACTTGTTACCACTCCAGCTAACATCTAAATTTACAGACACAGTACACTTCCCTAAAGGGAGGTCAAGGTGATTGCATCTATTGATACTAAAGAAAAGAAAAGGTATCACAGGACAACATTATCTCATAGGAGGTAGTTCAACACCTTTCAATAATGCAGAGCTCTCCAAACTGTGCAACAGCTACCCTCACTGAACTACTAGCAATAGTAAGCAACAAAGTATGGTTGCAATGAGAATTCTAACCTCAAGTGGATCAAAATAAGTTCTAACTAGAAGATGTTCGAGTTTCAAGTATCTTTCGGGTTGCTCCTGCTTCATGACACCCATTGCCTGAGTCTGCCTTAAAATAGCACGTGCAGTATCCAACTCTCTAAGTTCAATCATTTCTAGAACAATCTGCAAAAAAAGTGGAAGAATAGAAAAGTGTAAAGTGTGCTCCAAAAGTACAAAACAAAGTAATTTGATGTTAATCTAAAGAACTCACAAGAGATCATCTATTTCAAAGTCATATTAAATTAGTACAATTTTGAATGTAAGGAATAAATTTGAATTCGCCAAACTATAACTTTGTGTTTCCAGTTACAAGTGCTAGAAAGACAAACTCAATATCACAATAAATTCATAAGATACACATACTAAGAGTCAATGCATGCTCTTGAAGATGAGAGTCAATCCATGATACCGTCGAGATTATAATTCATCAAATTGACAGGACAGACACAGCATGTGGAGCAAAGTTTTGAAACACTAATGTCTATTTCTATATAAAGCTAGATTAATAGTTCAAGCATAACCTTTCTTCTTTTTGGAACGTCGCATGGAGGCACCCCAAATATTTTGCTTCTTTTTTAATCAACATTAATAGAAGAAAATACTAAAAAGTTACACAAGTTACAAAGGTCAGCATCATACCTGCTCATACAAATCTTCTAACTTATTCCTGGGAAGCTTAAGTTGAGCCACTTGCGGCAATATTGCATCCCACCTCCCACTATTAATATCAGAAATAAATGTCTCAATGCTATCCACGGTATTCAGAGAAACTTGGCACTCGCTCTGTAATGTCTGAAACGTTTGGTGCAACGAATTTTCTTTGCAAAATTGAAGCACAATCTTGATGACGCTGCATCACAAAACAACATGCCCCGTCAGAGTTTCCTTCTAGTAAAACCATATTTACAACACGTCATCATTCTTAGGCAGAGAACAAGAAACTGTTTTTACTTTTGAGTTCTAACATTCACGGTTACAAGTATTCGGTGCGTTACCGCAGTGTGAGGTGAACTACGGTTACACCCAAATGCAAATATACTCACTCATAAATCATCTTATTTTAAGTTTATCCCAGCTGAAAATAATCATCTTTCAACTCTGTTAGGGATTTCGTGTTCAAACAATAAACAAATCCCACAGAAGCGTGGAAAACTGAATTTCTAAAATACATACATAAAACGACTTTATGAACAAAAATTGACTAACCTGTCAGTCACATTGCCATAGAAACCTTCCTACAAATCCCAAAATACCCAAATTTAAAATACTCACTCATAAAAAATCTTGTTTGTAAGTCTCCCCCAGCTCAAAACAGTGATCTTTCGTCTCTGTTAAGGGTTTCGTGTTCAAACAAACAAACCAAATCCTATGTACTCAAATCAAACAAATACACAGAAGCTTAGAAAACTGAAATTCTAAAATACATACACAACGCGACTTCACGAACAAAAATTGACTAACCCGTCAGTTACATTACTATAGAAACCTCCCTACAAATCCCAAAATACCCAAATGCAAATATACTCACTCTAAAAAATCTTGTTTTTAAGTCTCCCCCAGCTGAAAACAGTGATCTTGCGTCTCTGTTAAGGATTTCTTGTTCAAATACACAAACCAAATCCTAAATACTCAAATCAACGCGACTTCACGAACAAAAATTGACGAACCCATCAGTCACATTGAGTTAGAAACCTTCCTGCAGATTTCGATTCACTTCAATATCACCAAATAATCCTAACACCAAACACAATGAAAATTCTAAGGTGTTTCAAACAAATTAGAGCAATTCGTAGCCCTTTGAACGCAAACCCATGGAGCTGAACCAACCATAAACTAAATTCGACGAGACCCAATCTGAGCAACAATTAGACCCAGAAAATACACAATCGACATCGTTTTGATTACGAAAATTGAAGAAGGACGAGGACTTACTCTCGAGCTTCGATTTCTAGGGTGGACATTTTTGGCAGAGAGCGCACGTAGGGTTTTGGTGGATTTGGGGTTTAACCGTAACGGAGAGAGACGACAATGGTATGAGATTGTAGAGAGGGAAGGGAAATATACTTTGGTGGAACCAGATGTACATAGGGCTCTTCGGTTCGGTTTTGAGTTAATTTGATTCGATTTTCAACCGAATCGATAAAATTTGGTTCAATTTGGTTTTAAACATATCAGTTTTTGTTCGATTTAGTTTGGTTTGTTATGAATCGAATTTCATCAAATTCTCACGTTTTATACCGTTTTGACTTGTCGGTTTTTTATTAAATTTGTTTTTGAACCAATTTTTTGAAATTTTCACATTTTAAACCGATTTTGACTGATTATTTGACTTGTTTTTTAGGGGCGAAATTTCATCTAAAATTTTAATTTAATTAATAACATAATTCATTACGAATTAATAGTTTTAATAATAAAATAATTACTAACGGCTTATAATCTTTATCTTTAGTTGAGTTTGCGAGCATGTTTATCAAACGACTAAACATTTGACTTAATATCAACATAACTTTATTTAAAAATTTCTCATATTTTCAATAATTAATAAATTATAATAGACAACAATGTTTGTGATGAAAATTCATGATCTCGTGAATAAAATACTATACACTTACGACTATACTGAATAGTTTTTATTGTTATATTACATAACTTTTGTATACATATATCAAAATTCAATGGGGCATATTTAATTTTTAGGAAGAGCTTATATATATATATATATATAGAGAGAGAGAGAGAGCAACATTTTTTTACCCAAATAATAAGAATCAATGATTCAAAATGAGTTAGTTGTCCAAATCGATCAATTGTTGATTTAGTTCGATTTTTTTATTTCTTATTTTATACACTGAAACAATGTAGTTTGGTTCAGTTCAGTTTGGTTATTTTCAAATCGGTATGGTTATTTTCGAATTGGTTTGGTCAATTCAGTTGCTTTTGGACACACCCCTAGATGTACACAAACAAGAACGTGTGTTTTACGTGATACGACCTCATAATTAGGGGTGACCTGACATGACTATCTGATCTCTAATTACTTCAACTATACTCAGAACTGTTGTGTGAGAAAATAATTTGGTCACCCACAATTTCTTTGGTTCAGTTCTCGATTCTATTTGGTTGATTTTCAATTTTTAATTTAGACTTGATTTATAGGCCCAATTAAATGAATATGAACTCAATTTATACCCGAAAACGTTAAATTTACACTTATAAAAAAAATAACGAAAAAACAATGTTATAATTTAATTATTACAACTCAATCATAATATAAAATTTGGAAATAAAATAACAATAACAAATAAATGGACGAGAAATGAACATGTGATTACGCAAACTGATATGATTTTTACTATTTGACAGACAATTCTTAATTTATAAAAACTAAAATCGAACCAAAATTAAAATATTTCTTACATAAAGAATTAATACCAAACCATTAACTGTTTTGGCTTTGGTTCGCCCGTGGCGATTTGGGTTGTTCGTCGAAAATCGGCGATGTCTCAGGGCGGCACAGCTCTGCATGTGAGGGTTTCTAGTACAACGACGGTTCCGGGTCTTGTGGTGGTAGATGTGATGGCAGTTGACGGTGAAGGAGGCAGATCTAAGGGGAGGGCAGGAATAAGGTCGAGGACAGTGCGGTTGAGGTTGGAGTTGAGGATAGAATTGCAGGTGGGGCGAGCTTGGGTTGCAACGGTAGATCGGTACTGGGAGGGAATTAGGGTTATATGGCGTCGGTGGGTAGACTCATGCAAGCATAACGAATTAGGGGGCATCGGCTTGCTTAAGCTTCAATACATGGGAATCGGCGGTTTTGGTTGGTTGCTAGGTCGGTACTGGGAGGGAACCGGAGTTATCTGGCGTCCGTGGGTAGACTCATGCAAACATACCGAACTAGGAGGTCTCGGCTTGCTTAAGATTCAATACGTCACTTGGGTGTCCTATTGGGATTGGTACTGGAAGGAAACGGGGGGTCCCTGTTGTCGATGGGTTGATCCGGATAAACCCAATGAGCTGGGCGAATTTGAATTTCACGATGCCCATATTGATCGTAGGGTCGATCGAGGAAGCTGGTTTAAGGCGGTCTGCAACAAGATCATGGGGTTTCTCCATCCGCATGATTTGGAGGTCGTGACTCTGCATGAAGCTAACTGGTTCGAGTCGATTGGTCTCTAGGGTTATCATGGATGCCTGTGTAAAGCACTCTGCAACAAGATCACGGGGTTTCTTTATCCGTATGAGTTGGAGGCCGTGGGTCTACATGATGCTAAACGGGTCGAGCTGAACAACTTTGGAGAAATCATTAGAGAACGATGTTGCGTACTACCCACTATCAGAACATGTGGTGTTTTTGTCCACCGAATTGGTCATGTTTACTGTAACTAACAATAGCTGAGATTATGGTGAGGGGTATGTACCACCAACTGTAACTTCAGCTGTCCGGCTTGATGCCGGGTTAGTTGTTATTTAATTAATAAAATTCGTTTTTGCCTTGAAAAAAATACCAAACCGTTAACCAACATTTTAATTTTCTCAATTCCGGTTCTAAAGTGTTCATATTCCTAGTAACCTTCATCTCTGAAGCTTCCACACAACACGTCTCTGTCTCACACACAACACGATCTCTGAAGCTTTTACATATTTGTCGCAAAGCTCTCGTCTTTCAGGTAAGCTTCCAAGTCTTCTCCTTCTCCGCTATCAATTTTTGGGGTTTTTCCGATTTGAGTTCATCGTTTCTGGGTTTTCAGTTTCCAAGCTCCAGCCTTTTTCAAACCTAGCTAATCCAACCCCATTTCCTTTCCCAAAATCTCCAACAATTCTCTTCAATTGACGATAATTCGAGCTTCGAATCGAACCCAATAATGCAAATTGCCTCTAATCTCCGTACATTTTGGTGCTTTCCTTGCTTTACAAGGCCCAATTGCTCGCTGACACTGAAACCCCCAATTTCGGTGCCAGTCGCCGGAAAGCTCAGATTCTCGAAGTTGCCGATGGGGAAGAATCAGAAGGGCGATTCAGAAGCTAATCAATTTTTGGGTTTTCCGATTTAGGTTATTAGATTCGAGTTCTCGATTTAGTTAGTTTGTTTGTTTGTTTTATTTGTCTAGTAAATGATTCAATAGAGAAGCCAATGAAAATCAGTGTGGTTATTCTTATACATAGAGATTTTGAAAATACAGAAATTGGATGTTTTTAATTTAGTGACAATTATAGAATCATTCTCACTCCATTTTTACTGTCTCTGCACATATTTGAGCTGAATTTTAATTTTATTTTTGAAACTCTGTAGGTTGAGAATGTGCATGAGGATTTATGTTAATCTTTTCAGCTTAACATTGGGCATTTGTTTAGTGTTAAATTGATGTTTATGGGATATTGCATTGTTCTCCACGGAAGGCCCAGTAAATGTGTTTTGTTGATTAGTTTTGAAATTATTTGATTTGCGTATCATTTTTCTGGTTATGTGGTAATTGTTACATATTTGTTGTCTATGTTTTGTTATTTCCTTTTATAACATCCTCATTATTTTTAGGGATAATTGGAGTTATCTAAAATGCTAACCGCCTCTCATTTCCGTACGTTTGGGTGCTTTCCTGGCCGTAGAAGGTCCAACGGTTTGCTGACACTGAAACCCCCAATTTCGGTTCCAGTCGTTGGGAAGCTCAGATTCAGGCCTATCATCGACCTGCGCCGATCAAGAGTCCTCGCAGTCGCCGCCGATGGCGCATCATCAGCGCTGGAGAAGAATCAGGAGGGCGAGTCAGAAGCCGGAATCGCGGTCGAGGAGGCCGAGAATCGAGAGTGGTTCAGCAGGTGGTCTCCTCCCGGGTACCTCTGGCGGGGCATATCAGTCGTGGTGCTGGCGGGTCAGGTTATAATCAGGACGGCCAAAGGCAACGTCCACTGGCGAAACACCCTCCAGCAGCTCGAGCGGGTCGGGCCCAAATCCGTCGGGGTGTGCCTCTTGACTGCAGCCTTCGTGGGCATGGCTTTCACGATCCAGTTCGTCCGCGAGTTCACCAGGCTGGGCCTGAACCGCTCGGTGGGCGGTGTCCTGGCCCTGGCGTTCTCAAGGGAGCTCAGCCCGGTCGTGACCTCGATCGTGGTTGCCGGGCGGATCGGGAGCGCATACGCGGCCGAGCTCGGGACGATGCAGGTCTCGGAGCAGACAGACACGCTGAGGGTCCTGGGGACGGACCCAGTGGATTATCTGGTAACTCCCAGGGTGATCGCTTGTTGCCTCGCATTGCCATTTCTGACTCTCATGTGCTTCACCGTCGGGATGGCTTCGAGCGCCTTGTTAGCTGATGCTGTCTATGGCGTTAGTATCAACATCATCTTGGATTCGGCTCAGAGAGCTCTTAGGCCGTGGGATATTATTAGTGCCATGGTCAAGTCACAGGTTTTCGGTGGTATCATATCTGTTGTGAGCTGTGCTTGGGGCGTGACGACCTTGGGAGGTGCCAAAGGCGTGGGAGAGTCCACAACTTCCGCTGTCGTTATATCTCTTGTTGGTATCTTCATCGCTGATTTTGTGCTCTCCTATCTCTTCTTCCAAGGTGCCGGGGATTCTCTCAAGAACTGCGTGTGAAGTCAAGTGGGTGAGTTCTTCATTCTGTTGATTTAGATTACATATTTGTATAATAGTTGCAAAATTTGATTGGTATGGAACTATGCTATGGTGTGGAAGCATATTGTGTGTTAGTTTTGGTGGATAAACATGTTAATTTATAGATGATTCACCTCTGAAATTGGGACATTTTTCTTGAACCAAATTCCTCTAAATGATTTAACTATCATATGATATATTATGATTGTTGGTTTGGCCTGCTATATTTCGTTCCATTGATCCAGATCATACTATATATTGCAGCAGTTTGTATCTATTGTCATCTTTGATTGTTACCGTAGGTTGAGATTGCATGTGCATGTATATATACGGTGCTGTTGATATTGATTGTTACTGTATGTATGTTCCTGGGTGAGAATTACAATGATGTTGAACTGCTATGTAATTCTTACTTCCTTCCCCATGTGCTATGTCAAAATGTTGAAGCATAAGCAGAAATATCGGCTTGTTGTTGAAGATCTCTCTATTTCTGTAGTGATTTTCCCATTCTGGAAAATGCCTTGGAATGTTTAGATTCATAACATCCTTGTAGCGTAGCTGTATCAGTATGAATGTGTATTTCACGCCATCTCTTATTCTGGACTTGTGACTGCTTATTAGTAATTACTCGTTTTCATTGTCATTCAAAGTGTAGCTTCATGTTCTTGGACTCACGAGAGTCTGCGTTGGCTGTAAATTTCTTTTCCCTCAAATAATAGATACATTATAGAATGTGTCTCGGACACATGACTGCTTCATTAGCTTTGCTAGAAAAGTGGGAATTTAAATAAGGGACTTTTTTATACCGTTTATATATGACTTAAGTGAAAATTATAGTAAATACAAATAATCTTGCAATTTAAAATATTGGGATGTCTATTTAATAAGGGTATAGAATATAGATAATGGTGAGGGGTTAAAAGTTTGAATCCTTTCAGCCTTTTGTTAGAGCCATAAATTAATCTATAAAATGGATTTGATTTTAAAACTGCAATATTTGGGGGTTGTGCGGGTGACAATCCGATCCGCCTGCAGGTCACCTCTTATTCAACCTGTATCCTTTGCAAGCGGGTGAAAGAAAAAATCATATGGGCAGGTGACCATAGAACTTGAGCAACATTCTCTTATGTCTTGGCCATTTTATGGTTAGGGTTTGATTTTGTATGCGGCATTGTAAACTCGTTTTATTTTGTATTTCACGTGATTTTGGTTTTGTTCTTTTGGTTCACTTTAGCTTTGCCTCTGGTGCAGAGAAATGTTTGGGTGAAGAATGTCCTTAGTTGGGCAAAAACTGAGACATGTCGAAGACCAATTGGCAACAGTACGATTGCGTTATATACTATACTGCTCAAGGCTCATTATATACTGCTCAAGGCTCATTAGTTTATGTTTGTATTTATCGGCTTGTGATCAGAGATAATCAGTTGTATGGCATGCAGTCCACACATTGGAATAAGTAGTTATCTTGTGTAAGATTCTCAATTGTAAGTTAATCATAGGGTTGGTCGGTTCAATTTGGTTCTGAACATGTCGGTTTTCAGATTAGTTCAGCTTTTATGAATTGAGTTTTTCTTTAAACTATTTTTCATGAGATTCTCACATGTTGGGCAGTTTCGACTTATTAACAATGCCATAGATGCAAAAACCTGCTACTGCTGCAACAAGAAAGCTGCAAATAATTTTGAATTGATGATCAAGAACTGTCAAATAATCAATGGGCCGTTTGTTTCTTTACAAGAAAATCCCCCAAAACTAAACTATCAAAGAATGCGATCCAAGGTTAGCCTGAAATCACAAGGCTCCGAAACAAATCGAGACTGAATAAAGAGAAAAAAGAATATTGGAGAGAACAAAAAGCAACTATCTGGGTCGAGGAACCGAAAAAAACCCTAATTCCAAGACTCATATGACAGAAGTCTTCAAATGGATAGAGAGCTCAAGTCTTCGAATACCTGTCTGATGTTAGGCCTCTCGTTCACGGGGAGAATGCACCTGAGCGAGATGGCGAGCAGGTCGTCCATCGCTTTGGGCGGCTCCTCCCCGCTTGCAATGTCTCTGTCTATGCAATCCCGCCCGCGCCCTTCTTGATCGCAGAGTCGGACCCAATCCGTGAGATCTACAGCACTCGACTGGCCCGATATTATGTCACCCGCGCTTCTTCTGGTCAACAGCTCCATCAAGATCACTCCCAGCGCGTACACATCAGCCTTCAACGACGGGGATGGTTTGGCTGCACTGGCGAGTTCTGGAGCTCGGTACCCGAGCGCCCCTAAATTCAGTATTTGCTCTGCGATGCCCGGTGGAGTCATTAGACGGTGAAGTCCGTAATCTGTTAGGCGGGCACTGTAATCGGAGCCTGTGAGGAGAATATTTGTTGGCTTTAGGTTCCCGTGGGGTAGGCTTCTGTCGTGAAGGTATAGCAGACTTCGAGCAACGTCGACTGCAACTTTGAGCCTTTGACTAAAGGACAGTGTAGAGTACCTCCGAGGCGTAGACTCTGCGTAACAAAATTGATGAAATGATTAAAAAATACTGATCAAAAAGTCATTGCTTGTCAAATCAATCATACACGGCACAAAGTTAACAGCCACAGACTAAGATCCCAAATAAACTATAACTCCAGTTAAACACTCCCTGTTATATATTGCTAATTACTAAGTATGCGGATATTTGAATATGCTCACCAACACTTGACATATCCAAAAATTCATTTCTAAATAACTTTGAAGGAATGCCCGATTGCATAAAGCAAGAAGAAGCAAAACATCTCTCCTGTGCTTAAAGCAGGCAGATTAAGTCCCTTGCTCCCAAATACTAGTTTGCATGCATCACTTCTTATAACTCATATGCTTGTACACATTCAGTTAAAAAAATATGCATAACTATTTAGCGGATGCATGCAATACATGAAAAGCTGTAGCGATAAGCAAAACTGGATGAATATTTTGAAGATTTAGCATTACCTAACCATAGACAGACAGAAAATAAAAAAGGGAGAGAAATGTCAAAGAAATCTTACCATAAAGATGTAAGGACAAGCTATCTCCTGGTATATAATCTGCCAAAAGAAGCCGTTCCTGTTCTCTGGGGCCCCAATAATACGCCCGTAGCGGAACAATGTTTGGATGTCGTATTGCACCAATTCTTTTGACTTCCTTAGCAAACTCTTTCTTATGTTTGACCAGTCCTACTCGCAACCACTTCACCGTCAACATATATCCACTGTCTAGAGTAGCTTTGTAAAGTGTTCCGTGGCTACTTCTGCCAAGAACTTCAGCAGGAGCTCTAGATAATTCTTCCCCGGTGAATGTCAATGAAGCATCCAGGAATGTCAGTTCTCCAGCCAACCGATCTGGCGAGTACACATCCAACATGACAGGCTGTTCGCGTGCCTCGATGAAACGAGGCGAGGAAGATACCGGGGAACCTGAGGACTTCCTTCCAGATGTTGCGGGATAATCATCCAGCAAATTAGGAATTGTAGCCACTGAACTAGCTACCACCCCCTTGGGTAGAGGAGCATGCCCACTGGTTTCAGTTGCAAACTCCGTCTTTCCAGATAGAGACCTTGAATTAGATGTTAGCAAGTGATCGTTCGAAAAACTTAGCGAAGTTGGTGGAGGTTCCGTACCGCTTTGAAAATTGAAAAGAGATGGTCGTGCAAATCTTGCTGACTTAACATCTCTCCCGCTGGTTTGAGTCGTTTGACCAGTTCTTCCATGAAAATCTTTTAGGTGTGCTCGATGATATGCAAATAAAGCAAATAGAACCATCACAGCAGCCACAACTGAGGAAATAATAATTGCCACTTTGCTACCGTCCTTCGAACTGTGATGTTCACTTTGATCATGACCATGTTTGGAATTGGGTAATGATGTCCCAACTGGGACCATTAGCAAGGAATTTCCCGGCTTAAACGAAGAGGTTGGAAAATTTCTCAAATTTTCCGGTATAGTGCCTGATAGATCATTACCAGAGACATTAAGAGCATGTATGCTCATCGGAAGATTATCGGGGATTCTGCCATTGAATTTATTGCCAGATAAATCAAGGGACTCCAAGTTAGTAAGTCTACTCAATTCAACAGGTAGCTCCCCAGACAAGTCATTCCTTGCAGCATTAAGCAATCTGATCCCCTCGAAGTTACCTATTTCTGGAGGCAAGGGCCCTGTGAAGGAATTACTAGAGAGATCCAGAAACTCCAAAATTGGAAGAGGATGTACAAGCAGTAATGCACTTGCATGAGCACCTTGAAGAGGGATTGATCCCGAAAAATTGTTTCTTGAAAGATTCAAGCTTGACAAGGTCGGTGACGTGAAGAAACTTCCATGAATGGGACCACCAAGTCGATTTGCACTTACGTCAATGACAGACATTCTTTGACCTGTGACCAACATAGAAGGCAAATCACCTTCTAGGGAATTATTTTGCAGATTAAGCATACTTAAACTCTCATAAATAGAAGTCAGGTTTGGTAATTTCCCGGACAAACTGTTCGAGCTCAGATCTAAAACTTCAAAGGAGGCATTCCAATTTTGCATAACAGATATGTCACCAGAAATCATATTTCTGCTTAAATCCAACACCGAACATCTGCTCAGAGACGCGGGCAAGGTGCCTGATAAACCATTTGATGAAAGGTTCAGAACATTTAAAGTTGTAGAATTAATATCACGAATTGAACCTGTATGTTTAAAAATAGAAAATGTCAGCAACTCTCACACTTCTTTGCATTGAAGCGATAATGAAAATATAGAACCAATGAGCCATTGTTGAGAAATAACTGGCTGAAGATTATAGATACATAGAAGTAACATATCAATCATACAAATAACAAATATATAGAATTGAAGGGTCACCAGAAGAGATTCAACATAAAATTACTGAAGTTTTGATGGATTAATTAGTTTAGACACAATTGATTTCACTTTAATTGCCTTAACTGTGTCAATTGCAATATCGTATACACTTCTGAAAAAACTGGGCTACAAAACCACAGATCATCAAAATCATCCGCCTTTGCAAGAGCAGGATATTATAAAAGGAGTACTCTCTCATGAGTCATGACTCATGACATAAGGAAGCAAGAGTATTTCAAATGTTTTCCAACAAAATGAGAACTTGATTAATTATATAAACTAAACCAAGTAGCCAAATTGTGCATAAACACAAGTATGGGGTTGTAGTTCTATATCAACTAATAGAGGGCTACTACTCCATATACTAACATAGAGCTATAAGAGATGTTCACATAATTGCACTCAAATTAGTTGTATTCATCATATAAGTGACTGCAAACACATTTCTTTATCTCAAGCAAATAATTGAACATGACAAATACAGTAAGTACACGGAGGTACAGCACATGGGGGCATTGGAACCCCTTAGGAAAGCTAAAGCTACAGTGTCTAGTACATCTGGATAGTGATCATTCGTAGAAGCGTTTCTCAAGAGATCTCAAAGAATCTTATCTCACTGGCCCACAAATGTGACATTCTTCAATTCAGTATGACCACTGGAAAATAAAAAGGCATCCAAGCTAAGTCTTTGAGTATTTTCGGATAAACTATTAGACCAATAACAATGACAGTAAAATCTTTCTCCATTCCAGTCAAAACAGTCACATTGTGTGGACAAAAGTTCAACATCCCAAAAATAGAAAATTATCACTAATCAATAGCAAAATGCAAACTGTCATTTCACAAGAAAATCAACACCAACCCACTAATTTCAAGATCTGTAATAACACTAGTTATGAAAACTTAGAGCTCCCTAAAAACAGTACACAAGGCATCAAGAATTCATCAAAACAATTATAGAGGTAAATGGCACAAAACAAAAGGTTAAACTTTTTCACCTGTAAATCCATTGCCACTGAGATCCAGTTCCTCCACAGACATTGAACCTTCCAATAGCTCCACAGGCACCGCCCCATACAACTGATTGTTCCGCAACCTCATAACCCGCAAAGAGAACAACGACCCGAACGAGGGAAGCTCCCCATTGATCTGATTATCACCCAAATCAACTACTTCCAAATTCTTAAACGAACCAACCACCTCGCTCGAAAAGAACCCACCACTCAACCCGTTGCGACTCAAATTCAAATGCTTCAAAGTGTTCACCAATCCAGAAAAGTTCTCGGGCCGCACCGGAAGCTGCCCGAAAAACCGATTCGAGCTCAAATCAACATGCTCCACACTCCCCAGCTCAGCCATCAAATCACCAACATCCCCCCAAATCTCGTTCCCTCGCAAATCCAGCACCTTCAGCTGCCAGAGCTTATTGATCCCGCCCGGGAACCCGCCCCTGAACCGGTTCCCGGACAGATTCAGGTACTGCAGCTCCCCGAGCTCGTGGATCCGGGCCGGGACCGGCCCGTAGAACCGGTTCCCGGACAGATCCAAATGCCGCAGGCTCGTGACCGTCCCCAGCGCCGGAGCGAGCCTCCCGGTGAAGAAATTGCCAACCAAACTCAGCTTCTCGAGCCTCTTGAGCCCAATCAGGGTGCTGAACTTCAATTCCCCGGAGAGCCCGAGCCGGTCGAGGACTATCGACGTCACCGAGCCGTTCCCCTCGCAGGAGACGCCGGTCCAGCCCGTGGGGCAGGGCTCCAAGTCCGTCGCGCGGTTCTGGCCCCACGAACCGGTCACCTTCCCCATCGGATCGTTCTTTATCCCCTTCTTGAACTCCAAAAGACATTGCAGGTCGTCGTCGGAGGAGCTAGCGAGAACCAGAAGAGAGAGAAAGAAGAGAGCGAAGTGGATTGTCATTTGTCGTCGTCGTCTCGGAGCAAACCCTAGAGCTGACGATTCATCGACGGAGCAGAGCAACGAAACCCTAGAAATCGGAGAAGAGAAAGGGTTGAATTATGGGGAAAATCCGTTAAAAATGGCGGTTTTGGTGTTGGTTGGTGGGAGAGAGTAAAGCTACAGACTGTAAAGGACAGAGAGCACTCTCTCTATCTTACTGCTGAAGAAGCCCACAAAAAACACAACACACTCACTGTCTCACATCACATGCTCATAGGGTTTTTTTTACTATTTATTTTTGGAATTCTTTGTGTTCTTTGTTTTTGCAAATATGTCCCTTGACTTTTTTTTGTTTATTTGCGTTTGCACCCTTGTGTTTTTTTACCATTTTCATCCAGCACCCACCGGGTTAGGACACCTTTCTTTATATTTAACTATTTTTCTTTTACATTTGTTTCAGGTGAAAAGCTACATTTCATGCAAAATGTATGTATTTGATTCTCTACCCGGGATATCAAGTGTTATATAATTTTACTTATATAAGAATGTGGAAATGTTGAGAATTAAAAATTGTGTGAAAACAGTAAGAACGTGTGTCTATTTAGATAAAGGATATTCTATATTAATGATTAATTAACTTGATTGATGTATACATAAAACAATGCATTAAATCAATTAGAAACTCAACAAGCTTATTTCTTGCTGAATTTTCACCTGATTTTCTACACAGGTTAACGGTATTTCCTAATATATTACACATGAACTAGGGATGAATTTTTTTTTTCAAATCTGACGGAACTCAATATCCTCAATTCAATGGTAGTAACGTTGAGGTCACAAAATTCATCTCGCTGATCAAAAAAAAAAAATTCACCTCATTGCTATACTGTTGCAAATTCCAATTAGTATAGGGTCAAGATCACAAAATTTCAAACTCTCCCATTGCCATCCATCCCCATGTAACACTGGATTTAAATTCCTAGACTGATCACATGTATACTAGACCAAATCACATCTCATTCCCTGTAAATTTTAGTTAATTACAGTAATTACTTTTATATTTAGCTAATTTTTTAATATCTATCGGACATGTCACATGGAACTTTATGCTTCACATGAATATACTGTGGATTACTGGGAAGGAATGGAGGAAACGACATTCTCTTGCAGTTCCTGCAACAGCAACGATCTCTGATAGGAAACAATTCAAAATTTCAAACACTTTTGACCCGAAATTTAGTCTCAAACAATCATGAATCGGTCTATTCTTGGATTCGGAAAGTAAAATATTTCAGTATGCAGAAGATAAGGCTTATTACTAGTATGTGTTAGTTACACCGTCACATCTCTGCAAATCATGATGGGAAGAGCTACACAGATGTATGTATCTATTCATGTGAACAATGAAGGTCATCTCTTATGTTACAGCAACAAAAAACAAGTTATACACATATACTTACATAACACCTTATTTCAAGAATGATCTTGGCCACGGCGTGAGCTCGAAATAAGCGTAAGGCTTTAACTGATGGACTTGTGCTACAATCCTCTGAAGGGAACACAGAAAAAGTGTTATTAGTATTAGTGTATTGTCTATTTCGAATGATAAGATGGAAATTTTGGGGGAAGAGCCTTACAGACTATTATAGTTGAAGGTCTCATTTTCCTCGGATGGTTCTTTAGGTTGACAGCTTTGTGTGTGTCAAGTTTCCGACCTTTTTGCAACACAAAGATCATTGATCTAAGGTCCAGACCATAAGAAAAAGATTATATACTTCATGCTTTGCTAAGATGAATGCACAAAGTCAAAACCCGTCATTGGTTTTTGGAACAGTTGCAACTAGGTACTCCTACCAAAACTACTTTTGCACCTAAGTACACCTTTTTCTTAACTTGTCAAGTCACCTAAAATTATTATTTTCGTTATGCTTCTAATTTCGTTTGGGATTTAGGCAAATTTTAAGTGTACTTATGTGCCAGAAAACATACATAAAATTTTTAGGTGACCTGCTAAAAAAAGTTACGTGTACCTAGGTGAAAAACTGGATTCGTTAGGTGTACCAAACTGCAATTATCTCTTGTTTTTTGGATGTTAGAGGTGTATAGAGTATGCATATCGCATAATCAAGTGATGTGTGTTAAAACCCGACCCACCTATAAACTCAAGTTAGTAGATGGAGGGTGAGACTTGGTACTTATGCTGACATGTTGATCCACATCTTTTCGACGTGAACTTCAACACTTTCCTTGTGTGCATGTTGGGAAACACACTAGAGTTTAGATAACAAGTATGGGATTTCACCCACCTATCGACTTGAGCTTTTAGGTGGGTCAAACTTTAACCGTAAGAATTTCAAGAAAGTGTTTAGGGTCGAATGAGTATGTAAGGGGTTGAGTTTCTAGTGCTTTATACATTCATTTACCTACATGTGAAAACAAAGGCCTACACAACGAGGTTCATAACAAATGATTGAAATATATTTACCTACCGATTGTTCAAGCAGTCCCCGTTATCAATCTCTCCCTTTCATCGAACTTTTTGATCTTTATAATTCCAATGAGAACTTGGAAACCAAAGAATGCACAGAATGTGTATGCTGCAATTGCAGGCACCTAAAATAGAGAAACCATTTCAAGTGAAGAACTATGCGACTATTGAGGGCCAAATCGATTACACTATGTCTTAGGAAAACAAAATAGATCGAATAACTTACTCGAATAGAATTAAGAGACAATATTGTTGCCAGGTTGATCAAGGTTCCAGCAGCCACTGTCTGGTTGATTGGCCAAATAAAGAAAATCAAATGGTCAACACTATGTCCCACGTCACATCATATATATTATTAACATATAAACCTCGAACACTTATATGGTTTTCATTATCTTTTTGAAATAAAAATTCGGTTATTTTTGTAAACTTAACATATATTTGTTGGTTCACTCTAGAATCTGAATAGACTCATTCTTATTATTTGACTAAGCATATAAAACATAAATTCCTCATCCTCATTTGAAGATGGGTTTATCTCTCTTGAGAACCAGGTGTAGAGTTTGGGTTTCTTTTTCTCCTTTTTGATTTCTGTCTGATTGGGGCTAATTACCCAAATTGGGCTTGCCGATAAATTTCTATGCAAAAGATTAAGGACATGAACGCTTACACTTCCGATTGTTTTCTGAACCACTGCAACACGTTGAAATGCTCTCTCAGACTCCAAAGCTCGAACTCGAAGCTTCAGATCACCTTGCTCCTGCAAAATTAAATTGAAATCAATGTCATATTCATAATATCAACAAACAATGCAGTTCAACAATAACACGATCATATTTGTAGTGGAGGACAGTGAACGCTACCAATCGCTGGATGATATCGGCAAGCTTTTCAACTCTATCCGCCTGTCTAAATAAGTTGTAAAATGCACTGGATTGCCTGTCCCATCTATTTCTAACGTCCTGAAGCATTTATAAGTTGAACATGACAATGGGAATCACATAAAAAGAAGGGATGAAACCATGATAGAATCAAGATGTTCAACTTTACGTTGATAATAACTTCAACACCGGCTTCACGGAATTTAAGCAATTCGAGGGCATACCTGCAATGTAAGGCATCGAGGACAGGTTAGATACACGATATCAAACATTTCGAAAGGAATTATGACAGTAATTGCTACACTCACGGTTTGGCAATTTCAGTAATATCAAATCGAGGATCAAGGCCCTTTCCAATGCCATCCAATACTGCAGAGATCAAATTTAGTACCGGCAACTAATGTTGAATGCTTATCATAAAAGAAAGGCAACGAGCATCTGTAAGTCTGTAATGTTACCTGAAAATGCTCGTACGACAAATGTGAAAGTAGCAGGGAATCGGAAGGGTTGATCTGCTGCAATGGCTAATAAATCTTCCCCTGTTAAGAAACACAACACCAATAAGAAATAAGAACAGTACATACAACATGTGTGTTGTAAGGAAGATACATGTTTAACCAGTCTCGTAGTAGGATAGTCAAGGCAGCAGCACAAAATCCCTCAGCCTTACATTTCCAATTACATGCATCAAATTTTAGAAACCAAAGAGGTTTTTAGGACAATACAGACCCAACAGTCATTTCTCATCTGGCTGCATGAGATCATACGCAAGAGATGTTCATCAATGCATTGTCAACCCAGTTCACGTGTTTGAGTACCAAAGTTAAAATCCAATTAGATATTTAGTATTGCTCGAACCAGATAGCATGAAATGCTTGGAATTGATATGCATTTTTACATATAATTGCCAACCCCAACTGCAATTAAGTTCTGATATACAGTGATTCTGTGAAGATAAATCATCAATCAACTAACTCTTGGACCAAATAGGGAAATTAAATCAAGAAAACTACCTATTGCAGCCAACCGTTGTTTCTTTTTCTCTATCTTTTCATCTTTGCTCAATTGTTGTTTAAATCCAAGTTCTGCTGTTGCCAGTTCTCTCTCTTTTCTTTGAGCAGCAAGACGCTCCTCAAAACTGCAAACATTTTGGAACTTCATTATTAGAAACACATTTCTAGGATATCCATGATCAAGTTCTCGTCTTTCTTCTTTATTTACAGTTTTCAAGTGCTTGGAAAGGAAATATATAGGACCTACGGATGAGTGAAATTCTTAAACCGTCATCACAAAAAATAAAAAAAAATACTAGGAGGATCTTCAGCATACTCACTAAGTCAATCCAAAAAGTGGTTTAGCCTAAATATCAATGTTCTAAAAATCCTTGTCTTGTACGATTAATCCCCAATTAATCCTATGTTAATCTCTGATTAATTTCCAATTAGTCCACAACTAATCCCCAAAAGGCCCTCTCCGCCTGGCTAGCTTCTAGCATATTTTAAGAACACTGCTAACTATAACTATAAATAACAAAGAAAATATTTCAGGACTTGTGATTACTGAAACTATATGACAACAACCTGATACACCAAGTTGAGTGCAGATAATTGATCAAACTAAATCTATATCATCTGCCTAGATCTATTTCAGTACAGCACTGTCTAACAACTCAAAGTTTACATAGAACAATCTTCTTCTTTTCATGTTGCCAGTTTTTTCATTCTTAAATAAAAGCACCTGTTAAGGAAGAACTGTGCCGTCCGCCTGACAGCTGTCAAATCTCCAGTAGGCACAAGAACTCCCATTTGAACCATTGACCCAAGGACCTGCACAATGGAAGATAAAATCACACCTGACTAGAGGTAGTGTCCTTTATATAATAATGTAATACTTGGAGAACCTAGCCAGGACTTTGCGGACACACAGAAGTATTCACCTTATCTGGATCCTTCTCATAGACTCCATAAAATGCTTCCAGCAAACCTTCTCTGATGTTTGGACTGATACTGCAATGTACAGAAAAATGGTGTATAACCACTAGACAGAACTTTGTAAATACGAACTTCCCATAGACAGCACAGAGTCTAGAAGATAGTAAGATACCTTCCCATCATTCCAAAATCATAAAAGATTAACCTTCCACCATTCACGTCATCAACTGCAATATTTCCAGGATGCTGCAGAAAAGAAGATAAGGATCCATAATTTGCAAGTGACTAATTTGGGTTCCAAGAACCTTATTGTCATGAAAACTAAAGACAGCAGAACAGATGTGACTGGGCCACTCTATCCATGAGTTGCCCCCACAAGATCTGAAATAAAACGAGTATGGTCATAAGAACTCATCGGTATGACATTGCTACACTACACATCTAAGTCAAATGGCCACTTTAGGTTCAGATATATACACATATATACATGTTTCCTACATAATTAACTTATTATTTTCATTGAAAATCATCATGGACTTCCTGATTTTTCAAATTTTCTTTTAATATAACCAGATCTAAATATTGATACGGTTACATACCAATGAACCATAAGCTCACAAACGCCATCAGTCTGAATATAATGATACAGCCATACATTCCCCAATATATTTCTTGCACAAGGCAAACAAAACCTACAAGTGCCCTACACTAAGAGAGAGAAGCTTCTAAGACCTTGTGCATGCAAATTAAGTCATTACAGCCTATAAGCTATAGGTTTTTCGTCAACCTTTTTGAAGACAAACCCTCAGCCATGGAATACGCTATCTTAAACAAAATTGTATTATTTTATCAATATTTATGCTATTCAAACTGTTTAGTAACTTAATAGAACCATGAATAAGAGTTAATAACAAAAACTCACAGGGTCAGCGTGGAAAAAACCATGAGACAGAATTTGTTCCAAGTAAGATTCAACAGCATATCGACCCAACCTGCAGAACACACAGCCACGCCATCAAACTCATTCGTGAATAGTGATAACAACAATTCTTCATCTCAAATTGAGATGCAGATGTGCCATATGTTACATGTTAGAACGATTTCATTTCACCAAAACCAAAGGTAGAAGACTATACTAACCTTTTGCGATCAACACCCAGCTGATCTAGGGCCTGTATCTTATTTATTTTAATTCCAGGAACATACTCCATAGCTAGAATCTGCTTGGGTAAAACACTATGAATAAAACAAGAAAAAACATAGATATATAAACTAAAAATACAATAACACACTTTATGTGTTAAATATAATGATTATGAAAAGTTAAACCTGCGGTGTGGTGTACTCCCACAATATTGTTGGGACTTTAACATAACTCATGTCTTTGAAGTTCTTTGCAAATCGTTCTGAATTAGCAGCTTCTTTTGTATAATCAATCTCCTGAAATTTTTTTAAGATACTATCCATAAAAGGGATGCATACTAACAAAATGATCATACACTATTCTGGCCAAAATGATATAACTACAAAATCCAAATGTACTACAAGTTCAACTATGAGCTTAAGATTTTGTACAATCGGCCAGAGATACAACAACAAAATCCTAATGCACCACTAGTTCTAATATGAGCTTAAGATTTTGTTCAATTCATGTCCTGAACTAGCCCCCTGCTTGGTGTAAGACACCTTCTGTAATATACATCTCATAAAACATTTTAGAATATTCTGAATGAAACGTGCTTTCCTACGAAGTAGTATAGCTCTAAATTTCTCTCCCTAAAATCTAATTTGAATCTTCATATCACCTAATATCATCAACATGCTATTTCTTGTACCATTATTAGCCCCATAATCATCTCTATGCACCTCGACTACAAGATGGAAAGAATATTATATAAAAAGATATACAAGTGTGGAATGAGTAACTGAAAAAAGTAAGCCTTCATCTAAGCATTTCAAAAAGAATATGAAGACATTCTTGGATTAATTTCATGTAAAATGAACTAGGGAATCAAGTGAACAATCATTACCTCATACAACACACTCGCACACTCATCATATATAGCAACCCAATCCCTCTTAGCACCATCTGATTTTGGATCAATCTTTTGAAGATATTCTGCAATTACCTGGAAATATAATTATTGTAAAATATATTAGTACATGCCAGACATAAAGTATGATAAGTACCTTCCAAATATAATCCATTTCATTCCATCCGAAAAGTTAATAAATCTATAAGCATAGCATTTACCGAACATGGAGCAATAAGAAAGGTTGCTAGTAAAAATCTGTACGACTAACAAATTTTTCAGACCAGTCAAGGAATACTAATATTAGACCCAATAGTTGCAGATATTAGAAAAGGGTCTCGACTTAATGAACACAATTAATTTATGATTACTCCATAAAGCAAACTTATAATTTTAAGCCTACATGAAAACTAACCCTCAAGTTTTTAAGATCTATATCAAAAAGATCCTTCAGACCCGGCCTCTGCACTTTAACAACAATTTCCTGCCCCTTCAATCTTGCCCGATGAACCTGACCTGCATAAATTTAAATAAATTAAATTAAAATAACAGTACTATCTTGTCTTGCAGTTTTTCTATCATACAACCAGCAACAGTAAACGTAAAATTCTTTTCAATTTGCTGATTGCTCAAATATTACAATCAATAAGAATCCATAGGGAAATAAAGGTACCAAGACTAGCAGCAGCTATTGGTTCAAAGTCAAAACGTTCAAAAATATCATTAACAGGAGCTCCAAGCTCTTCTTCAATGATGGTCACAGCAGTCTCTGATGAGAAAGGGGGAACTTGATCCTGAACGAAACAGTTGAATGACAATTTTATTATTCCCTAAGCCACCATCGGCATAAAAGTGATAACCACTGTTGTTCCTCTGATAGGAACACGGGCCACACACAAGCAGCGTGTAACAATTTAAGGTTAAAGCAGGCATCATCGATATGAGATAAATTCGAAAGTTAAAGTTAACAAGACAGTCATATAAAGGACAGGAAAAGAAGATGGTGGTGACAAGAACAGCCTCAAATTCATTCAGAAAAATATCTCTGGAGATGAAGTTAAGAGTACAGAATAAATACACAACTATATCAGAAGAAGAATGAGGCTACTCAACATACTAAAACACCCAAAGATGTAACTAAGCCTCCGAAATTTTTATCCAAAATCTAATCGTATGGTAAAAACAACAATAATTTTATCAGTGACTAACTTTTTAATTGCACTCTTTCATGTGATTAACTCCAAGGTGTTATAATTAGCTATTTTAAAGGATATTTTTGGAAAATTAATTTCAATTGGTTACCAAACAAGGAGGTCCAGGGTTCAATCCCTATTGTGATCACCTGCTTGTTTGGGTTTGGGTTTGAGGATGGGCGTGATACTGCCTTGTGTAGCTTGTAAAGTTAATTAAAAAAGGAAAATTGGGCAGTTATTGTAGATCATCCAATTTTAAGTGCAGTGGACAATTACAGTGAAATGAGCCCAGTAACATGAAGCATTCATTTACCTGAAGTTCTGACAACTGATCTATGTATTCTTGAGCAAGAATGTCCACCCTGGTAGAAAATTGCTGACCAATTTTTATGAATGTAGGACCTAATCTCAATATACTTTCCTTTAACCACTTGGCAAGGGCCTTCCGATTCGCAACTTTTTTCAATTCAGTCATCCCACCTGCATTTTCATACAATATCCTACAAATTTTATACATCTTTTCCGAGAATGGGAAAAGAAAATAACACTCAGGTCTCAGGTTGCATATTGGGATCAGGGCATTCATGAATTTTGATATCCATTACCAACAGCAGCTCAAATTTCGTTTTCAAGTTTCGCTTATCCATTCAAGTTGAAAGTAAATCAAGTACAACATGTTATACGATACAATTGCAAGGTTCTCATGATACAATGAGCATGTGAACAGAACTACTGAACACGTTACTAGAAGTGACTGACCTCGGTAAGCAAATTTCTGATTGTTCAACCAAGCCTTAAAGGCAAAGGATATAACAAATCCCCATATCTCCAGGGTCCTCTGAATCGTAGAGTAAGTTTTAAATCTTCCCCAACGGCCTCCTGGCGCAACAGAAACCTGCAAATCCATCAAGATCACCAACAAAACAATTCCGAAATCAATTCGACCAGAAACAACACAATTCTTCCATACTCCACAAACCGCAACTCCTCCAAAATTAGCATACCTCAACCTGACCCTTCACCGTTTTCTCCTTGAACCAAGCATCTTCTTTACCAATCTCCTCGATCCTCTTCTTCCTCCCAACCTCCCTGGACTCCACAGTCTCAACCTCAACCCGACCATTCCCGTTCACATACCTCCCCAAGCTCCCATTCTCGCCAGCGCCACCTCTCGCATAACCATTCCCGCCGCGGCCGAGCTTCACAGCACCATTCACCACTCGACCCTCCCTCTCCTCGACCGCAACATCGCCGTCTCCGTTGCCGCATCGAATCCGACCGGAAGATCTCGACCTGCGGTTCCCGGAGGGAGAGATTCGAGCGAGCGGCACGGAGAATCCGAGCCTGAGAGTGAGAGGTCGGGAGAGGAGAGCGAGCTCGGGGACAGAGAGAGCCGTAGAAGCCGCCATGGACGAGCAAATCGGAGATTTTCGCGATCTCAAAACCCTAACCCCCAATTTTCATGGCGCGAGAGAGAAACGAGTAGCGACGAAGAAGAAGAGAGTGAAGTGAAATGGTGAGGAGTGGAGGTGAGGGTGACACGTGGCGGGGTATAAGAGGCTGTGCCGATTCTGTGCGAGTTTTGGGCCGCAAGAAAGTGGTTTTGTTCTGAGAAATGTTCCGTTGGAGCTTTGCGGGTTATGTTACGTGTAAGAGCAATCCGTTAAGTGTTGGTTGCTTTTAAGTCAAAAGCTTCTCTCTTTCTGATTCTCATCATATATGTATGAGTCAGAGACTATCTTGTTCTATTCTATGATAGTATGATGGGTGAAGTCAAGTGGAAATTGTTTGACTCTTTATTCACCTTAAACTCAAAATTATAAAAGAATAATACAAAATTTTGTTTAGGACGGTTCACGGTTCGGTTTTGAGCCGAACCGATTCAAAATTGATGAATCGATTCGATCGATTACGTTTTAAGAAAATAAATTGAAACCGAACTGATGACTGATCACTTTTGGTTCGGTTTGATTCAGTTTGTTATTAGAGCAAATTTAATGAAATTATCACATTTTACGCCATTTTGACTTATTATTTAAATTATCAGTTTTCGGTTTGATTTTTTAACCGAAATTCATGAAATTCTCACATTTTGGGTTGGTCTTGACTTATTATTTTGTTGGTATAATACTTTTAGACCCAAGTAATAAAGATCAATTACCTAAAATGAGTCTTGTGTCCAAATCAATCGGTATTTAATTCGGATCGATTTTTACTCATATTCTAATTTTATAATCGAACCGATAAATTTTTGATCTTGTTCATAATTGAACCTAACCAATTTAATTCTTTTCAGTTCGATTACTTTTTCACTCAATTTGGGTCAGTTCGGTTGTCTGCCTCAATTTTCTTTGGGCAATATGTAGATGGGTAATTTTAATTCATGAGATACGTGTGTCATGAATTAAAATTACATGCCCACAAATAGTAATGACTTTTTTTTACGAGTAAATACACAGTGAATTGCTCGCTTGCATTGCATGTAAGGGTCAAGTAATTTATTTAGTAGATATTCATCGTGATAAATCAACGTGTAATCTCATCTTACAAATTGGACATATAGTCATTTAAGTCATAGCAACGCTGTTCATTATGGCCAAAAAAAAAATTATCAGGAAAACTCTCTGTTATGTACCAAAATTTGAAAAATCGTACTTTTCATTCTGACGGGTTAGGATATATAATTTTAGATAATGTCAATTAAAACAAGCAAGCAAATTAAGAAATAAATTAAGATTAAAGTTTGGTTTAGTGGTTTAGGATTTACATAAAAACTCGTTCTCTAACTCAGGTCTAAGAGGGTTCGAATCATCCGGACTGAATTGTGAATTACATAAGTCTTTGAATGTTTTGGACAAGACTGCATATGTCAAGCTAAATAGAAAATTTCATGCATATATGGTGATCACTTAAAATCAAAATTATTTCATCAGAAAATTGAAATCTTTATTTGTGTACCAACGTTTGATTTTAATTAGCTCATGACTTTGGACATTCAAGATTATTTATACCTTATTATTGTACATTCAAGACTAGTTTAATTAGAAGAGAGTTGTGAACTTGTGATACAGTGATATATATACATGGCTATGATTTTAGCCGGCAAATTAATTTGAAAAAATGGAGCTAAGTCTATATAAAACGAATAATTGGTTGTTTAAAATTCAATCTTAGTCTCGTGATTATAAAAATAATATGTTCTTAATTACTTGAGCACCACTCAACACTGTTTGGCAGCAAACTTGCCTTTGGAAAAAGTATAAATACTTTATATTCATAGATATATATTTAGTCCAAAACTCATGACTCGGATTTGTTCGTTAGTAAATAAATACATTAATGCGGTAGTAGCAAAATTAGTGGTGAATTTTTTCATTTTCACATATTAAGTGGAAAAAAGATTTATATCATTTGCACATATTTCCTATCTATCAGAACAAATATACAAATATGGCTAATACCAAATTCAAGTTGAACGAGATGTGAAATATATTTATATTTGTAATGTCGACATTAATATTGCGATTAACAGTAATCGCAAGTATTTCATCGGTTGCAAAAATATGATACCGAAGAGTACAAATATAAAAGAAACTTAAACTCTCATATCATATTAAAAGCTTATATTAGTAGACTGTGATTGGAACAAGATGTAAATGAGCTGAATCGAGCTTCAACCTGAATGTTGGGTTCAAGCTCAGCTCGAACTCGAACGAACTTATACAATCAAGCTCGAGCTCGGCTCGAAATAAAATAGACAAGCTCGAGATCGGCTCGATTCGGTTCACTTAAATTTCAGTACAAATATTTATTTAAAAATAAATAAATAATAATTCATTAAACAATAAATGAGTCAAGTTGGGATTGGCTCGACTTAATTCGGCTCATCTAATTCTATTACAAATATTTATTAAAATTTTCAAATTTTATTAATATAAATACATAAATAATCAAATATTAAACGACCCGACTCGCGAGCATTTCGAGCCTTAAAAGGTTAGGCTCGAACTCGACTCGTTTATTAAACGAGCCCAACCTTGAGCTCAAATTCGGCTCGACCTCGATTATAACAAACCCGAATCAAATATTTAACGAGCCGAACTTAAACAATTCGTTAAAAACTCGACTCGTTTACCGTACTAATTGTGATATAAAAATATTTCAAGTGACTATAAAATTCACATTTGCATCATCATGTCTCCCAGATATGTATGCATGACTGGAGAGCCAGTTGCATATGAACCAAAGATATATAACATAATGCTACACCAAGAATATTGGTAGAAAAGTCTTTCTCATAACAAAGTGCTAACAAAAAAATGTACAAAACAAAGACGATCCAGAATTTAATATTGTGTTAAAGCATAATCCTACTAAAAAAATTTAAATTTATGATGCCTTTATGATGTTCATTAAATAATGAAAAGATTCGTAACTTTTAAGCGTGAACTCGATCTAATACTATGAAACTAAAAAATAAATCAATCTAAATATAATATATGACATGCATTCCAATATAAACATACGGTAGAACCACCACTGAAAATAACCTACAAGTCGGCGAGATTTTGCTCCCGCCGGGCAGGAGGTCTGGTATCGCCGGCTTGGCCAAACCGACGAGATTTTCGCCCGAAACTCACCGGCTTGGTTCTCGTCGGGAAATGTCATAGTCGGTGAGATATTGCTTTAATATCTCTCCGGCTTGAATGTGACCAATATCTCGCCGTGTTGGTGAAGCTTTCCTGGGCGAGATGTTTGCAAAATTTCGTCAGCTAGATTTTACAACCTAGCCGGCGATATTTTGTCAACATCTCGTCGGCTAGGTTCGACAAAAATTTGAGCAGAAACTGCCCAATTTTGTCAATTTCCCGTTACCTGTAAAACCAACAATTCAACTAAATCCTAAACTGCAATTTGTGGCGATCGAAAACAGTATAAATCAATTGCAAACCAAATTAAAATTCAAACAATATCGTATAATTACAAACAATGTCAACAAAATCCGTAACCATAAAATCTACGGGAGTTGTCCTAGCCCTTTTGTCTTCTGCGCCGTCCTCTTGAACCTCTTGCTCGGGCGCGGCTGTTCGTCGGGAGGTGCTGGAGGTTGCTGTTGGTCCGAAGGCACTCCCGGCGAAATAGTCAGCTGCGTCAACATTTGAGTCGAAGTCAAGCCCGGGGTCTGAGTCGGTGTCGAAGTGACGACGGGGCTCGGGGCCTAGGCCGGAAGCGACATCTGGGTAACATCCGGCAAGCCGAAGTTGACCAGTACATCCCGGTTACTAGCTTGAACCTCGGCCTTAACCCGAGCATCGATCTCGGCCTTAAGACGAGCCTCGACCTCGGCCTTAATCCGAGCGTCCGTCTGAGCTTGCTAATCCCCGAAATGACGTTTCAGCTCAGCTATCTCCCTCTCCGCAGCAGCAGCTCTGGCGACCAATTTTGCATCTCTCTCGCGAGCCCTCTCTTCCATTTCGGCCGTTCTGGCAGCGACTGCAGCATCTATCTGCTCAGCTGAGGCCGCGGATGTACCGTGTTGGTGAAGCTTTCCCGGCGAGATGTTTGCAAAATTTTGTCGGCTATATTTTACAACCTAGCCGGCGATATTTTGTCAACATCTCGTCGGCTAGGTTCGACAAAAATTTGAGCAGAAACTGCCCAATTTTGTCAATTTCCCGTTACCTGTAAAACCAACAGTAAAACCAACAATTCAACTAAATCCTAAACTGCAATTTGCGGCGATCGAAAACAGTATAAATCAATTGCAAACCAAATTAAAGTTCAAACAATATCGTATATTTACAAACAATGTCAACAAAATCCGTAACCATAGAACCTACGGGAGTTGTCCTAGCCCTTTTGTCTTCTGCGCCGTCCTCTTGAACCTCTTGCTCGGGCGCGGCTGTTCGTCGGGAGGTGCTGGAAGTTGTTGTTGGTCCGAAGGCACTCCCGACGAAATAGTCAGCTACGTCAACATTTGAGTCGGAGTCTAGCCCGGGGTCTGAGTCAGCGTCGAAGTGACGACGGGGCTCGGGGCCTAGGCCGGAAGCGACATCCGGGTAACATCTGGCAAGTCGAAGTTGACCAGTACATCCCGGTTACTAGCTTGAACCTCGGCCTTAACCCGAGCACCGATCTCGGCCTTAAGACGAGCCTCGACCTCGGCCTTAATCCGAGCGTCCGTCTGAGCTTGCTAATCCCCGAAATGACGTTTCAGCTCAGCTATCTCCCTCTCCGCAGCAGCAGCTCTGGCGACCAATTTTGCATCTCTCTCGCGAGCCCTCTCTTCCATTTCGACCGTTCTGGCAGCGACTGCAGCATCTATCTGCTCAATTGAGGCCGCGGATGTACGGGCACCAACTCTCGGCTTAGACGGTTGAAGGAACTTGCCGCCCATGCCAGGAACAACCCACCCCCGCTTCTTCTCTGTGCCCGTCAACCGCTGAAGGATTTCGGTCTCTATATGCTTCGAGACCGAATATTGTTGTCCGACTGCAGCCGCTTCTACGTTAAGTCTTTTGTGTCGCTCGATCTCGTCCTCTACTTTTTGGATCTGCAAAAAAATGTGTTAAATAGTATGACATAATAAAATTTTTGGTAAATTTATAAAGAAATTAAAATTTTACCGTCTCCGGGTCGCCGTCTTTTTCATAGACGCGCACGTAAGTTTCCAAACTCAGAAGAAAAACTTCAGCCTTCTGTTGGAGTTGAGCATGTCTGTCGAAGGTTCGGGAACCACCGCTATGCTTTTTCTTATTCTCGACGAGACCTCTCATTTTTCCAGAAAGTTCCTGCACACGGACAAATATCGAGCGTTAAGAAAGTATTTTTAAATATTTGAAAGAATTAAAGAAAATATTACATATTTTTACGTACATTATGTTATAGACTCTCGAAGTAGTCGCGCATCCACTCCCATGATTGCTCTCGGCCTATGAAGTCAACCGGGACCGGACTTCGCCTGTACTAAGAGTAGTTCCTCGAACAGTCCCCCATAAACTCCCCGTAGCGCCTCTGAGTATAGTACGAGAGCCACTGGTAGACTTTATTTTGCGCTACGTGGTAGCATAGCGCGCTTTTCAATGAAAATAGAAATATGTTAACAAAACGGGTTGAAATGAAAAAAATTTAGAAACTTACCGTGGGAGCTCCCCATATCTTACACTGTTCATCAAACTCTAGCATTCGAAACCAAGGAGAGCGCGGTAGTACATTCATCCTGATGTGACCGTTGATGAACCGAATAATCTGGGTCGATTCAAATTATGGGTGGTTGTTGACGATGATGTGATTTTTGTCGAAATCCCACGTGACCGAAAGAGGCAATTTCTCTATCATATCTTGGAGCTTCTTGCACTTCGGAAGCCCACGCGAACATGTCTTCGGCTCTTGTGGTGTTCAACGATTGGTACCGGATGTGTCGTCTGTAGGGCACAATCGAACCGCACGTGTTCGATCTGTTAGACTCCACTGTAGGAATGCACAAGGGACCGACTGTGGGAATGATGCACTCGATCAGCTCATCCTCGTGTTCAGGCGCCTTCTCCGGAACCGAACCACCCCGCCCGGGTCTGTTGACCTCCTCCTGGGCCGGTGTACCCTGCTGAGGCCGAGTACCAGCCTGGGGCCCGCTTTCTACCCCCGAGCTCTCAGGCGGTGCCAAGCTCGTAGCATGCCGGCGGATTCGGTCAAAATACTGCTCCTTCAGAGTCTTCTGCCCCCTGCTCCTTCATAATCCGCCCGTTGACCGGTGAAGCCAACCCGGCGATATTGGCAATATCTCGTCGGGCTTGTTTCACCAAACCGGCGAGATATTGAACATCTCGCCGACTATAGTTTTACCAAACCGGGTGAGATATAAGTCTCGCCGGATTGGTGACATATCTTGCCGGGAAAAGCCTAATTTCCAGTAGTGAACGTCCGAACGTCCAAACTATTACCCTCTACTGAATCACTCAAGATCTGGCGAGATTTGTCCTAGCGCGCGACACATGGCAGCAAAGTTCTACCAATAATATTTGGATCCATTTGTTTATACCAGTTCACACTCACTTTTTACCCGGTCCATCTGATTCTACTAGTACACACTTAAGTTTTAACGGTTCAGATTGTTTGTATTTCTACCCAAATTTGTATTGAACTTTATTATATATATAAGGTAACATTCAGGTAAAAATGGGGTGGAGTGTCTAAACCTCCGAACAGATGGAATGTTTGGGAAAAAGTGAAATGTTTGACTTCTGGTGGAATGTTGAAAATGACACGTGTCACGCGCTGGGACACGCGCACGTAGATTTCACTCATTCAACAACTGGAAATTGGTTCGAACAGTTTGGACACTTAACTTCGTTTGTACTGGAGTGCACCCGTATATATTAGTAGAATAAATCTGCTACAAACCAAATTCGGGTGTACAAACGTTCGAATTGTAGAATGTATAGCGTAAAGTTGTAAAACGTGATGGACTCGTGCAAAATTGAAGAATCATGTAGAATGTGTAGTGCAAAGTTGTAGATACCTGTAGAATGTGTAGTGTAAAGTTGTAGAACACGATGAACCCGTAGAATCTGTTAGTGTGCGCTGTAGTTACTTCCTGCCACGTGTGTCACACTGAGACAACACGCGTTCAGATCCACACTGATCCTACGGTTGTAAAATATTTGGACGTTGGACTGTCGTTTCTAGCTGAATGTACTCTCTTGCATGTTAGATTGATGATATGATCTACCTTGTATGATTTCTCGATCTAAAAACAAGGGGTAATGACAGTTGACTACACCCAACTATGTCGCATTTCAAATTTAATACCCCAACTTCCAGTTTTTCATTTGGGATACCCAAAGATTAAATAAGCGACAGTTAGCCCAACGTCTGTTAAATCTAACTGATTTGGTCTGTCAAAAAGTCTAAAATGCCCTCAATGGTTTTGGTAGTTAAACCAGACTGATTGGTTCAATTGATATGATTATGAAATGACTATTTTACTCCTAATTGAATACCTAATTTAACTAATAAGTTGAGGGCAGATCTGACTTTTCACTTACCCAAATAATAATTATAATTTTTTAATAATTAAATATATATATTATTATTATTAATCATATTATTATTAATCTTAATCCTTAATTAAACCTACTTAACCCTAATTAAACCCTAATCCATGCTCCCGTCTCTGCCACGCTCAGCCGCCGCCGCACTCAACCGCGACTCCGGCCGACGACCTCGACCGGCGAAGTGGAGGAACGGGGTCGATGCGAAGTGGAGGGTTGGGGTCGACGAGGTCGGGCTTCGCGTCGGGCTCGCAGTGGTGGGGGTCGGGACTGGGCTGGTCGGGGAGGAGGCGGAGGGGAGGGGTCGAAGGAGGGGAGAGAGGTGGAGGGTCGGGGTCGAAGGAGGGGAGGGAGGCGGAGGGTCGAGGCGGCTCTGGGTCGGGCGTCGGGCTCGGCGACGAGGCGGCTCTGGATCGAGGCGACGAGACGGCTCTGGGTCGAGGCGGCTCTGGATCTGGGTTCTGAGTCGACCAAACCCAGATCCAGGCGAGCTCGGCGACGAGGAACAACCGGAGACGCGACTGGGTTTCGAGGGCGCGACGGAGACGCGACTGGGTTTCGAGGGCGAGACGGAGACGCGACTGGGTATCGAGGTCGCGACGGAGACGCGACTGGGTTTCGAGGGCGCGACGGAGACCATAAAGTTCGGCCTCGCCTACGCCGAGCTTCGGGGTCGCCGGCCTCGCCTACGCCGAGGCTCGGCCTCACCGGCCTCGCCTGCGCCGAGCTTCGGGGTCGCCGGCCGGAGCCGGTTTGGGTTTTGATTAAGTTTAGGGTTTAATTAAGTTTAATAATAATATAATTAATTAATAATCAATTAATGATAATATGTATATTTAAATATTAAAGAATTATAATTATTATATTTGTAATTGAAAAGTCTATTTTGCCCTCCATTAATTAGTTAAATTGAGTATTCAATCAGGGCAAAATAGTCATTTTATAATCATATCAATTGAACCAATCAGACTGGTTTAACAGACCAAAATCATTGAGGCATTTTAGACTTTTTGACAGACCAAATCAGTTAGATTTAACAGATGTTGGGCTAAGTGTCGCTTATTTAATCATTTGGGTATCCCAAATGAAAAACTGAAAGTTAGGATATTAAATTTGAAACGCGACATAGTTGGTGTAGTCAACTGTCATTACCTCTAAAAACAATACAACAACATTTAGAGAAAAATCTTAGTGTTTGTTTTCCGACAAAGGTGCAATAATTCTTGTACATACATTATTATTTTTTCTTTGAAAATGAAGTAAATAGTAAATTGGACAATTTCTTTCTAACCCTTTCAAGTGACTAAAAGCCATGCTCGAATCAAGTCTTGTCCGAGTGCTGTCAATACCTTTTCTTTGGATGCTTCTTATCAACCAATATTATTTTTTCTTGTAATTTAAATTTAAATTACTTTCTGCAATAAAATTAAAAACATACTGTATCCATATTTTTCGAGCATAATTATACCAAAATTATTCTATTATATAACTTTAATTATTATTTACCAAGTAATTGGATTTTTATGGAAATTTTATGAAGTTATGTTTTCATTTATTTAAATACCTCGTAAATTTGGGTTTTATTTCAATTAGTCTTAAAACCATATTTTTACTCTAATTTGATTCAATATTTATGTAGATATTTTGTTGCTGATCACAAAACTCAATTTTTAAACTAAATAAGCGAAAATAGAGCATCAAAATTACTTATTTCTTTTTTGGAACTATACGGAAACTCTATATCTAGCTATAGTTTAGCTAGCTTTAAAATTTATATGGAGGAGAAAAGGTTGGGAATCAAAAATATGATTTATTAAATAAATGATATTATGTGGGAGCATTAGTCAATGGAGTTGCTAAAGAGCCATTTGTCATAACCTAGTTAATTAAGGAGCTAAATATAGCTAATTTATTTATTGTTACTTAGTTTATTATATATGGTTTGAATCTTGAATGAAAATACGTGGGAGGAGAGGGATGTCTCAACTATACAAATGATTTGTAGATTTTAGGCTTTATTTTCAGGTGGATGAGGTTGTGATAAATATTGGGTTTCTAATAAATAAAACATTACACTATCAAATTGTATTGAAAATTATATTAAAATGGATATGAACAGTAGTATGTCATAAATTCTCATTTCTATGGTAGAATTTTTAAATCAGACAACATTTGTTATTAATTAGTTTGCTTTTATAATAAAATGTATTTTGTGTATCAATTTATACTATCATATCGAAAAATTAATCTACACATAAAGTAATGAAATTATGGATGCTATAATCAAGACATACGAGCAAAAGCCTAAAATTCAAATCTCAACTTTCTTCTGATTTGATGATGTGCGATAGTTATTTTAATAAAATTGGCCACAACATATATATATATATATTAAGTTCAACTTAACTATAACTTAAATTTATTCTTCAATTTGTTCGTCACAAATTTTCAAATCAGAACTACACCTTAGGTGTTCATCATCAAGCTGTACACACACCAATTTATCACCACCAGGGCTGAAGCCCAAGCTATGGAGATTGCTTAACTTTTGTTTACTAGTCTTATTAATAAACATCTCTTATTGCTAAGAGAGAAAAAAATTAATACTAAATATGAAACAAGATAGAGCTCACTAACCTTGATGAGCTAATTTTCTTTTCAATCTAAAAATTTCATAAATTAATCGAACTGATGACATTAAAATATTAATTTTATATGTCACGTCTCTCCATATTTTTATTTTACATAAAAGTAATATACTTCCACTCTCAATTTACATGGTTCATGTAAATGATTATTACACTCTACAAAGAGTTTGGTAACATGGGAGTTACAAAAATAAAGGTTGATGTGATTAGGGATTCAATGGATGAAAAGGGTGATCTTGATCAAAGAGAATATATTGAAAAAAGATGGCAAAAGTGAAAGCATATATGCTTGTCTTGTGTTCAAAACTCTCCTTTGCATCTTCTTTTAGGTTACACCAATATAAAGATTCCATATATGCATGTATCGATGTCCTTAAAATATATTAATACAAAGAAAAAGGTTTAAGTAAGAAAAAAATCTAACTGACCTATCAATACTTAACGTATATCTCGACTGATTCTATGCTAACTTGAAATTTTAGATCGATCTAAAGTTAATGATGTTAAGATCAAAATATTTAGTTTAGCTTTTTTTAAAATTAACTAATCAAATAAAAGTAAGTTTTTTCACCGTTATCAAAATTAATTATGATTTATAGACCGAAAAAGTTATTCAAAAATATTGCATATATTGAAAATAAATAAAAAGGTTGAAAGTTACGTACATTATACATTATGTTTAAAATCACGTAACTATTTCAGTATCGACGACATGTTCAACTAATTGTATATATATTAAAACCTTAATTGATGTATAATGTTTAATTTTTTCATGAAATCTAAATGGATTCATACATAAGTGGCAAAATTGTTGACAACATGAAGACACAAGAACACACCAATTGAGAAATTGACATGTAGACTAAACAATTGGAAAATAAAAACATAGTGGGACATTTTGGTATGTTGTGTGAAACATTTCATTGACCAAGACACTTATATAATTGCCGGCTTTAAGTTAGATTTCACACTAATTATTACCTATAAATCTACAATTTGGAAAGTCTCGTGTACTGTTTGGTCAACTAGAAAATTCCATGGAACGAAAAGGTCAAGGAAAATATCAGCGTTCCTTACTTATTGGCTCCTTTTGTTTTTTGGGTCACAAAAGGTTTACCTTTTTTCTTTCTCTTTTTCCTTCAAGATTCCACACTCAAAATTAACCATTCTTTATTTTGTAATAGTTATGGACACAATAATACCAAATAATATCTCTTTGTCGAGTTTAGTCGAAGAAATTTCAATCTTTTTGAGTGATAGGTCTCGAGTTTAAATATATTAGCAGAAAAAATAAGTAATTTTGAGGGTGTGAAATTTCATAAATCATCAATAAAAATGTATTTTAAAAATCTCTTATCACTCTAATTAATTTTCAATTAAACTTTTACTAATTCTCAATTAATTTCATCTAACATCTAATAATCTCTAGTTTTTTTTTGAAAGTAAAAGCGAATTTTATTAATTAAATAGAAACTAACCCGGCATCAAGCCGGACAGCTGAAGTTACAGTTGGTGGGACAGACCCCTCACCATAATCACAGCTACTGTTAGTTAAAGCAAACATGGCCAATTCGTGAGTCATTTGATTATAAGTAAAACAAAGAACACATGTTCCGATAGTGGGTAGTACGCAACACCGTTCGCTAATGATTCCTCCAAAGTTGTGCAGCTCGACCTGTTTAGCATCACGTAGATTCACGGCCTCCAACTCATACGGATGGAGAAATCCCGTGATCTTGCTGCAAAGTGATTTGCACAGGCATCCATGATAACTCCGGAGACCAATCGACTCGAACCAGTTAGCTTCATGCAGAGTCACGGCCTCCAACTCATACGGATGGAGAAACTCCGTGATCTTGCTGCATACCGCTTTAAACCAGCTTCCTCGATCAACCATGCGATCAATATGGACATCGCGAAATTCAAATTCTCCCAGCACATTAAGTTTAGAGTGCACCATCAACTTAACTAGAGCCTATCATTATTTAAAACACTACAAAAACACTTAATTAAAGGTTGAGAAGAATCAATTTTAAAAAATAGGAAACCTCAACAATATATTACTTACAGAAACAATCACCAAAATATTTGTAGTGAAGTCAAGTGTTCGATCCGGCTAAAAATTTCGCATAATTATTTAAAAGTTTAAACTGTTACGTAAAAATAGTCACATTTACGCCTGTATGTTGATGTACTATAATATCAATACAGATGCATGAAATTTGAACTGCGAATTTTAAAAGCAGACCATACTCTTTCATTCTAAGTTAATACTCAACCCATTTAATTAAAAAATCGATCAAAAAATGATCGATCTTAGTTAGTCTGGTTTAAAATCAAATCGAATAAAAATTCTATCGGTTCAGTTTAAAAAAAATCTAACTAAGCAATAGTAAGCCAAATAATAAGTCAAAATGGCCTAAAAATCTAAGAATTTCATGAAATTTGTTTAATACAAATCAAATGACACGAAAAACCGATATGTTTAAAACCGGACTAAACTCAAAACCATCAATCGATTTCAGTTTTTATTTTTTTAAAACTGAGCTGATCGGTACAGTTCAAAACCAAACTGATTAGCTGACTCAAAACCAAACAATATGCAAACTTAGTTTAGCTTCATAAACGCTAAGCGGGGTCGTGAGTTCAGACCTTACCAGAAAGGATAGGAAGTTTTTCTCGGTAGACAAGGAAAATAAAGCAACTTTCAAAAAACAATATCTTATAATTAATTAATTAAATAATAAATATTCTTTTGAGTTTTTATTTTTTACTTTACATCCACGTCAACCGTCTTTCCACCCTCCTTATATAAGAGTTGGCTTAAAAAGCCCAAAACTATCTCATTTGATTAGATTCCCAAAACCAAAATGACCGGAAAAAGAGCCCAAACGAGTCCCGCCGGCAGCCCGTCCTCCGGCAATCTGTCGGACGGCGGCGGGGGCGGTCCGAGCAACAAGGACCAGGAGCGTCTCCTCCCGATCGCGAACGTGAGCCGGATCATGAAGAAGTCCCTCCCCGCCAACGCCAAGATCTCCAAGGAGGCGAAGGAGACCGTCCAGGAGTGCGTGTCCGAGTTCATCAGCTTCGTCACCGGCGAGGCCTCCGACAAGTGCCAGCGCGAGAAGCGCAAGACCATCAACGGCGACGACCTCCTCTGGGCCATGACCACCCTCGGCTTCGACAACTACGTCGCCGCCTTGAAGGGCTACCTCCACCGCTACCGGGAGACCGAGGGCGAGAAGACCTTCGCCGCCCGACAGGACGACCACGCCCCCGCCAATCATCACGCCTTCTACGCCGGGGAGGGATTCGGGAGGGGTGTTGGTGGTGACTTTTGATATGTCCAGGGGTAAAATAGTAATTTGGGATTGAAAGGGCTAGAATTGGACTGGACTCTATATTTCGGTTATCTAATCGTTGAAACTATGCTCAGAAGTGTTATGTGAAGAAACAGTCTGATTCCTGATTACTATTATCTGATTTGATTCTTGATTTATGTAATTGGAACCGGTTGTTCTGATTTTTAATTTTTGCTCAATTTATAAACGGTGGTCGCCGGGTTGAGTGGTGAGTTTTGTAATATTTCAATGTCTTAGAGGAGTAAAATAGTAATTGGGGAAATTTATGTTGTGAATGTTTCATGCCTTCTTCATGTTTTGTTTATTGATTTATAGTTTCATTACCCATAGCTCTGTGTATTGATTGATGCTTGAGTTTATACTTTGATGGTATAATTTGGGACGGGCATGGTTTCAAAATTGGACCGAAATGATTAGAATTAGACTGGATATAATTTTTTGGTTTTTTAATTATTAGAACCTACTCATCAGTGTTGTTGCAAAGACATCACATTCGCAATCTCAACCCAATTATGTATTGATTTGACTTGTTCGGTAAGATTTCAATATTTGAGGGGGGGGGGGGGGGGGGGTAATATAGTAATTGGAACATTATTGTGGTAAATTTTCCATACTTTATTTTTAATTTTACTACCTTTAGCAGGGTTTAGTGTGTAATCTATAGTTGATGACCCAAATAAATATACAATCACAAGTCACGAGTCTATCAATTAATCATGGCTGATTTTATCCCCTATTGGGCTTCAGTACCCAAAATTTTGGCCCAACCCGTCTAGTGCAGGTTCATTTTAACAAATTTCCAGTTCTGTTCAAATAACAATCAATTTAAAAGATGAAAACCAATTTTCTAAATTTATTACTTTCAATAAACAACTAGATTTTTTTTAATTAATCAGACCATCCTGATTAGGTCTGGGCACGGTTCTGGAACCAAATCGAACCGGACCCAATCAATCGGTTCTTTATTTTGGAGACCCAAATCCAGACCCAATAAGTCGGTTTCGGTTCGGTTCTGAGCCCGGTTCTACGGTGCGGTTCTCGGTTCTACCAAATTAGACCCAATTAGACACAACTAAATGATTAATTGTGAAATTAAGGGTCCGGTTCTCTAATATACTTGTATAGTTTTGCTTAATTAGATCCAATTAATGTGACATTAAAACATTGTTCAATTTATGGTGAAAATTATACATATTTAAACTCTTTTTAGGCTAAAACATAAAATATACTTGTATAGTATAGTTTTGCTTAATACATATTATACATATACTCACGGTTCTCGGTTCTTCGGTTCGGTTCGGTTTCGGTTTTGGGTAAAAAGTGCCCATCCCTAATCCTGATTTCAAATCAAAATTACAGAGGTTATTTTAGTCTTTTAATTTAAAATTCTATTAGATTTAACCTCGTTGAAACGAAGTGAGAAAAAAATATAATTTAAGTGACTGCAAAATCGGGTTTTACAGTTGATGATACTAATGTGAGAATAACCGATAATTAGGTATACTGACGTATAATTACCCTTGTTAATGTATGACGCTGCTAGCTTGCACATGGCATAGCTCAACCTCAACTTAAAAAGTCATGCTAACAAGATCGTGTCTACATTGGTAAACCAAAATTAAAAGTATTTAAATCATACGTAATCAATATAGTTAACTCATACTTAGAGAGAGACAAAAATTTTGAATTCGGAGAGCACAATGTCTCTAACCCGATTGAGGCAAAACTTCCAACTTGTTCTATCTCAACAAATTCGATTCGGTCTCGACTAATTACAAAACTTGTAATTTAATATCTTAGGTAAATTAATATCTGTAAAAAATCAATTTACAAAAAGAACTAAAAATTGAAAGCAAATCATAATTAGTTATATGACACAAAATTATAATTATTGATGTATAGTTTACTTATGGAAATACATGAGTTTTTTGTTTCCTTTAAAGTCAGATTTAAAATTTATAGGAGTTCGAATGTAACAAATTTTATATAAATACAACTTCGATAACGGTAATAATAAAAACCAAATATTTGTTTATAACTTTGATTTAAATTTATCAAATACCTCTGTCAAAATTAAGAGCACTATAAAATATTTTCAATAAAAAAGAGCACTGTTACATTTATAGGCCAATCTAATAACATGTTTTAAAGATGAGTTTGGATTATCAATTTTGAGGGAAAAAAATTAAAAGACAAGCTTATATTAATCTACATAACTTGATAAAAATATATCTTTAAATGCATTAGAAATACAAAATAATGATAACATTTAATTGACCCTACCTACCATGATGTATTAAATCAAACTAGACCCACATCACAAACCTAAATTGACAAGTTCATGTTAAGCATACATAAACACAACATATATAGCTGTTAAATCTTCTAATGGTACATGAACCATATGAACTTACTAGTAGTCTAGATTGTTACAAGGAACAATGCACATTTTAGTAGTAACGTTTTATAAATATTCTCGAATTGTTGAATAAACGAAATGAATATTATAGAGTGGTGTTACGGGCGCAACTTACATTAAGTGTTAAATAAAAATGAGAATCGGAATTTAATAATCACGAACTGTTGTTATTCATGCATAAATCATATTTTGCTACATGTTGTATCAATCTCGTTTTAAAATGACTATATGAGTGTCATTTATTATTTATGCATGACCCTTTTGGCTTGCATATATGCGTCGCTCAAGCTAACTTAACAAGTCATCTGGGGTTGTTGGGGCGGTGTCGGCCGGTCTCTGCTCATCGGTGCTCTCGCGGCAGCCAAGGACTGATCGACGACGTTTTTCTGCCCTAGCTCGGTCCAATTCGGTTTGGGCGGTTTTTGGTCCAGACCTGTTTGACTTAACCAGGTTGTTTCATACTGGCTTTCGGCATTATGCTTTTTTTGCCTTCTCTTCCTCAGGTCTTTGGCTATGGAGGTCGGTTTTCGTTGGTTTTGTGGCGAGGTCGGTAGTTCTCGCCATCGGCCTTGGGGTTTCGGCAGCGGTTTTGGCGGTGGTGGACGGTTTTGTTGGAATCATGTTTATATCACAATTTTCTAACTCAAGTTTTGAATGAGATAATAGTATATTGAACTTGAAATTGATACATTTCATATGGATGTGTCTTTTCACTCTAAACATTGAACCATACTTGTGTCTTTTGGAAGCATCATTTCATTCCAAAACATTGAACCATGTTTATGACTTTTGGCTTTTATTAGGAGCACCTTTTGGTTGAAGGGTCGCAACCTTTCCAAAAGAGGCATGTTACGAACAAACGTGTCTGTTCGAAACGGTGCCAACTTTCCTATTTAAATGATTGAAATTGTTAGGAAATTAATCATCTTCTCGAATCTTCTTCCTACATTTCTGTCATACTGTTTAAATACAAATCAATAGTTATGTCGCCAGACTCCACTATTCGTAACACTCGTTAGTGGTTTAGTCCGTTTTATCTTGGGAGGAATTGCTCGTTAATCCTTCAAGTGCCATAGAGGGAGCAATATTGTCTTAAGGAAACACCGATCAGATGGACTCAGACGTTCTTTCACGCAATCTACCACCTGGGTCTCTTAGATGTGTTCGGTAAAATTCTTATATGTTATCAACTACGTTCATAATAGTATCATTTTTCATTTACTTTCGTAATTAATGGCCTACAAGCTTAAGACAATATTTTTTTCTCTAATTTTTTGTTCTATTCAAAACATTATTAAAAAATTTTTTTTTATAAAAAAAACTCGTTTCTGTTTGAAAATAAAAGCCTTAAGAAGCGATAGAGGTGGAGAATATGAGCATTCTTTCGAAGAAATTTTTGTGCAATGAATGGTATAATACACCAAACTTCGGCACCATATTCCCCTCAATCTAACGATATTGCAGAACGCAAAAACTGAACTCTTAAGGAAATGATGAATGTCCTTTTTCTTGGAAAAGAAGTAGTTTTGCGAAATGACATTCACGTATCAAACATTCGCAAGAGAACTGTATCCGGCAACCTCTTAAGCTCACAAGGCGTTATGATGGTGTAAGGCTGGAATGAGTTTTGACTAAATGAGAGATACATGTGGAGAATGAATAAATCATTTCATACAAGTCCTAAGTGATGAACAAAATAAGAGGGACGCTTCTTATATTTATTTTAACAAGTCATTTATGAATGACATGTAAACTTGGACAAGTTAACTACGTAGCGTTGTGTATGTTAACAAATGCAAAATTCTTAAATTCTAAATGTGAATTTGTGATTAGTCAAAATCATACATGATATCGTAGGAATTATGAAAAGGAAATGAACCTTCCAATAATTGCCTAAAAATGTGGGGGTACCTTGCCAAGGTAACAACCCTTTACAAGATGTAATGAAATAGATCCAAAACGTTGGACTGTATTTTCATTGCATATGCTTTGCATAGTAGTAGCAGTTTCATGTATATCATGAATTGCATTGGACCGGGCATTGCTTATGCAGTAAGTAAACTAAGTCTATTTACGAGTAATCTTGGCAAGCATCACTGTGAAGCCACGAGTATTGCGATACTTACGTTACACCCAAAACTTGAAGATTCATTGCAGTAATTATCTATCAGTTGTCAAGGGATATTGTGATGCAAATTGGATATCTAACTTCAATGAATCAAAATCTATATTTATTTTGGGAGGTGGAACAGTATCATGGAAATCTTCCAAACAGACATGTTTAGCCATATCTACTATGAAATCTGAGTTCATTACGTTAGATAAACCTGGAGAAGAAGCTGAGTGGCTTCAGAATTTCTTGGAAGATATACCTGGATGGGACAAGTCGGTACCTTCAATAAGCATACATTGCGATAGTCAATCGGCTATTGGAAGGGTGCAAAGTCTCATGTATAATGGTAAGTCTAGACACATGTGTCGTAGACACAACACCGTACGACAACTACTCTCGAATGAGATTATCACACTGGACTATGTAAAGTCAAGAGATAATATTTCAGATCCATTAACCAAAGGTTTACCTAGAGAGCAAGTTGAAATCTTATTGAAGGGAATGGTCTTAAGGCCATAAATTCAATACAAGTTTGACTTCCGCGGACACCCAAACTAGTTGACTGGAGATTCCAAGATCTAGGTTCAATGGGATAACGAAGCGTTGTCAAATTTCTAGCACTAGGAAGTACTTGACTTCTTATCCATTCCTATGATAAGTCACTGCACCTACCGCCACGTTAGGATAAGTTAAGCTTTTAATGATGTCTATACTGTGGATGTTTTAGGCCATAGTGGGGTATTTGCGGGATACTCTTTATAAAATCACCTTAGTGAATGTGAAGTGGGGCCGCTTCAATGACTATCAGTAAGGTCGGATTTTCATACGCATTGATGAGCCAAGCAGGTATTCAAGGCCACAATGAACACGCACAGAGATCTAACATTGATCGAGAAAGTTATTGTGTGCCATCTATTTCTAAATCTACACTCACGGCTTACAGTTCAAAGACAATCAAATCTACTGATTCGCTAGTAGGTTCAATAGGTTGTCACTAGGAAAGTTCAAGGCCACGTGCTACTTAACCCGATGCAGTAACTTTCTCACATTGTATTTAAACAAGTGAGCCACGTATAATCATACTTACTTGGTTAATAGACTGCTAATATCCATTCAAGGTGGGGGATTGTTGGAATCATGTTTATATCACATTTTTCTAACTCAAGTCTTGAATGAGATAATAGTACATTGAACTTGAAATTGATACATTTCCTATGGATGTGTCTTTTCACTCTAAACATTGAACCATCATTTCATTCTAAAACATTGAAACATGCTTATGACTTTTTACTTTTATTAAGACCACCTTTTGGTTGAAGGGTCACAACCTTTCCAAAAGAGACATGTTACGAACAGATGTGTCTGTTCGAAACGGTGCCAACTTTCCTATTTAAAGGATTGAAATTGTTAGGAAATTAATCATCTTCTCGAATCTTCTTCCTACATTTCTGTCATACTGTTTATATACAAATAAATAGTTATGTCGCCTGGCTCCACTATTCGTAGCACTCGTTAGTGGTTTAGTCCGTTTTATCTTGGAAGGAAATTGCTCGTTAATTCTTCAAGTACCATAGAGGGAGTAATATTGTCTTAAGGAAACAGCGATCAGCTGGACTCAGACGTTCTTTCACGCAATCTACCACCCGGATCTCTTAGACGTGTTTGGTACAATTCTTATATGTTATCAACTATGTTCATAATAGTATCATTTGTCATTTACTTTTGTAATTAGTGGCCTACAAGTTTTTCGTCGGTTTTGTGGCGTGGTCGGTAGATCTGAGAGGTCTTTGATCTGGGGTTTCGACCCCAGATCTGGCTCGCTTTCGAAAGTTCGCAATTTGCGCGGTTTGACTTGTTTTTGGCCGGGCTCATTCGAATTTTCTCTCAGGTAATATCAAGACCAACATTGAGCTGTGAGGTTTCTATGAACCGGGACACGTCGAGAAACCCAGGAATGAGTGATTTTTTTTTGCTCAGCAATTTAAAACTTTATTGAGGATAACTAGCAAATAATCCCGAGAAGAAAGTAAGAGCTAGAATTACATCAGGTAATAAATTACCAAATTACATCAAAGTGAAATGAGAATTGAAATTGAAAACTGAAATTGATGACGAAAATAATGGCACTTCTATTCTGTGTCGGTCTAAAATTCTGACCAAGACATTGAACCACCACAATCCTTTTTTAGGGCATTCTTGCACTTGAACTTGGACTTGGGCTTGGTGGTGCAACTATCATTCTTCAAATGGGTTGAAAGAGTAGGGCCCAAATGATTGGAAGGCTCATGAGTGATAATCGGATACCCCCATGGGAGATACTAGAGAAGTATTGCTCGTTGAGGTGCATGGGCTCAGATGAGAGAATGTTTAGTTGGTTTAGTGGTTTTAGTTTCGGTTGTTGGTATGTCCGACAAGGTTGCTTGGAAGTTTCTAAAGAGGTAGGATATTTTAAGGCCGTCTTTTACTATTTACTTGTAAACTATATACGGCTGATACTTGATATTCAGATGTAGAGTTTTTTCCGTCTCGTGATATCAATGATCTTTGGTTTGCTTTTAAAGAAAAAAGTCATTCTAACCAAATTTGGCCGCTCCCACATAGTAAACCAAAAATTAAAAATATTTAAATTCAACATAGTCATTTTGATTAACTCATATTTAAAGTTGACAAAAATTTCGGATTCGGATGACACAATGTCTCTAACCCGATCGATGTCGATGCATATATTTTTAGAGGAGATTAAATTACACTCAAGACCATGTGTATGAGTATCTAGGTAGAGTTTGAGTTGAATGATGTGAAATTCAGTCTTTTCAATATGAATCACGGGTCTGATAACTTGCAACTTGCTCTATCTCCAATAAATTTAACTTGGTCGACTTAGTTGAATTGAAAAAAAAAATTAAAATTATCTAAGCGAACCCAACATTATCCCTTAATCAACTATTCTTCACAATCCACAATAAAAGAAAATTTTCAATTAAATTATGATAATTAATTTTAAATCTTGAGGATTTTAATGTTTTTGTAAGAGACATTCTCATTAATGCCAATGTTATGGTATTTTATAGTCGTCTTTAATTTTCAACGTGTAATTGGGGCCAAAGCCAATCAACTCATACATTCTCTTTTTTCTGTGTTGTTCCCGTGTTCAAATACATATTACATTAAAAGCAAATTTGGATTTAGTGGGTAAGGTTTGGTCAACCTCCAAGAACCCGGGGGATTAATCATTAAGTTTAATGTAAATTATTTGATTAAAAAAAAATAATAAAAACATGTCCTTTTTAGTTTTTTCAAGCTTAAAGAAGAAGACAGAAACACCAAATATTTTTACATGTGTGCGTCTCAACGAAGGAGAACAAACTTCATGGATAAACTACAAAGTCCCTCCGAATCATGGCACGATTGGGATTCAGGTTTGCAGAATGTTATTTCCGACTACTTTAACAATATCTATTGTTCGGATGTGGAAGAAGATGACAAAATTTTCGATCTTTTTGAGCCACTAGTCACTTGAGATTGTAACAGAGATTTGTTGGCTAACATTTCAGAGGGAGAAGTTAAAGATGCTGTTTTCAGCATGGGACTCCCTTTGCTCCATCTCTGGTAGAGGCATAATATGGAATAAATGGGACTCCCTTTGCACTCATAAAGAATCGAGAGGGTTGAGATTTTTAAACTTCAGGCTATTCAACTTAGCTCTGCTTTGTAAACAACTCTGGAGGCTGCTAAGTAATCCTAATTCCTTGGTAGCTGGAGTTCTAAAGGCGAGGTATTACCCTAGATGCATCGCTGGGGACAAACCCTGATTACACTTGGAGAAGTATGCACCAGTCCTCATGGAAAAAATTATGGGAATTGAATATTCCTCCCAAGATAAAATTGTTTCTATGGCGTTTGTTAAAAGGTAACTTGCCTTCTCGGTTAAACTTGTGTGGAGAAGGTGTGCCTCTTCCGAAGGCCTTATGCCCTGGATGATTCAAAGTAACGTTGTCTTTGAGACAGATTCATTCCTTCTTTCGTCTTACTTTCATTTCCAGTCGGTCCCACAGTCTACCATTGGGTCTATCGTTTCTGATTGTAAATTTTATACCAATAATTTTGTAAATATTTGTTTTTCTTTTGTTCATAGATCAGCTAATAAAGTCGCTCATAATTTGACTTCGAGTTTACAAGTGCTGATGTACCAAGCACAACGACTCGTTTTGTAATTGCAGACAGTTCCTAATAGGATGAGCTTGTCTCCTTTGTCATTTTTATAAGAATATGTCAGGTACTTTTTAATTGTTAAAATATGATGTAAATTTTAATTTTTTTTGTAGACTACGTTGCCGTTCGGTGTACGTACTTGAATAAATTTAAATTTCGAAAAAATAATTTTTAACTAAATTAAAGTTAATACTTTTAAAGTTTTTAGGAAAATATTTTTTTAACTCAAATTTGTATAATCAAAACTTGTAACTTAATTCTTTTAGTTAAATTAATTTGAAAAGATATAATTCTTAATATTATGAACAATTTCCCAATTTTTATGAAACTACACATATTTTGCAACCTAGTGACCTTAGGGAAGTTTATAAAATATAAGAATAATCCATACTCTCCTTACAATACACAATTTATTATATATATATATATATATACTTTCAATATATAATTAAAATTATATTAAATTAAAAATTATTTATAAATATAAATTTTTTTAGTATAATATTTATAAATACATATTTTATTAAATATAACACTTTAAAATTCATTTCAGAACATGATCAAGAAACAAGAAATCCTCCTACCCCTAAAATATTCAAAACCAACACAAGTATACAACCCAAACTCTGATAATAAACTCAAAACAAAACAACCAAATTTAGTTATTTATCACCCAACAACACTCACAACGGTACAAAATCACAATAACTAGCTAGAGGCCAGAACTAAAAGTTGAAGCAAATCCACAGTATCAATTCCCAACATATATACCATCAAACCCCCAAAAGTTCAGGGTTTTTGACTTCTTGTGTAATCAAGAAACTGAACCAAAAGCAAGAATTTGCTTCTGCAGGCTCTCTTCTCACCTGAGCCATTTCTTGATTCAGACTGATTATATGTCTAGATAAAATTTAATTCTTATAGAGATGCATTCACATTTTGAATTTGAAATAAACAATGATTCATGTAAAAATTAGAAGACAGCTTAATATATATAGTGTACTAATTAACTAGATAAACATATATATCTTTAAATGGATCAGAAATACAAAATAGTGATGACATTTAATTGACTCTACCATGATATCAACTCAGACCAGACCTGCACAAACCTAAATCACAAGCCTACATAAATACAAGTATAAGACACAGTTACTAAATGTTCTAATGGTACATGATATGGACTTATTAGTCTAGATTGTTACAAAGAACAATTCCCATTTCAATAATAACGTTTTATTAATATTATCTAATTACCGAAAAAACGAAATGAATATTATAGAGTGGCGTTATGCACCTTACATTATAATGCTATAAGTGTTTTCCGGTATCCTTGTACAAACTACCTCAAAAATAATATGGGTTTTTTCTGAAGGTCGGTTCAGAACATAGATTTTTTTTGATTGGCTGATAAAAAAAATTTATATGTAAAGTATAAATAAGGAATGAAAATGGGAACCTTAATCAAGAACGACTGTTGTTAAATATTGCAGAGAATCGTTGACGTTCAATCTTCAAATTGACACAATAACCGTTGTAGTTTCATAACTATATTCATGCACCAAGCCATTTCATCACTATCACCCTCTTCTTCTTACATCTATGAACACTCAAACACAATATATATGCATGTCATTCTTTCCCTACATATGTTATAGCTCGAAAGCTCAACTCAAAAAAGTGACTATAACGAATTTTTGACCGGTCCCACATAGCAAACCAAAGATTAGAATATTATATTCAAAATAATCACTCTCATTAACCATTATTTAGAGATGACAAAAAATTTTAATTTAAAAAAGACACGGTATCTTTTACCCGATCGAAGCAATGCAATATTTTTTGGAGTTGGGTAGGGAATCACCACCTTGTACATTAGAGAAGAGCAAATTACACTCAAACCGTGCATGTACGAGTATCTAGGTAGAGTTTGAGTTGAATGATGTGGAGTCCTGTCTGTCCGATGTAAACCACCAATTAGATAACTTGCAACTTGTTGGAACTTGACGAGTCTGACTCGATCTTGTCTAATTGAAATTAACTAATCCAACCCAACATCGTCACTTAATCAACTATTGTTTCACAATAAACGAAAATTACGATTAAGATATGACATTAAATTTAGAATTTTAAACCTTAAGGTTTTTGTATGAAAAGACATACTCATTTAAAGCCAACGGTATCTTATTATATATAGTCATCTTTAATTTTTAACATGTTATTGGGGCCACACTTTGTTGTTCCCATATTCCATACATTCTCGTACATTCTATCAATTCCCTTAGTTGTTCCCATATTCAGAGACACATACATACGTTAACCCGACGATTATTAAACACAATTCAATTCAGGGTCTTTGATTTAAAGAGGCACGAGGCTGATTTTTACACATGCTAGCTTTGTAACCTTAGGCAGGTTACTGCACAATTTATTAACTTTTATTATATATTTAAAATTAGATTTTCAAATGTACTTAATTAAAAATTATTTATGAATATATATTTTATCAAGTATTATATTTGTGAATATATATTTTATTAAACATAATATTTAAAATTTATTTCGGAACAAGGTCAAGAAACGGAAATTTCCCGTGCCCACTAAAGATGGGGGTGGTCGAGCTGGAAATTAGGACTATTTTAATCCAACCTCATTGTCATCCCAAACAAAATTTAACTATTTAATCCAAAGACTAAAATAACATACTTGAAGTCTATTCAAATGAAGGAGCTCCTTGTTCATACAGTGGAGAATATATCGACGTTTTTGGGAGACTGTTATATCTCACAATTATCCACACGTTTTTGGGAGACTGTTATATCTCACAATTATCCACACTGATATCAGGATATCAGTTTAGCAGTAAGAGTTCATAGTCAGTTTATGCACGACTCGCAACAATCACACTCGCAACGTTACACGTGCTCCGATAACTCAAAGGCGGCATGTCAAGGAATTTTCCTACCATTAACAAACACCCTCTTTTTATATGTGTGCAATGCAGATTGGGCTGGGTGTCCCGACACTCGTCAATCTCTTGGTGATCCAAGAAACAAACAACCGTCTCTTGTTCTCCCGCAGAAGCAAAATATCAAGTGATGGCCACTACGAGTCGGGAGATAGTCTGGCTTGAAAAATTGCTCCTTGATCTCCAGGCTCCACAGACTGAGATGATATCACCGTTCTGTGATAACCATGCGGTCATCGCTTCCAACCTAGTTTTTCATGAACTCACCAAATATATCGAGATCGATTGTCATTTCGTCCGACAACAATTACAGGGACGCGTTCTTTATCCTCGATCGATAGGGATGACACTATTCTTCGTCCCCAACTAAGATCCCCGGATTCGAACTGAAAGAATGTGAGATATTCACGTCTCACCCAGCAACACATTTACATGTAAAAATAATCACGAATGTCTCTAAATTCATATCACTAAGAACCCAGAAAATTTGGTTAAGAGAACAATAAAAATAAGGGTTAATTACAGTTTGCCTATACTACACTGGCGCGTTTTACAGTTTGCCCCGGCTACAATAAAAAGTTCAAATTAAGACACGCTAATTGTATTTTTTTTACAATTCCGTTAGAAATTGGATGGAAACCTAAAAATTTGGACGGAAACCTAATTTTTGTTCAAAAAAGACAAAAATACCCCTTCAGCTCGTTTGACTTGGACCATAAATAAACCAAAATTAATCGGAAGATCAACAATTATTTCAATTATTTTAATTATTTTATTTTTTTTATTTCGAATGTACAGTTATTAATGTCATTTGGGTCTAATTATTAAAAAAATTATATAATTAGAGAATTTTTTTTTAAAGTTGTTGATCTTCCGATTCTCTTCGATTTGATATACTACGAACCCGAAACAGAGCTCGTATGAGAGAGTTATGATATTCGAAAGTTTCAATATATTATTAATTACATAATAATAATAATAATAATAATAATAATAATAATTATTATTATTATTATTATATAATTTAATACAAAACCGGTCCAAGTCAAACCAGCTAAAGGGGTATTTTCGTCTTTTTTGAAAAAAAATAAGTTTCCGTCCAAATTTTTAGGTTTCCATCCAAATTTTAATAGAATTGTAAAAAAAATACAATTAACGTGTCTTAATTTGAACTTTTTATTGTAGCTGGGGAAAACTGTAAAACGCACCAGTGTAGTATGGGCAAACTGTAATTAACCCTAAAAATAATCAAGAACATCACAATCTCGACAATGAGACACAAAGCCACAGTGCACCATTAATCAAGACACAAAAATTGAAATGCTCCAAATCATGAGATTAAATGTTCAACACTGCCTCCACCAACTAATTTGAGAGGACGACTAACAAAATCTCCATAACAAACATGACCCACTAAACTTCAGGTTCACAATGTTGAAGCTACCGATAAATTTCAATTAATTACCATTCGTTGAAAAGAGCTTTCTAAAATATACATGAAAAAGTAATAAGAGACAACTCTCATATTCAAACAATCAACCAGAAAAATCAAAAAGCAATTTTCAACAATATAGTAAACAGATCAGAGAATTACTTCTGTACTGAATAAATAACTCAATATTATTTCTAAAGTGTCAATTTCTTGTATTACTGTCATTTCAAAATTTACAACTCAATAATGAGAATAAATTATTAATTCAATAATAACATTTTAGATATTTATGATAAATCACACCCACGTAACAAAAACAAATTAAATAAAAATCATTTTAATAACATGCAAGATCATGAGCACGCCAACTTATGATGGGTTATGCGTTCTAAAACAACAATGTCGTATTATTTCAACAACAGTTATACTTTCACTTCAAATAAATATTATATCAGTATCTCTGACTTTAACCAAACGACTCGTCAGTAAATCCATTTTCAAAAAGTCACGGAACAAGAGTACTCTCGTCATTAAATCTTTTTTCACAAAGTCATGGAACAAAACTGCTCAGTTTGTTTATGCGAGACAAGAATTTTAATAAACTCATATACATGTATTCATCATTATATAATATGATATTAGTTATTATTTGTCTTGATAAATTAATAATTTTATGATTATGTTTTTTTAGGTAGAAACAATTGGTACACGATCTCCGATTGCACCCTTTTCATACCTCGGTCAACCCCGTTTTAATTTTATCCGGCTACACTGTAAGTTGCCTACCTGCATATTAGCAAAAATTAAAAGGAGAGTGTCAATACAAAATAGTTTTGTTTTTTTTTTTCATTTCGGGAATTTTCAACACTGTCCAAGTATTTACAATAAGCGTAGTAAAATTACCCTATATAAAAGTTGAACACTGTCAAACTGTTTTTTCTTCTTCTTGCATTTGTACACAAAACACTATCCTGGTGAAACAAAATAATCCAATAAACAAAAATATAAATACCGGCGAAGAGACGAAGAACCAAGAATAATTACAGTCCATCAAAAAAGCTCACACTCACGACACCCACGACAAATCCATCCAACTCAATACCTACCATGTAATCGCTCTATCAGAATATTCGATATCTAACACCATAAAAAGATTTAGAGAAAGAGACCAACCCATTATTGAATTCTTGTACATGCACACCCATTGTCAAGAACACCATAATAAATGTTTCACATGCAAAAAAACTACAAAACACAACAAATATACATTGGATATTTACACCTGGAACTTCAAGAGGAAAAAAAAAGTTCTTACCAAGAAGACGTCTTGTAACTTCCACACTCGATTGCCACAAAACACCATCTTGATGAAACAAAAAAAATCCAGCAAACAAAAATATAAATACCGGCGAAGAGACGGAGAATCAAGAATAATCACAGTCCATAAAAAAAGCTCACAATCACGACACCCACAACAAACCCAACTGACTCAACACCTACCATACAATCGCTCCATCAGAATATTCAAAGTGTGATGGCACCGATCACATATCAGAGGATCTTAGACGATCTCAGAGGATCTCAGAGGATCACATGAATTTAGTTGATTCGGACTGGCTCGCTACCATTTTTCTTCCCCGACGTTCCATACTTATAAAGAAAATGAAAAGGCACACCAAATGATGTAAACAGACACATGCATTGAACATAAACAATCACACTACATCTAACCAACCTAACCAAAGACACACTGATTCATTGAAAACAATTGAATATAAAAATAATAAAATGCACACCAAAAAATATAAACAGGCACATGCATTGAACATGAACAAATACATTGCATCAAATCAATATTGCAAAAGACACACCAATTAGATTAGATTTATATTAGGATTGGTGTATCATTGATTGAGTGTCAACATTTATTGTACCCGTACCCATAAAAATATGAGCAGTTAATTTTAAAATAACTGACTAACCAAAAGTCATAAACACACTCAAAAATAAATAAGTAAGTTGCAACGTGTACAATTTTCCTACTTCTTTTATATACAATATAGATATAGATTACGGAAGCTTAATTACACCAGTTTTTTGAACTATTATATTTATTTATGAAATTATTATATATATATATTTTTGAAAGGTTGAATTATTATATATAAATTATATTTAATTAGGTATAATATTTAAGAGAGCCCCAATCAAGCGTCCGATGAATTTAATTAGACAGAATATAGTCGTTAGGCAAAGTAATATCAATCTTTTTTCGTCGAGAAAGCGAAACGAGCTCATATTATTAAGAACCGTCTTCAGATACAAAACGAGCTAACATCAATTATTAATCATAGAATTGATTACATGAGAGGTTCAAATTAGATATTATTAATATCAAATGATTTTTATCTCGAAACCAATGCTATTTATTATTAATTGATCAACAATAGATGTATATTTTTAATTATGCCTTTGGAATTTGTTTTCATTTAGATCTAGAGAAATTTGAAATCAAGAATTTCACTTCAATTTATTAGTAACGGGAATGGTAAATTATTTTATTTTTGAATAATAAAAATAAATATTGATATGATAGAGATATTTTTGAAGATTTGAGTTGGAGTTACTAAAGATGTAACTTGATATGGTTAGTGCACATAGACACGAAATTTCGAAATCGACACCATGGATGGTTGATTTGCAGAGAGCGCGCCGGATAGAAGATGCGCTTGACAAAGTGCCTCGAGCGATTGAATTTTTTGTTTTATTGATACCACGATTTTGAGGTCTAACATTTCACTCTAATGTTACATACATATATCATTACATTTCATACCTCATAACTACTGTTTGGTATTCTACTATAATCTATACACATTAACTGCCATTTTTATGAAAAATATCTCGTTCTTGCAGGTTCTATTGCAAAATTATTTAAAGCCATTATTGTCTCTCTGTTGCAACATTGAGAACCGGAAAATGCACAGAAGTTGTGCCCCACAAACAGTCAAACACCGGCATAAAAAATATTGAAATCAGACATAAAAACCCCAATTTAAAAAATTGGCAGAAAGCTTAATCACCAAAAACGTTGAAATCAGATATTAAAAAAAACACGATAAACAAAAAGAACAATAATCATCAATTGGCAATTGCACCTATTCTTATAGTTGAACAAATGGGATCAAGAGATTGAAACGACAGCAAACGACACCATTGAAGCGAGAGAATTAACCACCACATCTGCTTGAATCCATTGAACCTGACCAATAAAAAAAATTAAATGCAAAACTAATAATTTAAATCCAAAACAACATAACCATTTCCCAATAAATATTCAGAGAACCAAATAGAGGAAATGTATTACTTACGGAACCATTAGCCTTTCTTTTCCATCACTTTCTTGAAAAACAAACAAACTCAACCCAAAGACTCTAAAACGTACAAACAACAACATCGCCGCCTTCGACTTTCTTCCCAAAAAGTCACTTAATTCAATGCCCTCCATGTTTATAGTGAGATAATATGATATTTTTAGTACTAAAATATTAGAAATAAAAAATTATTAATATAACCGACAAATTGTCCCACAATCGTCAATGACAAAAAAAACAAACCAACACCCCATCCACAAGATTCCCTACACCAACAATTTGAGAATTAGTAACATGATACAAAATTGAAAAACACATTAAAGAAAACGATTACCAACCATTATAATAAAATACCAGAGGATACACAAACCAACCCAAAATATCATATTCATGTCCACGCGCTAACATCTTTGAAATTCAAGAAACACACATAAAATAAGAAAGGCAAGTACCCGGTAGTCAAACGCCTACCACGTGAACGTTCAATCGGAAAAACTCACGGACGCCACTGCAGCCGCTAACGCAGACGCAAGGTCGGAGGACCACAACAAAGATCAGATTCTTCCCGAGAACGAGCCGCAGACTATGCGTCAAATTCCATAAACACACCGACGGCACCACCACCATCACCCAAGTATAAATGCATGACAAACAATCACAACCAAAAAGACGCCACCGCACAAAACCAATTATTAACAGACACGAAATACCAATACAAAGAACTTGGACACACCAAAAACCGATTTTGACAGTATTTTTTAAAAACCAAATACAAAAAAACGCAACCATTAATCTTTTTTCGTGAAGAAAGTTGTGCCACATGACAAAATTTCTTACTCTTTATATATAAATTAGATTCATATTTAGAGATGACAAAATTTTCAAATTTAGATGATACAATATCTCTGACCAGATCGAGGTAGTGAGATTATTTTTTGAAGTTGAGGTTGGGAATTACCACATTTCTCTAAAATTCTACGAGACGTTCGGTGTTTGGACTCGTGCTTTCTTTCGGCGCTCGAACGATTCTAAACTAGCTTAAAATAGGACATGTACATTGAGGAGGAACTATATGCACAAAGTGCTTATATATTGAAGTATAGAATATTTTACAAAAATGAATTACACGTCTAAGATTAGTCTTTACAAGCTAATTTAGCTACTAAATATTGATGAATCATTTCTTCTTGAATGATTTTGCGACACCTTAACTAGGACCACCTCGTGCTTTAGTGTTCCATCTCGTACTTTGGAATGCCATCTCATGCTTATTGCTACGTCGAGCTTCTTGCCTAGTCGTGCTTCACACCCGTCATGCTTCTACGCCCATCGTGCTACTACGCTCTTCGTGCTTCTCCATCCCGTCATGCTTCAATAAGCCACTACGTGCTTAGAGACTGACATGTCGTGCTCGACCTTGCCACATCGTTCTTGTTCTTATAATGGCGTTTGTGGATACAAAAATGTTGGAAACAAAGTTTCGATTTGATTTTCCGACAAACATTCCGATCGATTATAGTAATCAAATCGGTTCATGTGTATGTCTGTTGTGTTCACCTTTTCGAGAACTACAACTTAGGATATACACTTATAAAAATCAATCAAATATTGAATGAGATAAATGTTACAAATTATATAATCAATATATCGAGTATCACATCGCTCACACTTGAACGAATGTGACTCTTTATATTCTTGAAAATGAAAGTTTAAGTTGTGGTCTTGGGTCATCACTTAACATGTAGAGGAGAGACCCGCAGACCAGATCGGGTTGATAAACAACCACATGCCCGCACCACCGCCGCCGTCCCGTCCCGGTCCGGTCCGGTCCAACAAAATGCATCCGCATGTGCATAATGAATCATGTTGATTCAACCTATGAATGCATCCATACATGAATATTGTTGATACATTTTGGCTACAGAGGGAGTGAACATCTTCTGGTCCAAGGGTCGCAACCTTCTCAGATTTTCCTATGTAAAGGTTTGAAGTGGAATCAGAATTTCCATCTCCTCCATACTCTAAGCCAGACTCCACTATTCAAAGCACTCGTTAGTGGTTTAGTCCGTTTTATCTTGAGAGACAATTGCTCAAGATTCCTTCAACTGCATAGAGGGAGCAATATTGTCTTAAGGAAACAACAACCTGCTAAACTCGGACGACTCTTTCACACAGTCTGCAATCACCGTCTAATCAAGTTTCGGCACAATCCTTACGTTTCCTTATTCCATTTGCTATAGGTTTACTTTTGGTTTTACATTCATAATTATTGGTCTACAAAAAATACATTATACTTTTTCAGGACTGGGCCTATATGAGTACCTAGGTGGAGAGTTGAATGATGTGAAGTCCGGTTTATTCAATGTGAATCACGAGTTGGATAACTCACAATTTGCTCTAACTCGATGAATACGACTCGGTCTCCACTAATTAAAAGAAATTAAAATTACCTAACCCAACTCAACATTATCAATCAATACTATTGTTTCATACTAAAAGAAAATTGAAGTATGACATTAATTTTAAATCATGGTGAGCATGGTTTTGGAACTAGACCAGACCGATCATGAATTGGACAAGACTCGACTCTTCGGTTTCTCAATTATTATAATCATATTCGGAACTATGATGTAAGGATACGGTCTGGTTTTGACCACGATTAACCAATTTAATTCCCAATTTTACCTAATTTGAATTGGTTAGTTTTTATTTTTAGTTTAGGCTTGATTTATAAGCGAATAAACAAATTAGAATTTAATTTATAGTAAAAACTTTTACATTTATAAATATGAAAAAATACTATCGAAAATCGAATGTTAAGACTTTAATATTACAATCTATTGAAAATATTAAGTTTGCACACAAAATAACAATACAAGATAAATAACATTTTTTTTTTATTTTTCAATTTACGTACTCTATTCTCGATATGAACCGGTCCAGTTCTTTCTGACTAATCGACAATAATATGTTTCGAAAACCATAACATAATCAGAATGGAATGTTAACTCAAATTCATAATAAAAATATAACTATTAAATATGATTCTCAATATTTTTGAGGATGATATCACGTATGTACACCTGCAAAAATATAATTATCACGTAGGCACACCTAAATTTCTTTTTATCTTTGTAGGTCACCTAAATGAAAAAATGATCGCCGTTAGTAACTCCGTTACGAAAAATGTGAAATGATGATTTTGTCTCTCATTTGAATAACTAGTTTAGGTTAAAGTCGGGGGCATATTAGCCTTTTCATATAATTAGAGAGTGTCGGTTCAAATTGGGCCGGATCAGATCGAATTCTTTGGTCTAATTCGGTTTGACCGGTTCAAGTTAAGAACTAATTTATTTATATTAGTCCTGAATCTCTCGATTGGCCCTTTGGGTATTTTCTTGAATATTTTTGGTAGTGACTTTTTCTTGGCGTCGTTCTCGAGGTCCGAGCCAATAGCTCCGTTGCACTATACTGCTCTCCGACCAGGCCACCGTCGACTAAGGCGGACGGAGAGAGACTGTCAGATTTGGTGCCACTCAGAAATTGTCGCCGCAGCCGCAGTCCATGGTGGTTAGTCCGACGAGCAAACCCACTGGACGATTCAAATTTTTTTTGAAATATAATTCTTAATATTTTAATTATCTTTTTTTAAGGTAAAAAACGAATTTTATTAATTAAATAACAACTAACTCAACATTAAGTTGGACAGTTAAAGCTACAGTTGGTGGGACAGACCCCTCACCATAATCCCAACTACTGTCAGTTAAAGCAAACATGACCAATTCGTGAGCCATTTGGTTACAAGCAAAACAAAGAAAATGTTCCGATAGTGGGTAGTACGCAACGTCGTTCACTAATGCTTCCTTCAAAGTTGTTCAGCCCGACCCGTTTAGCATCGTGTAGAGCCACGACCTCCCACTCATAGGATGGAGAAACCCCGTGATCTTGCTGCAGAGTGCTTTACACATGCATCCATGATAACCCCGGAGACCAATCGACTCAAACCAGTTACTTTCATGCAGAGCCGCGACGTCCACCTCATACGGATGGAGAAACCCCGTGATCTTGCTGCAGACCGCCTTAAACTAGCTTCCTCGATCAACCCTGCGATCAATATGGACATCGCGAAATTCAAATTCTCCCAGCTCATTGGGTTTAACCGGATCAACTCATCGACACCAGGGACCCCCTATTTCCTTCCAGTATCGATTCCAATATGACACCCAAGTGACGTATTGAATCTTAAGCAAGTCGAGCCCCCCTAGTTCGGTATGCTTGCATGAGTCTTCCCACCAACGCCAGATAACTCATATTCCCTCCAAGTACCAACCTACCAACCAACCAAAACCATCGGTTCCCCGAGTCTCAGCCCGTCCCGGCTCGAATCCCATCTCCGACCTCGACCCCCTTCTCATCCCCAACCCCTCATCTGGCTGAACCTTCTCTTGGCCTCCCTCCCTTCGTCCTCCTCCTCCCCTCTTTTGTCCCTATCGCCGTCCCCTGCAGCCCCTTGCCTGGATCTGCCATCCTATGCACACCCGCCCAAGACCTCCCTCGGCCGTCCTCCTCCATACTCGAGCCTCCTCACCTCACCAACATCTGGTGTCGCTGCAGCACTTTCGAATCGCCGCCAGATTCCGTTACAAAACCTTGCAAACGATTGTCGCGAAACGTCGCTACAAACAGAGCAAAACCCTAATCGCATAGGGTATAGACCACTTCCAGAAAGTAAGCACACGGATGATATTTTAATTATCTTATTAATGATAAGTTTTATTATTATATGTTTTATTTAATTATTATATAATATTAGTTTTTAATGATTATTTATTTTGAACCGGGTTAGACCATGGGATCTGATTTGAATCGATACAATTTGAACCAGTTCTCTCTCACTATATGGAAAGACTAGTATGCCCTTGATATTTAATTCAAATGAAGGGCAAAATCGTCATTTCACAAAATTTTGTAACGGAGTTACTAGCAGCGATAATTTTTTTTTATTTAAGTGATCTACAGAGATAAAAAAAATTTAAGTGTACCCACGTGTTAATTGTTTTTTTTATCGGCAATAAAGTTAAATTAACAAGAAACGAGAAATATAAACAATGGCCAAAGCAGATGAAAGAGATTAAACGAGTAGCTGAGAACACCCGAAAAAACGCCCAAAAAGAGAACCGGCTCAATTGAAAAATAAACACAATTGAGCCGGTTTAAATAAACAGTTCCGAATAAGCCCGAGATCCAGAATCATGAGGTAAATCGTCCGAGGGACGCAACACCTTCGTCGGAGAAAAACAACCCGACGCCGGAAAAATGGATACGGAGGTCGGAGAACGCTCCAAGCACCACCAGAAACCTCCGACCGTCAAAGGCGCATAAGGAACCTCCATGGAGCTCTCCGTCCCCTCCCTTTTTCACATATCTCGTCGCCTTCCACCATCACCACACTTGAATTCGTCGCAGTCGCCTCGGAAACAAGGTTCCATTTTCGATTTTACCGACCCACCTTGACGGAGCCGAACCGCAAAAATCTGGGCTTCACTCTTCGACTCGCTGCCGGAGTTCCGATGCCCTCATCTCCTTTAAACCCACGACGAGAGCAGTCGGCCTCTGTCTACTCCATGGTCAGACCACATTCAGATATGAAGAGTTCATATCTTAAAATGGAAAGTCAACGGAGCGACCTCCTCCACGCCACGACACTCAGCTCCACTACAACTCCGGCCAACACCGAGAGTTGCAAGAGAATTGAGGTCCCCTCTCCTGTTCCAATCTATGGCTGAATCATCCTCCTCCTTCAACCATTACAAAAATCAGACTGTTAAATAGGAGTGTCAAGAATTTCAGCTAGTTTAAATTTGAGTTATCGGTTGGGAGGAATTATAGCTGATTGCACTTGAACCGACAGACAGACATATATATATACACACATATTTGTGTAAGGTCGATTGATTTTAATGATGTAAATAGAATAACAGGTTTCCCCCACATAATATTTGTGTAAAACATTAATGATTCCCACAAAATATCATTCATGAGAAAAACTATGATGATAATGAAATAAAAGTGAACACTCCCTGACCTGACTAGTGTTGTATTACTTCTACGGTCAATCTACACTACTATACCTTTTTTGCCTTTTTAATATTTTCATTTATATTTAATTTTCAATGTTTTATTACATTATCAATTTATTTAAATTAATAATACATTTTTATATTTCGAAGATAACATTTTTATTTTCAAATAAATTTATGTATAAAATACAAAAATTCATTGCTGATAGGTTGAGTTTACATTTTATAATAATATATATATTTTTGAATATTTGTAACAATATTGTTGATATAAAATTTATTATTATATAACATAGATTTATTCTCATCATAAATAAAAATAATGTTGGCCTTCAAATTGTTTCAACATAGTAAATTAATTTAAATATATAATATTTTAATTTTATTTCCATGTCATTGTAACAAATCAGAAATTAATACATATATTCTCACATGTTTATAATTTAATATATTTTATTTCAAAAACACAAAGAAAAGAATATAATATATAGCAGCACCCTATCTGAGTCTCCATCACACATAGACCCAACCTTAATGCCTTTCTGTGTTCACAGCCTTTCTGTGTTCATTGATGATCTATTGTGTGTGTTTATTGCTTCTTCATTTTCAGCAGCTCTATTTGCACAGGCCTACTACTACCAGTGCCTTCACTGCCAATATTGTTTTTGAATATTTGTAATAATAGTTTTGAGGATTTGGTGATAATATTGTACACACATATTGTCTCTCTCAGACTTAAATACATGTGTTCAAAGATGGATTAATTTTGTTGCTGGGTTTATAAAGATGATAATAAAGCAAACATATAACATGATTTATCATCATATATCCCTAGCTCAATCAAATCAGAGATATAAAGTCATGTTAAATTTGGGACAATCTGACTCATAATTACATGACAAACCTACAAAATTACGTTGAATCGGTTAACAGGTGCTGAGAAATAAATATCTAAAAAATAATACGGTTATATGTGTTTAAACACAAAAAATGATACAATTAAATCTATCAAAATATTCGTCACGCACTACACCATTTGGGACAATCTGGATGTATACATTCGGAAAGTATGCAGCCAATTCGCGCTGCGTACAAGAATATACGTACAAAAATGTACAGGCTTGTACGCAACGCGAATTGGCTGCGTGCATGCTTGTACGCAGTCTGAATGACTTATGTACCTAACCCCAATCCATTTATTATCAACATAATTGTATGCTTATATGCATATAATTAATGATCGCAACTTACCCAAGTCTCAAAACCAGAAAAAGATAAATTTCAAGGGTCGCAACCTTCCCAGATTTTCTTATATAAAGGTTTGAAGTGGAATCAAAATTTCCATCTCCTCCATACTCTAAGTCAGACTCTACTATTCGAAACACTCGTTAGTGGTTTAGTCCGTTTTATCTTGGGAGACAATTGCTCGAGATTCCTTCAAGTGCCATAGAGGGAGCAATATTGTTTTAAGGAAACAACAACATGCTGACTCGGACAACTCTTTCACACAATCTGCAATCACCGTCTAACCAAGTTTCGGTACAATCCTTACGTTTTTTTTATTCCATTCGCTATAGGTTTACGTTTGTTTTTACATTCATAATTATTGGTCTACAAAAAATACATTGGACTTCTTCAGGACGTTACATTATACATAAGAGGAGAGCAAATTACAATCAAGACCGGGCCTATATGAGTACCTAGGTGGAGTTTGAGTTGAATGATGTGAAGTTCGGTTCATTCAATGTGAATCACGAGTTGGATAACTCACAATTTGCTCTAATTCGATGAATCCGACTCAGTCTCCACTAATTAAAAAAAAATTAAAATTAGTTAACCCAACTCAACATTATCAATCAATAACTATTGTTTCACACTAAAAGAAAATTGCAATTGAAGTGTGACATTAATTTTAAATCATGGTGAGCATGGTTTTGGAACTAGACCGGACCGATCATGAATTGGACAAGACTCGACTTTTCGGTTTCTCAATTATTATAGTCATATTCGGAAATATAATGTAAGGAAACGTTCTGGTTTTGACCACGATTAACCAGTTTAATTCCCAATTTTACCTAATTTGAATTGGTTAGTTTTTATTTTTAGTTTAGGCTTGATTTATAAGCCGAATAAACGAATTAAAATTTAATTTATAGTAAAAACTTTTACATTTATAAATATAAAAAAATACTATCGAAAATCGAATGTTAAGACTTTAATATTACAATCTATTGAAAATATTAAGTTTTCACACAAAATAACAATACAAGATAAATAACTTTTTTTTTTCAATTTACGTACTCTATTCTCGATATGAACCAGTCCAGTTCTTTCTGACTAATCGACAATAATAAGTTTCGAAAACCATAACAGAATCAGAATGAAATGTTAACTCAAATTCATAATAAAAGTATAACTATTAATTATGATTCTCAATATTTTTAAGGATGATATCACGTATGTACACCTGCAAAAATATAATTATCACGTAGGCACACCTAAATTTCTTTTTACCTTTGTAGGTCATTTAAATGAAAAAAATGATCGCCGTTAGTAACTTCGTTACGAAAAATGTGAAATGGCGATTTTGTCTCTCATTTGAATAACTAGTTTAGGTTAAAGCTGGGGGAATATTAGCCTTTTCATATAATTAGAGAGTGCCGGTTCAAATTAGGCAGGATCAGATCGGATTCTTTGGTCTAATTCGGTTTGACCGGTTCAAGTTAAAAGCTAATTTATTTATATTAGTAAGTAATAATCATTGAAATCTTAATTGAGAAGACAAAAATGCCCTCAAGTATCATTTGAATTTACAAAAAATGCCATCGTGGAGATCTTAGATCTGGAAATCGATTTGGAAATTGCATATTAATTGAACAATTGGAGCACAAAACGAGAAAAAAAGTTGAATTTTTACTTTGGATGACTAACAATTGAGGTGCTTCAGATCCTTCCTCTCGATTGGCCCTTTGGGTATTTTCTTGAATCTTTCTGTAGTGCCTGTTTCTCGGTGTCGTTCTGGAGGTCCTAGCCAATAGCTCCGTTACACTATACTACTCTCCGACCAGGCCACCGTCGACTGAGGCGGACGGAGAGAGACTGCCAGATTTGGTGCTGCTCAGAAATTGTCGCCGCAGCCGCAGTCCATGGTGGTTAGTCCGACGAGCAAACCCACTAGACGATTCCAATTTCTTAAAAATATAATTCTTAATATTTTAATTATCTTTTTTTTAAGGTAGAAAACGAATTTTATTAATTAAATAGCAATTAACCCGCATCAAGCCGGACAGCTGAAGCTACAGTTGGTGGGACATACCCCTCACCATAATTTCAGTTATTGTCAGTTAAAACAAACATGACCAATTCGTGAGCCATTTGGTTACAAGCAAAACAAAGAACAAATATTCCGATAGTGGGTAGTACGCAACGCCGTTCACTAATGCTTCCTCCAAAGTTGTTCAGCTCGACCCGTTTAGCATCGTGTAGAGCCACGACCTCCAACTCATACGGATGGAAAAACCCCGTGATCTTGCTGCAGAGTGCTTTACACTTGCATCCATGATAACCCCGGAGACCAATCGACTCAAACCAGTTACTTTCATGCAGAGTCGCGACCTCCACCTCATACGGATGGAGAAACCCCGTGCTCTTGCTGCAGACCGCCTTAAACTAGCTTCCTCGATCAACCCTGCAATCAATATGGGCATCGCGAAATTCAAATTCTCCCAGCTCATCGGGTTTAACCGGATCAACCTATCGACACCAGGGACCCCCTGTTTCCTTCCAGTATCGATCCCAATATGACACCCAAGTGACGTATTGAATCTTAAGCAAGTCGAGGCCCTCTAGTTCGGTATGATTGCATGAGTCTTCCCACCGACGCCAGATAACTCATATTCCCTCCAAGTACCAACCTACCAACCAACCAAAACCATCGGTTCCCCGGGTCTCAGCTCGTCCCGGCTCGAATCCCATCTCCGACCTCGACCCCCTCCTCATCCCCAACCCCTCATCTGACTGAACCTTCGCTTGGCCTCCCTCTCTTCGTCCCTGTCGTCGTCCCCTGCAGCCCCCCGCCTGGATCTGCCATCCTATGCACACTCGCCCAAGACCTCCCTCGGCTGTCCTCCTCCATACTCGAGCCTCCTCGCCTCACCACCATCTGGTGTCGCTGCAACACTTTGGAATCGCTGCCGGATTTCGTTACAAAACCTCGCAGACGATTGTCACGAGACGTCGCCACAAACAGAGCAAAACCCTAACCGCATAGGGTATAGACCACTTCTAGAAAGTAAGCACACAGATGATATTTTAATTATCTTATCAATGATAAGTTTTATTATTATTTGTTTTATTTAATTATTATATAATATTTATTTTGAACCGGGTTAGACCATGGATCTGATTTGAATCGATACAATTTGAACCAGTTCTCTCTCACTATATGGAAAGACTAGTATGCCCTTGATATTTAATTCAAATGAAGGGAAAAATCATCATTTCACAAAATTTTGTAACAAAGTTACTAACAACGATAATTTTTTTTTATTTAAGTGATCTACAGAGATAAAAAAAAAATTTAAGTGTACCCACGTGTTAATTGTTTTTTTTATCGGCAATAAAGTTAAATTAACAAGAAACGAGAAATATAAACAATGGCCAAAGCAGATGAAAGAGATTAAACGAGTAGCTGAGAACACCCGAAAAAACGCCCAAAAAGAGAACCGGCTCAATTGAAAAATAAACACAATTGAGCCGGTTTAAATAAACAGTTCCGAATAAGCCCGAGATCCAGAATCATGAGGTAAATCGTCTGAGGGACGCAACACCTTCGTCGGAGAAAAACAACCCGACGCCGGAAAAATGGATACGGAGGTCGGAGAACGCTCCAAGCACCACCAGAAACCTCCGACCGTCAAAGGCGCATAAGGAACCTCCATGGAGCTCTCCGTCCCCTCCCTTTTTCACATATCTCGTCGCCTTCCACCATCACCACACTTGAATTCGTCGCAGTCGCCTCGGAAACAAGGTTCCATTTTCGATTTTACCGACCCACCTTGACGGAGCCGAACCGCAAAAATCTGGGCTTCACTCTTCGACTCGCTGCCGGAGTTCCGATGCCCTCATCTCCTTTAAACCCACGACGAGAGCAGTCGGCCTCTGTCTACTCCATGGTCAGACCACATTCAGATATGAAGAGTTCATATCTTAAAATGGAAAGTCAACGGAGCGACCTCCTCCACGCCACGACACTCAGCTCCACTACAACTCCGGCCAACACCGAGAGTTGCAAGAGAATTGAGGTCCCCTCTCCTGTTCCAATCTATGGCTGAATCATCCTCCTCCTTCAACCATTACAAAATCGGCTTCGTAATAAGTTCAGAACGTTGCCGATGAGCCCTATCGAAGTGGCGGTTCCGCCGGCGAAAAGGATAGCCACCGAAACCCTATAATTTTTGTGAGAGAGAGCGAGATGTTACAAACAACATTTTTCCATATAATAAAAAATATAAACATTTTATTGTCACATAAAAATAAATTAATATAATTATAATAATAATGTATTTTAAATTATTTATTTCAAAATAGTTTTTGTATTTCCAATTTTTGAAGATAAGTAAACAATTAACCAACTGTAATTAGACGAGAAAACGTCTAATTAAATGAGATTATCTCTATAATAAATGATAAATATTGTAATAGTATAAGAACCTAAAGTATGTCAGGCATTCAATTTAGTTAAACAAGTTTGGATAAAAGTAAATTGGAACACTGTAAGATTTACAAGTCAGCATAAATATGTCATGAAGAAGTGTTTACATTATCAATTTGAGAGAAAAATATAAAGAAAACAATATTACAGTCCATATGACCCTATCAAGCTAATAATAGTAATAACTTTTTATCTTAATCATCATAGAGATAGACAAGCTTAATGCCTTCTAAATTTATTTCCTGTATTAAATTCTTCATTTTCAGCTCTATTGTCAATGAACCTGCTCTAACTCAAGGAATAGCCCAACCCAACATTATATCTTAATCAACTATTGTTTTACATGTGTATGATTCAAAAATCTCAAATAATATAATATTTTAAAATAAATAATTTATTGTATGATTCAACTATTTATAAGGATAACCCATGCACAATTTATTAAATTTATATTTTCAAATATATTTAATTAATTTTTATAAATATATATATTATCTCAAATAATATAATATTTTATAATAAATAATTTATTGGATATAATATTTTAAAATTTATTTCGGAACTGGGTCAAGAAACGGGTATTCCTCATACCCGTTAGAAACATGGCTGGTCAAGCTGGAAATCAGGACGGAGATGGAGCAAAAAACCAGCTTAATGGTCATGATTTGGATCATGCCCGACTCTCTAGTTCCCCAATTATTAGAACCATATTCGAAATTATTAGGTGAGAAAACTGTTCGGTTTTGACCACAAATTAATTCATCGATTTGATTCCCGATTTTACCTAATCAACCGGTTAGTTTTTTTTTTTAAGTATTTGACTGATTTATAGGCCGAACTAAACCAATTTGAATATAAAAATACAATAATAAAAAAACTAACAAATAGCGAATGTTAAAACTTAAATATTACAGTATAATCAAAATATTAAGTTCGCACATAAAATAATAATACAAGATAAATAAGATATTTTCTGCCTTGATTTTTCAGTTCACGTACTTCACTCTTGATGCGTACTGGTTCAGTTCTTACCGATTAATCGCCAATTTTATGTTTCAAAAACCATATTAGAATCAGAATGAAATGATTAACTCATAATTCAGAATCAACCTATAATTATTAACTAAATAATTGTTCTCAATATTTTTTTATATTAGGAGTCTGATTTAATTTTTGGTTTGGAACATGCTATATGTCCAAAATGCCCACCTTTGCAAAGTTAATGACGACATTTTCCGGAAAAAGAGGGTAACATATTTGAAAAAAATTTAAACTAAAATGATATATAAAGTAAATTGTTTCTAAGTTTGGTCTAAAAATTAGTTTTATCCAAACATGAAATAAGTATAAACATTAATGACTAACTCAAAACAAAAAATTATGATAAAAAAAACTATAATAATGATAACGAAAGAAAAGTATATATTTCGTTGTGACTGAGTGCCACGTCGCTATCTCCATCTCAAAAACCATATTAGAATCATAATGAAATGATTAACCATAATTCAGAATCAACCTATAATTATTAACTATATAATTGTTCTCAATATTTTTTTTATATTAGGAGTCTGATTTAATTTTTGGTTTGGAACATGTTATATGTCCAAAATGCCCACCTTTGCAAAGTTAATGATGACATTTTCCAGAAAAAGATGGTAACATATTTGAAAAAAATTAAACTAAAATGATATATAAAGTAAATTGTTTCTAAGTTTGGTCTAAAAATTAGTTTTATCCAAACATGAAATAAGTATAAACATTAATGACTTCCTCAAAACAAAAAATTATGATGAAAAAAAACTATAATAATAATAATGAAAGAAAAGTATATATTTCGTTATGACTGAGTGCCACGTCGCTATCTCCATACCAAACAAATCCTCTTATTATATATTTGTATAATTTGGGGGCCTTAAGCGTTGACTTCACTCGCTTAATGATAGGGACGCCTTTGTGTGATAGGACATGCTGAATTTTTGAGTTATAATAATGTATGTTCCAGTTAATGATTAAAACTTTTTCATATGCTAATCAACTTATTTCTACACTTGTACTGTTTTTGTGGAGTATAAACAAACGAGACCTTATTGCAAATTGCAAAAGCAAATAAAAGTAAAAAATTGAATTGTTCAATAAACAGTGGGTACACAATCCTTACTTGCGAAGGCTCTTGATATAGAAAAGGTTGAAATTTTCGATATGAATTTAATAGCACACACATGCAATGATATAATATGGTTGCTTACCTGAGAAGTAGAGAGAGAGACAAGAAATGTGCTAATTAACTGACATGATATGCACAATTCAACCAAAAATATTTAATTTCTTTTTCCACTTCAGGATAGTTTTGGCTCTAATTTCCCAACATGTCTCTATCAACCATTAACATACCCTCACCATTGTTCCTCTATATAAAACCCTATCACTGCTTCTTCTTCACTTAATCAACTCCTTTCTCTATTCTTAACAGGTTAGTGTCCATCTAATTTCTCCTTACAAATTCTCAAATATTAGTTACCTTTCTTTCAACTTGAACCTATATTCTTCAAACCTCGTTTAGTTATGTTTTTCTATTCTTCAAACCCTACTTTTTTTTTTGTTTATGCTGATTTTAAATACTCAAATTAAGCCATAATATATGTAGTTCATTTCCACTCAACTAATGTACTCAAAGTATATTTTAATTTTGTTATTCTTTACTTTTTATTTTATGCTGATTTGAGGATAAATTTTTTTTTTATTATATTTGTATTTTTATATAAGTACTAGTTAGCAGCTAGTTAGGGTTTTACGTCCATCACTCACATTTCATTTCAGTGTCTCAAATCAACAAGAGATGAGCGAAATAAGAAAAAAGTTTAGTAGATGGAGAAAGAGTGGTGCTGAGAGCAGTTCTAGGGATGAGTTTGCGACGTCGCAGACTCGTCCCTAGAATTGGACTCAAACTTGAGGTGCCACCTCCACAACAACGAGGTCTGCTCCGCCGGGAGATTGAAGCTGGATTGTGGTGCTTTTGAGAGATGAGACCACTTCGATGACCGGAGCTACTAAGGCCAAGGATCCACGGCGCAACTAAAATCTCCTGGAGAAGGAGACTTCGCCGGCGTAGAGGTGGCAACTACCATCAACGACAACGACCAAGTTACTCACCAGGGGCTACTCTAGAATTTTTTGGGTTTTAAGCGATACTCATATTTTTTATTAATTAAGTAAAAATAGACAAATCTATAACAATAAACTACATATGATATATCATATATTACAATGTAACATTATTTTTCGTCGTCATCTAATTGTTTTCTTAGCGTCATCCAATTATTTTTTTTTGAAATCATCCAGTTGTTTTTAAAACTTTAATATACCAAACAAATCCTCTTATTATATATTTGTATAATTTGGGGGCCTTAAGCGTTGACTTCACTCGCTTAATGATAGGGACGCCTTTGTGTAATAGGACATGCTGAATATTTGAGTTATAATAATGTATGTTCCAGCTAATGGTTAAAACTTTTTCATATGCTAATCAACTTATTTCTACACTTGTACTGTTCTTGTGGAGTATAAACAAACGAGACCTAATTGCAATTTGCAAAAGCAAATAAAAGTAAAAATTTGAATTGTTCAACAAACAGTGGGTACATAATCCTTACTTGGGAAGGCTCTTGATATAGAAAATGTTGAAATTTTCGATATGAATTTAATAGCACTCACAAGTAATGATATAATCTGGTTGCTTACCTGAGAAGTAGAGAGAGAGACAAGAAATGTGCTAATTAACTGACATGATCTGCACAATTCAACCAAAAATATTTAATTTCTTTTTCCACTTCAGGATAGTTTTGGCTCTAATTTCCCAACATGTCTCTATCAACCATCAACATAACCTCACCATTGTTCCTCTATATAAGACCCTATCACAGCTTCTTCTTCACTTCATCAACTCCTTTCTCTATTCTTAACAGGTTAGTGTCCATCTAATTTCTCCTTACAAATTCCCAAATATTAGTTACCTTTCTTTCAACTTGAACCTATATTCTTCAAACCTCATTTAGTTATGTTTTTCTATTCTTCAAACCCTACTTTTTTTTGTTTATGCTGATTTTAAATACTCAAATTAAGCCATAATATATGTAGTTCATTTCCACTCAACTAATGTACTCAAAGTATATTTTAATTTTGTTATTCTCTACTTTTTATTTTATGCTGATTTTAGGATAAGTGTTTTTCTTATTATATTTGTATTTTTATATAAGTACTAGTTAGCAGTTAGCTAGGGTTTCACGTCCATCACTCACATTTCATTTCAGTGTCTCAAATCAACAAGAGATGAGCGAAATAGGGAAAAAGTTTAGTAGTGGGAGAAAGAGTGGTGCTGAGAGTAGTTCTAGGGATGAGTTTGCGACGTCGCAGACTCGTCCCTAGAACTGGACTCAAACTTGAGGTGCCATCTCCACAACAACGAGGTATGCGCCGCCGGGAGATTGAAGCTGGATTGTGGTGCTTTTGAGAGATGAGACCACTTCGATGACCGGAGCTACTAAGGCTAAGGATCCACGGCGCAACTAAAATCTCCTGGAGAAGGAGACTTCGCCGGCGTAGAGGTGGCAACTACCATCAACGACAACGACCAAGTTACTCACCAGGGGCTACTCTAGAATTTTTTAGGTTTTAAGCGATACTCATATTTTTTATTAATTAAGTAAAAATAGACAAATCTATAACAATAAACTACATATGATATATCATATATTACAATGTAACATTATTCTTCGTCGTCATCTAATTGTTTTCTTAGCATCATCCAATTATATTTTTATGAAATCATCCAGTTGTTTCTAAAACTTTAATATACCAAAAAAATCCTCTTATTATATATTTGTATAATTTGGGGGCCTTACGCGTTGACTTCACTCGCTTAATGATAGGGACGCCTTTGTGTAATAGGACATGCTGAATTTTTGAGTTATAATAATGTATGTTCCTGCTAATGGTTAAAACTTTTTCATATGCTAATCAACTTATTTCTACACTTGTACTGTTCTTGTGGAGTATAAACAAACGAGACCTAATTGCAATTTGCAAAAGCAAATAAAAGTAAAAATTTGAATTGTTCAACAAACAGTGGGTACATAATCCTTACTTGCGAAGGCTCTTGATATAGAAAAGGTTGAAATTTTCGATATGAATTTAATAGCACACAAAGGCAATGATATAATCTGGTTGCTTACCTGAGAAGTAGAGAGAGAGACAAGAAAATGTTAGATTGAGTTGGGAGACGGCGGGAGAGAAAAAGATTGAGAATTGAGACTTGGGGTGGGGTTTAAGGGAACAATCATGTAAAATTTTGAATAATAGGCTCAAAATTGTGAAGCCCACCACTTTCGATATGGGGTCTCGAAATTGTTGGCCCAATGAAGTCTGTCCAAGGACCGAACTGATGCTTGGTTCGAATAACCGACCTATGGCCAGCTAGGGTTGTAAACGAGTTGAATCCTTAACGAGCCTCTCGAGTTCGATTCGTTAAATATTTGGTTTGAGTTTGTTATAATCGAGTCCGGTTTGAATTTGAGTTTATAATCAATAAGCTATATATAATCTATCGTGTATTACAATGTAAAATTATTTTTCGACGTCATCTAGTTTTTTTTATTGTCATCTAATTATTTTTTATGAAATCATCCAGTTGTTTCTAAAACTTTAATACACTAAACAAATCATTTTATTATATATTTGTATGATTTTGGGGCCTTTTTTAATTAGGGGCCTTAAGCGCTGGCTTCACTCGCTTAATGGTAAGGACGCCCCTGGGTTGGGACACCATGTTACAATATTATAAAGTGACTAAGTTCAAGAATATTCTGGCCCTTATCAAAAGAGGGTGACAACAGTGGAGAGAAAGAAAAATGTAGGTGCAATATTCTATGTTTATCTAGGAAGTTGGTGAATTATCTTATGTTTCTTAGTTAGTTGGTATTATCTAGTTTATGTTTGTTAGTTATCGGTTTGTAATATATTGTTCAAGGATTTCAAATCAAATGCACCTCTATCCCAATTCGTTAAATATTTAGTATGAGTTTGTTATAATCGAGTCCGGTTTGAATTTGAGTTTATAATCAATAAGCTATATATAATCTATCGTGTATTACAATGTAAAATTATTTTTCGTCGTCATCTAGTTGATTTCTTATTGTCATCCAATTATTTTTTATGAAATCATCTAGTTGTTTCTAAAATTTTAATACACTAAACAAATCATTTTATTATATATTTATATGATTTTTGGGGCCTTTTTTGATTAGGGGCCTTAAGCGCTGGCTTCACTCGCTTAATGGTAAGGACGCCCCTGGGTTGGGACACCATGTTACAGCATTATAAAGTGACTAAGTTCAAGAATATTCTGGCCCTTTATCAAAAGAGGGTGACAACAGTGGAGAGAAAGAAAAATGTAGGTGCAATATTCTATGTTTGTCTAGGAAGTTGGTGAATTATCTTATGTTTCTTAGTTAGTTGGCATTATCTAGTTTATGTTTGTTAGCTATCGGTTTGTAATATATTGTTCAAGGATTTCAAATCAAATGCACCTCTATCCCAATTCACTGTGAGTTTGATCACCCTAATCCGTATAAGCAATTTTTTTAGTGTACCGAATCACACCTGTCATTGTTCTAAAAATCAAGATAACTTGGTAGAATTGCATTACCGAAAAAGGATAATCGAGAAAAAACTTGGTCAAAAGCAGTCAAACTCAAGTCAACCCGTCAAAATTTTTAGTATATACATATTTAAAAACAATGAAGCACCCAATTTTCTCAATTTGTTATGTTTTAACATTGATTATAATTCTCTGACATTGCAAATGAAGTGATTTTGTAAAAGTAGTCCAAAAAATGAAGTACAACATACATATATAGTGATAACTTTATTTCAAGTCAGGACTATTAGAGACCTATGGGCTTTTGTTGACTTATGAGCTCTAAGTTGTTGGGTTTGAGCCCAAATGTTTATGTTTTTTATCTTACTCACTCACTGGAGACGCCACTCTGTATAAGTAGTGCAAATATCAAATTGGTTGTAATCGAGTACAAATTCATACTGACAAATATTAGAACACCTTCTAATGTTTAGATATTTTAATCAATAGATAGAATTTACGATGACTCATCAATGACACACTAATATAATTATAAATTAATTCTTAATTTATTTTGATCATTTGACACTAACAAAGGGGTAATTTAGTACTTGTATACAACCTTTTAATTTTCTTATTTTAAAATCATTTAATAATTATTCCAATTTTTAATATTTTTTAGTTTCATGATTTTATCGGTTCCCCTGATTATTTTACCGGTTTACATCAACGTTTCATCGGTTCACTCAATGTTTCATCAGTTCACCTTGAACGTTTTATTAGTTCACTCAAATATTTCATCGGTTCACTCGAACGTTTCATTGACATGTACCATTGTGTCATGAGCTCATCAGTTCACTCAAACTTTTCATCGACATGTTCTATTGTGTCATGAACTCTTCAGTTCAGTCAAACACCATTGTGTCTTGAACTCATCAGTTCAGTCAAACATTTCATTGACATGTATCATTGTGTAATGAATTTTGTATCATGAACTTTGTGTCATGATCTTTGTGTCATCGGTTTACTTGACATATATTATTGTGTCATGACATTTTTGTTATTTATTTCATGGTATGTTTTGTTCTTTGTTTCATCGAATCGTGTCGTTTCATTTATATTTATTATATAAATAAAAATTGTAATAAACAGATAAAAATCTAACTCAATAGTTCTTAATGAACAATCAACATTAAAAAATTCCGTTTTAAGCTCTAGATACTGTGTAAATCTAACAAAATAAACCCCACAAAATTGCATATGTACATAAAGAGAGATCATGATTCAAATATCATAAATCGACAGCCGAAAAATTGAAAAAAGAAACCTAGTATTTTTTAGAAAAGTCCATAAGAGATTGAGGTTTGAAATCTATTACATTTTCAGAGGATTACAGGAGTGATAAAAAAGACACTAGAAGTGGGTCTACTTGTGCATTTTGTTGCTGATATCTCCAAATTGGTATGTGCACCAACATGTAAGCAAATTGAGGAACCAGAACCCAAATCTCATTTCCTTGCTCATTTTCTTAAACCCTCAATCCCAAAAATTAAGAATAAATAAGAATAAAATATTTGTTCAAATTGAACCCAAAATTTTTGCTTCACATTAACCTCATCTGTGTACCTGTTTGATCACTGAGAAAATGAAGCGGAGAATATTAAGAAAAACCAACCAAGCATACTCAAACCAGAAATTAAGGAACAAAGAAAAACAAATAGGATATATGCAAAGAAGAAAAATCGCAAACCCATCCCTCAAAATCATAAATAAAAAATACATACAAAAATCAGTATAATTTTGAGCTCTTCATCTCCAAAACTAGAAAAATCACAAACCTAGCACTGAAAATCGACAAAGAAGAAAAACTCAAAGCACAGTCTCGAAAACTCAAAAACAGTAACCAATAGGATATAGTTTTACCATCGCGTCACATAAGGTCTACTTGAGAAGAATCAGAATTTGCTACCAAAGTGGAGGTTTCAGCAATCCAAGAGCTGTCCTGCTCTGGTGAGAACCGCCTAAGTTTGATGGTACTGATTTTCTAACATGGAAATTAAAATTTTCTCATATTGGAGAAATTGACATGGTAAAGGAGGCCATGATGAGTTTTGAAGGTGCTTCCATTAGGCACCATCATCAAGGTCTATGGCCAGATTACTTGTGACACAACTAGACCTAAATTCCAAGGACACCCTAGCAATGTTTTTAAGCCACCTAAAACCAGACCTTGAGGAATTCCAAACATCTTAACCAAGCTTTCATTATGGCCAAGAGACTGGAGAAACCCTCCTCCAACTTTCCCTAACCACAATCGACCTCCAAACAGTTACTCAAACCCACCCAGATCACTAAACACTCTACCAGGTTTAAGAAGGGCCTTTATATTTGGTGGGGTGATCGTTTCACGAGGGATCACAATTGTGCGAGGTCTCAGTTATTGGTCGGTGATGACCCTATGGATCAAGGGGATGGCGATGTGTTTGTGGACTGCCTGGCATCCTTACAAGGCCAGGGACATATTAGCCACTCAACGTCTATGCAAAGACTTAATGTGGACAATGCAGGGTCACTCATTTCAGAGGGATTTTTTTGCTTCTTCCTATTCGGGGTTGTGATATGGTACTAGGCATACAATGACTTGTTACAATTGTTGCTACATCAGCTACATGCTTCCCTAATTTCTCCTACTCATCATCGCATGTCTATGTTATTCCATACAATTGTTGCTAAAGGAAAGTCAGATTGTACCTTGTCTTCACCTCCTCCTATTACTGCATTATTGGCTGAATTTGAGACCATTTTTGACCAGCCTCAAGGGCTTCCTCCAGCTCGCCTTCATGACCATGCGATCACCTTGTCTAATAATGCTAAAGCAGTCAAACTCCGCCCATATCGATACCTTGCAATCCAAATAACATAGTTGAAAATAATTGTCAGTGAAATGCTACAGGCAGGGATTATTCGATCTAGAAACACTCCTTTTGCATTTCCAGTTATACTTGTTAAGAAGAAAGACGGGACATGGCGCTTGTGTATTGATTATCGTCGCTTGAACTCAAGGACAAATTTCCTATTCCTCTTGTTGAGGAACTGCGTGATGAGTTACACGGGGCATCCTATTTTTCTAAACTTGACCTCCGAGCAGGGTATCGCAAAATTCGTTTGAAGGAGGATGATATCCCGAAGACCGCTTTTTGCACCCACTTGGGACACTATGAGTTCCTAGTTATGCCTTTCGGGCTTACTAATGCCCGTCAACATTTCAGTCCCTAATGAATGATGTATTCAGGCCGTATCTTTGAGTTTTCGTCTTTAACAGAAACTGTTCCTCTCGGTGTATGATACGGAGATGTTGGCAATTTTAATGGCCACTAAGCGTTGGAATACTTATGTCTTGGGTCGTCATTTTACTATCAAGACCGACCACCAGAGCCTCGACCCACCTTGAATGGGTAATTAAAATGATGGGGGTAAGATTACGAGGTTTTAGTGGGAGATGCGCTGTCGCGGAAGCTAGAATCAGGTTCTCTAACTTCTCTCTCTTCACTATCGTCGGACTTATTGGCCCGCGTTAGGTCCTCTTGGGAGTCTGACCCTCAAGTTGTTGTCCCCCGACACAACAAGGTTCCTCTTACGCGTACTTGTAAAATCAAGCGAAAAATATATTGACAAATATATTTTTCTTCAAATGCCTATATATAAGATCCACAAAAAGTAGAGAAAAAGAGGAAAAAGTAAAAACAATATAGACACAAGAATTATGATTAATTGGGATAAGCATCGGTGTAAATTTGTTTGGAAGGAAGTTGAAGACGAAGACGACAAGGTAGAGATCTATGCAAGATATATGCGGTGCGTGCAGTTCATCAAAGTGTTTCCTCCTCCGAATCGAAAGGACCTGAGCTGCTTCATCTACGGCCAAATCTCCTTCAACGACGACGTTGCCTACTCCCCCGTCACACTCTTCAGCCGTCCGATCGACAAACCCGATCACGTCATCCTCGGAGACCCCGATTCCGGCTTCCTCACCCTCTCCGACGACCATTCGGACCGCCCTCTCAACACCTTCGTCTGGCCGCTGTACACTAGCTTGAAATTGTACGAGAAGAAGGGTTCCGAAGATGAATTAATCGCTGAAATAAACAACTATAGTCTCTTGGAACCTAGGTGTCACAGGTCTGTTTCGTGCACGGCACTCGTCTCCAGGTCGACCTCTCGATCAACAATCCCGATATATACATCCTCTGGGGATATATACAAGTTTGTCAAGAATTCAGCAAGTATGAGAATCAAAGTTCGGTTATAACTTTGAAATACAAAAAAGAGGATGATGAAGCTATTGCGGTTGATATTGGATCGCCTATACCTCTTCAACGCAAGGTAGTGGTTACTCCTATGATAGTCGACCAACGATATTTATATGTATCTTTGAAGCTTAACTTGTATGGTGTGGACTCCATTGTTGAAGAGCGTATCCCATTACCCTCCTTACCGTTCACACTGCTCCGTGGAGATTTATTCTTTACTAACAAGCTCCTCACCCATACTGCCGACCAACTTCCTGGTACCATGTTTTCTGTTTCCTTCAAATTCATCGATTGATTTCGTTCTAATGTAGTTTTTAATTTTCTTGGTTTTTAATTTAATTATGAATGAATAATTACTCGATTTCTGATTCCTGTTACACTGTGTTGTTCTGTGTAGAATTTTACAATTTTGTTTAGTTTGAAAATATGCCACTGATTGTTCTTTCTCGTCAAGGTGCAATACCCTCTAGCTTTGCTCTATTTAATCGGTCTCTACCTTTGCTAGTCAATGAATTTCTGGATACTCATACAGTCTGCCGTATTATTTCCATCAGTCGATAAGAGTTCTCAACTCTTTATCTTTCGGTGGATAAAGCTTTTTACGCCAATACAATACACTAACAAAGCTCGCCGCGCAACTGCAAGGCTAACGGTGGAACGAAAAGCACCTTATGCTACCGTAAAACAGTAATGCATTAACGGTGGGTCAACGGTCACAACGATCGGTCAGCGATTGAGTCTGCATCGAGAGAAGACCCATATGAGTATCACTCATCTAAAAAAGTCTTCCCATCTAAGCTTTGAATTTTATCACCTCTTTTTTTTTTCTGAACCTTTGATGATCAGGTCATCAACATAGACCCCAATTATCAAATTTGAAGTCGAGGTATGCTTTGTGTAGACAACATGCTCCAGAGGGCTCCTTTCCGAGGTTAAGAAACTTCAACCTCTCATCAAGCTTTGCGTTCCATGCTCTTGGGACCTGTTTTAGCCTGTAGAGTGCTTTCTTAAGTCTTAAGACAGAGTTCTTGTGTAGAGCGTCTTCGAAGACTGGTGGTTGGCTTACATATACTTCTTTCTCCAGGTTTCCATTTATAAAGGCTTATTTCACGTCCATGTGGTGGACTTCCCACCTTTTGTGAGCTGCAATGGCCAGTAGAAATCTTATCGTCTCGATTTGAGCCACTGGTGCAATGATTTATTCATACTCGATGCCTTGCCTTTGCCACAAATCTTGCCTTATATTTTAGAATTCTTAATTGTGAGTCCTTTTTCACTTCTGGTCGCTATACACTAACTTGAAATTGTACGAGAAGAAGAATTCTGAAGATCCTCATAGCAAGTTTTTTGTATCCATCAAATTCATCAATTGATTTCGTTTTAAGTAGTTTGGAATTTATGAAAACCTAATAAGCAAACCAAATAGCCTATCGTTTCTCTCTGCGAAAACCCTAGTCCTTTCATCGTGTCGTCGCCAGAGGAGCGACCTTTGCCGGCCTTTCTCTCTCCGGCGACATCCATCCCTCTACCTCCTAATCCTTCCTTCTCCTCACCCTCACCACTTCAATCTTCCTTCTCAACCTCTACCAATCTTTATGCTCAAGCTCCACCTAGAAGAATATCTCTTAACCATTCATCATCTTTTAGGTGGAGCTCTTGCACGAGTGCGGTGGAGTTTTTGGTGGTGGTGGCGGGCTTCTGCGGGCTTGGGTGCGAATATGCTTTTGGGTCATGGGTCGGGGTATGCTGGAGCCATTAATGGTGAAGTCTGGAGTTGCTGGTCTCGGGTTTCGCTCACAGCCGATGTCCGCGGCTCCCGTCTTCTCAACGACGCTTCGGGTTCCGACGACGCCTTCACATCTCCGACGTCGCTTTTGGGTTCTTGACTTGCTGGTCCGTTCTCAAGCCCCACTGATCCGGTGGGATCTGTGGTTGCGTCCCCCCTCCCCTGTTTTCTTCTCTGGTGGTGTTTCGGCGTCACTTCTCTGGCGTCGCCGGCTCGTGCCGCTCCAATTCCCATGGTCCTGTCTGCATCCCCGTCGCGTCGCTTCCTTTTTCCGAGGTTGTGCCGTTTACTTCTCCCAAGCCACACATGCGATGTCTGCCACGCGTGTGGTGCCACATCAATTTCCAGAAAGAGCCCTTCTTCACTCCTTCATGGGCCTCGTCACTTGGGCCTTGTAATGGGTTGGGCTACTTCATCAATGTCAAAAGGATATGTTTTTTAAGCTTATCTTTTAGGGATGAACTAGAATACAAACTATAGTAAGAGTACAAATGTTATAACAACTAATATCCATTAGATGAGTTTCAATCAATAATTTAGATTAATGATACTAATTACTAAATGAAACAAATAGAAAAAAAAAATCAAAAAATGGTATATTGGTATATATATATATATATATATATACCTCGTTTCAGTTTCAGAAACCTACCCTCCATTTTGTCTGCCTCCTTCCCAAATGGATACACGATTCGATGATTCACGACGGAGACGGGATGCGCCACCGAGGTGAGTTCTTCGTCGTCACCCTCGTTACAACCACAAAACTAAATAAAATTAAATAAAATCAATTTACTCAGATTTGAATATACAAACCATAAACAATTTAGGCTAGCTAGTTCAAAATTTACCATGGGAAACTACAATTTCGTCGGAGAGTGCTCCATGCCCACTAGAAAATACTCGTAGTTCGCCAGAATACCGAGGTTCGAGAAGTAATTATTTGAACCGATCCCAGATTCTCGAGAAAATCTACTGGATATCTTTTCTGACGTAGAAACCCGGTCGAGCCAAAGCCGAATAGCCCCCGATTGGCCGATACCTGCGGTAGAGCGTCGGCAAGAGAAACCTAGGTTTTCTCTAGGCGAAAGGATTGAGAGTCGCAGGTTGCAGTGGACAGACATGATACTGAGCTCGAATCAGCCTGTCGAGCTCTTGTTGCGCCGAGGCGAGAATGGGAGTTGGATCAAGGAAAATGTGGCTGAAACGGTGAGGGACGCCGAGGCAGTCGCGGAGCCACAACGAGGCAGCGAGGGTGGCGACGAAGAGCTCATCTCGTCGAGATTACGGTTCAAAAATCGGACGACAGATTGAACCTCATCTCGATGGCCGCATCCTATCTCTGGTTCTCCGAATCACCGTGAATCGTCGTCACTGTGAATCGTCACCACCGTGGATCGTCGACTCTGTATCCATTTGTGAAGGAGGTGATTTGGTTGGGAGTGAGGTGATTTAGGAAGGAGGCGGACTAAATCGAGTAGGGTTTTTGAGGTTATATATATATATATATATATATATATATATATATATATATATATAGACAAATAATACCCTTTTTAACTTTTTTATTTGTTTCATTCACTAAATTATATCATTAATCTAAACTATTGATTGAAATTCATCTAATAGATATTAGATGTTCTAACATTTATATCATAATAGTGGTTTGTATTCTAGTTCATCCCCTTGGTGTTATCATCAAAATGAATTCTTTAATAAAGGTAATTGACAAGTAAACAGAACAGGGCCTATTAATATATTCTTTAATATATCCTGTTTCTATATTAATAGGCGGGTGATCTTTTCAAATTAGGGTACCTTGAGGCGCAAGTCATCTCTCCTGGTCTGGTTTCAAGTCAAGTTTTTTATTTTTCACCCCTTTCAATTTCATTATTAACTCATAAAGTTACTAGAAGTTGCATTAGTACCTAAGGTCTTGGCCACAACATCTTAAATGGGTCCCTCTAAGGCCAAAAAGAGCCAATACAGAGCGTGACCATTTTTATGATCTCCTTAGCAAGTTGGACATCGTTCATGTTCATTAGTTTTTTATCAATAAGAAATAATTTTACTACGAGAATTATAGATATAAAAGAAATGAAAATCATCCATTTTCAGTTACAAATCGAAAAACTCTCCCCATCAATCTGTATCCCCCGCACCTCGGACAGGCTTTAGTGCTCGAAAACTTTTCGTGAGTGAAGGACTCTATGCCCTAAGTCCAGAGTAGCCTTGGATTTCCCCACGCACGGGGTTAAGAATTCTTGGATTTCCCTTCCACTGTCAACATTTTCGTTCGGATCCTCCCTTAACGCCTCTGAGAGCAACTTTTGAGAAGCTTTGCTGCCCCAGTTCCTCCTAAGAGCCTATGCCACCCTACGAGCAGTGATTTTCGGGAGTTTTCCAATCCCTAACTTCCTCAACTGGCGTGATTAAGAAAGGCTAGTATTCGAGATCGATCCCTCCGAGGAACCAGCTTGTTTCTCCAACACCTCATGAGGAGAGCATGCTTCCTCCGATTGGGCACCTTGGATCCGTAAAAAATTTGGTCTGATTACTGCTAGAGGTTCCACCGTAGCTGGATCCTCTGAGTTCTCTGGCTCCTTTACTGGGTTAGGAGCAAACCCTAAGTTTCCTTTGACTTGTTAATGTACCCACTCATGCTTAGCAGTCGATTCAACAACCTCGTAAAACCCACTCTCTCTCTTTCGTGGCTAGGTTTAGCAAAATAGTATCCGTGAAATTGATAACAACCCTCGACCCCGACTGGCACCGCAGTTCCGTCTACCCTGAGCACAAACCCTTAAACTTGTGATGGTACTATACCAAATCTCGTAGCCGGAAAACGAATATCTTGTGACTCAATGCTGGCAGATTGGTCAAGATCGCTCCCTGGCCCTGGCGCTTAGAATAGACTGCATCATGCACTATTGTAAGCATCTCAGAAACCTATTCTTTGTAACCCGACCCAACTTCTCCTCGAACCCGACCGCACATGTCGACATCCACGCGTTCCACCTGATGGGCCGAGAAGCGCGCACGCACCGCACGCACCTCAAGGCTTCGCGCACCAGACGCGGTCGGTATCCAGTACAGTTATATTCCTGCCAAAATTCGGGTCGAATCCACAAGAACCAAATATGGGTCTTATGGTTAGACATTTTATGCCCTCTTTCCCAACACGAACACAAAATAAAATAAAAAACACATTATTTTTGGGGTTTTTGATTCAATTGGTAACTAAATAAGTGCAAAAGAATAAAGCGGAGCGATTCACACAAGAAGTCGAACAACCTAGGGCACTAAACCAACAACTCTCTAATAATTAACCAATAATTGAGTCTTAAGCATGCAATTCGTCTGACCTATTTTTTGATTACTCTACCAGTATCTCCACATTAGGTGGAGCCTAATTAACTCTGGTCATGTGATTCCACGATTTTTAGCACACGTACACAATGCCAATCTATGCACATGCGTTATGATCCCGCAAACTCACGACCCTAAGCTAACCGCATTACAAACAACAATATTCGAACCAAGAGAAAGACTCTATAAGATCGATCTCTCGCAATTTATTTAGGTCAACTCCCAACCCCACCTCTCAGCTAGGAATGACAACGGGCCGGGTTTGGGTCGGATTCGGCCTAACCCGGACCCGCTAACTGCCAAAGGGCACCCGACCCGTAAAAAACCCGGTCAGATTGAGCCGGTGCCCGTCCCGGTGTAAACCCGTCGGGTGCGGGTGAAACCCGTAACCCAAGACCCAACCCGAGGCCATAACAATAACATTTCAACCACCCACTTCTAAAACTGAACGGATACACAGCTTTTCTCATTTCATTTTTCAATGACAGAAAAAGATCATTTACATTAATTTAAGTTGCGAATCCCAATAACCTTTGTAGAAGAAACTCGAATCGGATGATCTGACACACAGATCCACTAAAAACCATACAAACTTAAGGTATCAACATAACCAAACAACAAATCATCATACAAATCAAGATCCAGATCAGATCAGACCACAAAGCAGATTCATCAAATCAAGTCAACAATATTCGAACATAGACATCGACTCCAGGAAACCGACCTCTTGACCCTATTTAAATCTATTCTCCACCACACCTCTTGGCGATGGTCTCGAATTCAAGTTATGAACATTAAACGGTCAATTCAACATTCATATAGTAAGCATAAGGCAGAGAAAATTCAGCATGCATCGAATAACTAAAAATCAAACTTGTTATAACTTAAGTCATCATAAGGTTCAGCAAATCACGGTGCTTACAAGGGATTTCATCATTTTACAAAATGGTTCAAGAAGAGAAGATGGAACAATCAAACCCTAAACTTCCGGATGGAGTTGGAAAATCATGTGATCTTCAACGGTTGCTCATGATAAATCCATGTTTCCTTGTTTCATTCACTGCATCTGATAGGCGTAGAAATCGCACCAGAGGATGATAAGGAATAGTGCAATGTGTAATATTTGCCTACTCCTTTTATATACACTATTGATTGAGAGAACGACTGATTGAATTTAAAATTGATTTTTTTTTTGAGAAAAAGAAATGATTTCATTAAGGTGAAGAAATGTCTGACAATACAATACTAGTTATCGTACCTGGTACGTCAGCACTGTTAAACTCAATATCATGAATTGAAAAAACGTTAGTGGCTAAATGATGAGCTAGGTTATTACTTGATCTAGGAGTAAAGAAAAATAAAGTATTTACAAAGTTGTTTCAATATAATTTTCTGTCTCTTATTATTGACCTATGGGAGAGATGGGAGTGGTCTGGAAAATAAGATGAGAGGATTTTTGATCTACGTGTTCTCAAAAAGAAAATTAGGCCACAGAAAAGCGAATGAAACCATGTGAGACTCAACGCCGGCCCAAGATTAAGGCAAAAAGGCCATCGCTTTAGGCCCACACTTTTATAAGGCCCCTAATTTGTGTAGCTCAAATGGCCTTAATAATACAAATAAACTTCAAAACATGTGTATCGACCCAAATCTTCTTTAAATTCCCACATTTATGGGCCCATGATATATGTTCATTATTTAAAAAAAACATGTTTTGGATACACAGGTTCCTTTCGTTTTTACAGTATTTTTGCTTTGAGGAAAAATCGAACCTATGCCGTCAAACCCTCTTTCCGCCTGCACCGTTGAAACTTGAAAGTAATGGATTTTTAACGTAGAGGGGTCATAGGGTTCGAATACTGGTTGAAAGTAACCTTTTAAAAAATCATTAACTCATCTACGTTAAGGATGGTAAAAAAATTTAACCCAATGCATCCGTCCCTATCGTAACGGTTGAAACTCGAAAACTTTTAACACTAACTAATTTATATCTAAATATTAATAATGTTCAATATAAAAAAAAATAAATTTATTTATATATTATAGGTTTATAAATTTTTTGAATATTATAAAACTACTTTATATATTATTTTTTTAAATTCCTATTAAAAAACCAATGAACAGTAAAATGGGTGTGAATCAATGTGTTGTAGTTGGCTCAGTTGGTCAAGGCGCAAAGAGAGTTTCATGGCATGAGTCAATTGCTAAAATTCAGAAAATAATTCTTTCTCCAATCAGGTAGTGACATGTGGCAGTACTTAAATTAATTTTGCGTAAAAAATTATTTTAAAAATTAAAAATCGATGTTTAAAAACAGTTTTTCAGTTTTGAATACCATAACTTTCTCATACGAGTTTCATTTCAGACTTATAGTATAGCAAATTAAAGAGAAGAAGGTCAACAATTTTGAAGAAGAAGTTTTTGTCTATATATTATTAATAATTAATTTAATTTAACTTGACAAATAATTATTACCATAAATATTAATAATATAAATAATTAATTATTATTTCAAAAGATCGTAAAAAATTTGTTGTCGTTAGATGATATTTTGGACAAAAACTTCTTTCTTCGGAATTGTTGATCTTATGATTCTCTTCGACGTGATAAACTATGAGTCCGAAACAGAGCTTCTATGAGAGAGTTATGTCATTCGGAAGTTTTGATGTATTATCAATAATTAAATATATCATTAATAATAATTATTAATTATTAAAATTATGTTATAAAAAAATTTCTTCAAAGCGTTAATCTTTCGATTCTCTTCGATTTGATATACTATGAGCTCGAATTGGAGTTCGCATGAGAGAGTTATGTCATTTGAAAGTTTCAATAATTTTTTAAATATAGGGGTATTTTCGTCATTTCCAAAAAAATTAACAGAATTTTCAAAAATTGTTAATGGAGTTGGTCATTGATCTTTCGATTCTCTTTGATTTGATATACTCTTAGCCCAAAATGAACCTCGTATGAGAGAGTTATGTCATTTGAAAATTTCAATAATTTTTTAAATATAAGGGCATTTTCGTCATATTCAGAAAAATTAACAGAGTTAGGCTAAGTGGTACTTTAGGAAACTTAGGGGGCTGTGAGTTAGCCTATTTTTTTCGGGGGATGTAAGTGAAATTTCTAGAAACCTAGGTGGAGGTAAGTGGAATTATCCCTTTTTTGTTTGAGATTGGGCCACCTATTCTAGCCTCTACCGTAATCCACACCCGGCCCGGCCCAATCGAAGTCAACATATCCCACCCACCTATAAACTACTTTCCCGCGAAAGCACCCCACAAAACTCCCGCATGGGCTCGAACCCCGGCCGAGACCGTGGAAGAGCACGTACTGCGACATAATAATTGTGATATATAATAACATCCAAAACGTACACGACTTATAATAATAATCTATATAGTTTTAATTAGTGTTATAGATATCTCTGCGACGGGTCGATATATCGGTGATATATCGATTTTTACAAGTTTTTCGAGACGAAACGGCCGATATCGGTAAAAATACCGGTCAAACCCGGTTAACTCAACAAAATTCAAATTAATTCTGGTCTAATTTGAAGTAAGGTAATTAATTATGGTCTACTCCAACTTAAATAAAATATTTCGGTCTTTTCCGATCTAATCCGGTCTTATTCGGTCCATCTAATTAAATTTTAGTTTGGAATTTGGGCTAATAAATAACAAATAAAATGTCAAACCCCCATTCATTCATCTCTTTCAATTTTATTTTTGAAATTTGAGTTTATTGACAAGTTTGAAATTAAAAATATTAAATATCATTCATTTTGTTTTTAATGAATAATATATATATATATATATATATATATGTAACTATTTATTTATTACAAATATCGTTTTGTTGCGATTTTTTCGTCAAGTTGCACATTGTCACATCTCTTTCTTTATCAGCGGGTTGATATATCCTCGCAATCTGTTCTTTTAACCTTGGTTTCAACTAATAGTTTTTTTTCAATCTTCATTGCTCGTAATTTTATAAATAAGTATCTTTAACTTAGTAAGAGAAAAATAAATTATCAAAACACTATAAAATTATCACACTATTAAATGCAAAGAGTTATCATATGTTTCTCTCCAGTAAAATGTATTTAAAGTATCATAATATATTAATCATGAAATATAAATCTTGATTAAAATTTTTAAATAACTCTAAAACTATAATAAATTATTAAATAAGGCACTATCAAATTATCACAATGATTTCTTTTTATAATTTTCTCACAATAAAATATATTTTGAGTATTAATAAAATATTAATTGAAAAACAAAAATCTTAATTTGTTTTGAAGATAAAACAAAAATCTTACTTAAACATACATAAAAAATTATTTAATTATCAAATTGATTAAAAAATTCTAACTGATATATAGATTATTTTCTTACATTTTAACTTGTGTTAATTTCTTCACAAATTTAGATCTTCTTTTGGTATTTGCAATCCTTATTTAATCTACCATCAAACTGAAAATATCATGTTTAATCTACCATCCTTATTTAATCTACCATCAAGAGGTTTATCATCCAATTGTGATGTTTATAACCTAATCTATATAATATTAAAAGATTTAATTTTATAAAATAAATTACAACTATTTTGAATTTTTTAATCAATTGTTTTTAATTATATTTATACTTTGATCTAAAAATGATCAATAAATAAATATTTTAATTAATGGTAGTTTGCCAATTAATGAATTCTGGACATCAAAATGTTATACTTTTGTGTATGTGATTGTGTGATGTAGTGATTCAGTATAGTTTAATATCCCTACATGATCTGTGGATAAAGCAAACAAAAAAACCTAAAACTGACAATACAATGATTCCACAACCTCATGAAAAATTATAAAATCCTCAAATCTTCCCCTACATCACCATCTGATTTTGTCATAAATATTTTACAGAGAGCTTTTCAGTCAATATTGTGTTTTGTCATGAATGCAAGGTTGTACATGTACTTTTATCCACTTCCTACCTTTGTAATAAACAAAAAAAAAATAAGATGCTACCTATTTTAATATTTATTTTTTGAATGATACAGCATGCATGTTATTCTAAATCACAGAAGATACATGATAATCATCCTGAAAAACAAATTTTTTTACAAGATAACGGGTGACTTCATCTATTCATTTACTGCTTAGCATAATAAATCTTTACATCAGTTATTTGAGTTAATCAAACCTGCAATTATGAATAATGACATATACCACAGATAAATATGAACAATGCTGTTTACCATCTGAACAACCTCCAAATTATTCGATCATATTGTTAAATATGTCCGCCCTTCACATTTATCCAAGAAAGATTTTATTATTAATATTAAACCCAACCCTAACCCAAGTGTAGATTAACATGTTTTTAATATAATTTTTAATTTTATTAACAATGATATGTTTGTTTAATGTTTTCAAATAATTATTATAAAATATAATAGAATATAAAATACCACACCTGAGCTATTGGATGTAATAAGAAAAGTTAGAGATGAGCTCCAAATAGACTTGAACTTTAAAGGAAAACAGACAACTATTGAATCATATTTCAATAGAGTGTAATATATTTTTTTCAGTTTCTATGAATTATTAATTTATGATTTTCTTGGGGCCGAAAATTATAAAGGGATCTCCCGAAAAATTATTATCTTATTATTTTATCGAGTTTTTCAATTTTTTACATTGGCCCAAGTCAGGATCGGACAAATTTAATATTTTAGAGAGTTTATTAATTTTTCGAGTATTAATTTAAAAAGTTTCTATTGTATATCTCATAATCACATTCATTTTACGTTACATTAAAACAATAAATTAATTAACATGTTATAAAACCTTAATCCGCCACAAAAGAAGCTATAATAGTTTGTTTATGTTTTGTTTTATGCTTCTCATATATGTATGTACTCATCAGTTAATATGCAAACAAGAGAGAATGAGTGCATTTTAGGGAATAAAATAATAAATAAGCCATACAAATATATATATGTTTTTTACAAGTTAGTGTCTTGTGTATAAATCTTTTGACCAGCTAGTTATGTGAAAGAATTCAAAATTTACATGTTTGTGTTTTTTTGCAGTTTAGAGTATGAAATTGATGTCTGAGATCACTTGAAATCTTTATTCATTTCCCTACATTTGGTGTTTTATCTCTTGTGATGTATCTACATGGTTACATGATATGTGATAACATAATAACCATCTTTTTTCTTGTGTTGTACTATAACATGCTGCATGAGAAAAGATTGGATGGATACACATTAACTATGATCTCTACTCTTTCTCAATTTCAAATCTCTCTGTCTGAGAGATCACCTCCCATTTTCTTTGCTGCAAAAAAGCTCATTCCTTACACTTTGGTTCACACACTCCTCGCCAGGTTGGTTTTCCATTTCTATCTTAAAAACTCCACTTCTTTCTCTTCTTTGATTTTAGTTTTAGGTTTAATTTTAGCCAAAATATCTTTTTTGCTTCATATTTACATTGTTTCTTTACATGTGTGATCTATAGTTTCTAAAGAAATTTTTATATATAAAGATTTAGATAAAAACTAGAAACTAAAAATATATATAGATATCCATTCTCGTTTTTAGTATATATAATTTTCACTAAAAACTAGAATTTTCAAAATATTTTTGTATGTAGTTTTTTTTTTGTAAGAACCTAAATTTTAAATATATAAAAAAGATATTTTTAATATTTTTAATTTTTAGTTTGCAATTTTAATTTGAATAATATTTTATAAATAATAAATAATAGCATATGCCATATATTAAATACGAACATCACCATTTACAGGTCTAATGCCCCCAAATTATCAGATTCTATTGATTAAGAACTTACATCTCCTCCAAAAATTTTAATATAATGGTAATCTCATTATATGTTTACTAAAAGTTTTAAATGCTTATAAATAAAGTGTAGTTTCTTTCCTTAATAATATAAATAAAAGTGTAGTTTATTTCTTCACCAACCAAATGCTTGAAAGGCATAAATCTATTATCAGGGCCGGCCCAAGCATAAGATAAGAAAGGCCTTTACTTTGGGCTCATACTTGTATAAGGCCTCACATTTTATTATAAAGATCTGTTATAACTTTAAGACCACTAATAATAACATGAACCTTCAAACATATACATAATTAGCCCATATTCTAATTTTGTTTTAAAACGTTTATGGGTCTGTGACATGTTCATTTCTTTTAACAAACGAGTTTAATTAAAATTGGGTTACATAAGTTTTGTTTACAACATTTATTTATTATTTTAGGTTTAGTTTTCATAGAGTACATAGCTAAAGAATTACTAAAATACTTTTTATCAGAGAAACAACCATTACATAATTTCTTTTAACTTTGTACGCGAGATTTACATATATGATTGGTACACCCATATTTATGGATTTAGTTCACTGTATTATAAACATAAAAGAAATGCCATAAATAGTCTATTAGTTACAATATAAATGCGTCAATTTTATTTACATTCATTTTATTTGATACTGTTTATATGTAATATGCTTATATTTATTTTATATATTTTCATAATATGAGTTGAGGTTTGCAGTACTATTCGGTTGTAATCGAATTCAAATTTAATTATTTAGCTGAGTTATTTTACTTTGTATAATTAATTTGCTAATGTTTCTTATTATTTATTATTTACTTACTGAAATGAAATTTAAATAAATTAAAATGTATATATATATATATATACACATATATATCCATTGTTTTAATAAACATAATTTTCCTTTGTACTTAAAATTTTCAAAATATAGATTTCAAATATTTTTAAAACATTTATGTTTAACTTTACAATTTTAATTTGAATAATATTTTCCTTTAGAGTTCATGTTAAGAAAAAACAATTTCTCCATATTTAATTCAATTGTAAAAGGTCAATCACAGAAACATAAAATTATGCATGAATTGGTCTAATAATATTTTGGTCATGTTTAATTTGTTTTGATTATTAAATGTGAAATGTTATATTGTGAACCTTTTATTTTTGACGAAGGGACCATGAGTAAATTGGGCGTCACGCACAACTTTAATATAACTGCTGATGATTTTAGCTACAGAGCTATGATTCAAACTATAAGCGATCAAGTAACACAAGCAGGGCCATCTCAACGTTTGTTGGGGCCTAAAGCAAAAAATCTAAATAGGGCCTTTTATTTTTTCATATAAAATAAGATAATACTTCAACAATTTTGTTAAGTAGAAAAAAGGTTACACTAGTAGGGGACATAAAACTCTTACTCATTTACTCTAAATAAATAGTACAAAATCGACAAATGTAATATGAAGTTTTCATTTTCAGCGTCCAATCTTGCTTTATGGTTGCATGTAGATAACTTCTCAGCTCCTCCATAAAACCTGAAAATTTAAAATGATCATCGATGGCTCATATAAAATTTATTCTCCGAGCTTTCATAGAAGCAAAATCTTTTATCAGTGTTTCATGATCAATTTCCTTCAACATGTCATTCTCAATGGATAACATGACCAATCCATTCAACATTTGTTGCGACATTATTGACCTCAAGTAATTTTTTATCAACTTTAGTTTTGAAAAACTTCTCTCTGCAGATGCAAGTCATTGGAATAGTTAACATCACCCTGAATGCAATATAAGCATTTGGAAAAGAATTAAGTTTTTTGATATAATTAAGTATGTCAACTGAAGTACAATTTTCAACCGGCATACAATTTCTTAAAACTCTTAATTCGAGAAACAAATCCGAGCCATCAATATCAGAACTGTTGTTGTGTTGTAAAACCTTTTCAAGATTGAGACACCTTTCTTTCAAACAAGTTTCATCAAGAGATTTTAGTTTTTGAAAAGTAAATAAGAATCCAAAATTATTTTCATAAATTTTGAATTGATCAAATCTACTTTTAAGGGATGAAATTGCATGATCTACTAGATATAGAAAATAATCAGTTCTAAACAATTCTTGAGGGGATTTCAAAGTTTCATTCTCATCAAATCGTTTATTTCTGCGGATTATTCGTTTCTCACGAAAACTAACATCCACATTCATCTTAAGAGCAATTTCCCTTGCAGAAGTCATGACATTTTCAAACCCATTTACCCTGTATGATTCAAAAAAATGAATGAGACCTTTGAGTTGTTCTATGGCATCATCAATGCACATATCTTTTGATTGTAGATTCTTGCTTACTAAGTTAACAGAAAACAAGATATCATGCCAAATATTCATTCCAAATAAAAACTCGAAGTTCCCAAGCTCGTATGTTGCTAAACATCCTGCCTCACTTTTAATTTTTGGATCATCACTAACATCAGATAATGTCAACAATGCATCTCTTAATTGAGGAGCTTGAACTCTTACCGCTTTAACACTTTCAATGCGACTTTCCCAACGTGTCTGAGATAACGACTTAAGAGTAAGACTTGGGATATGATCTTTCAAAATTTTTCATCTCTTTGTTGACGATGAAAACAGTGAGTATATGCGTTGCAACACTCCAAAAAATGAAGTAGCTTTAACACAAGAATTAGCCATGTCACAAATAACTAGATTGAGACTATGACAACCACATGAAGTGTAAAATGCTCTAGAATTAATATCTAAAAATCTCTTTTGCACTCCTTGGTGCTTCCCTTTCATATTAGACCCATTGTCATACCCTTGTCCCCTTAAGTCATCAAAATTCAATTCGATTTGCTTCATTTCCTCAACAATAGTATCAAAAAGTTCTTTACCAGTCGTATCATTCACTTCCAAAAATCCCAAAAAGTACTCTATCACTTTAACAGAAGTTGATGCAAGATCTAGACATCTTATCACAATAGTCATTTGTTCCTTATGACTTATGTCTGGAGTACAGTCAAGTATAATTGAAAAATATTTAGTATTATTGACTATTTTCACAATTTTTTTCTTAATGTCACTTGCTAATAAATTTATCAGCTCGTTTTGAATATTATGCCCAAGGTAATGATTATGAATATAATTATTTTTTATTCTACGGATATGTTCATGCATGACAGGATCAAACTCTGCTATCATCTCAACTAAACTTAAAAAATTACCATTGCTTTCTTCATAAATTTTCTCATTTGTCCCGCGAAAAGCTAAGTTATTTTTTCCAAGAGTTTTGACAATAGCAATTATTCTAACAAGAACATTTTTCCAATGTTCTTTATCTTTGTTTATTCGTTCTTGGATATGCTTATCAATTGTTCTATTTTTACACAATCTAGCATCCAAATCTATCCATGCACCCATATTAGAAATATGCTCGTTACTTACTTCATGTTTCTTCAGTTTGGAATAGAGATTTCTCCAATCGTTGGTACCTTCATTTGCCAACCTGCTAATATATGGAGTATTATTAAATAATTTGCAACAAAAACAAAATACTCTATCCAAATCCTTAGAGTAAACTAACCATTTCCTTTCATATTTTTCTCCATTCGCTAACTTTTGAATATAAAATGATGGAGAAAAATGTCTAGAAATTTCATCCTTTGGAAAATCTATATCACTTAATAGGACCCTTCTCGACTAACAAGTCTCTCAAAGCATTATTCATATTTGTCCATTGACTTGGATCATAAATATTATCAGGCAACAAATCTTGAATGGGAGTATTAGGAACATTATGAGTATGTTGGGTGTCTTCTAATACTCCTTGATCTAATGAACAATTACCAACTTTATCTTTCTTTGTGGTTGTTATAAACTTATCCAAAGCTCCCCTTTGTGATTCTACTAGAGCTTCAATTTTTTTTCTTTTTTTTAGTTTGGTGTAACCAGATTCAGGTTTTTTACTTGACATTGGTGATGAATTATCTAAATAAACAATATATGATAGTTTACACAATACAAGTTAGAATGATAGAACCTGAGAAGGTTGCAATTCTTTCTTAGAACACTAGATTTCCAATAATTAACCTGTAAATAAAAATGAAAGCACAACAAAATTTAGAATATCAACATCAATAAAAGTAATAGCATTATTCAATCAAAATTGTTACACCAAAATTAAAAACTCAACATGTAGCACAAATAATAATTCGAGAACATAACTTGACCAGTTTGAGTTCATTCAAAAATTTATGTACTTCGAAAAACTAAATCGGTGTTACATTTTTTTATATATTTAAATTTCCTAAGCCGACCCTAACAATTCACTTAGAATCAAGCCCTGCCCTATAGTAAAGCATTTAAACCAAATACGTTAGGCCCAAAAAATAAAGTGCGCAAACCAAGTTTTGAGTTAGCACTTCATAAAACAAACAATACACGCTATTCGCAATGCCTATTCAACAAGAACTTACCAAAACATGGAATATAGAATAAGATATATGACATATGAATCATGTGTCTGCAAAAAATAAATTTACAGCAACAATGTTGGCATAAAGGTTTACGCTAAGAATTTATTCTAATGGCCCTCTACTTCTTCAAAAAAATTAGTTGCAGTAGTCATCATATCAAAACAATCATCACTGGAAAAGAAAACTAAGCAACAATATACATAACATTTTAAATAATTACAATAAATTAAAAGACTAAGAGCTATTTAATTATTTTTCCTTATCCTAGACAGTAAGAATTATACATGCTGATAAAAAAATATATATGAATAATGAATTATACAACAAACAAATTAAAAAACATAAGGCTGACTAGAAACTAGAAATTGATGGAATGATTTTGAACGGTAACTAGAAACTACGCCTAATTATTTCAGTGAATAAATTAACTTTATAAAGCATTTTAATGACACTAACAGAAAGTTCATTTTACTATCTAAGAATATGCAAGGAAAAAACATAAAATTAAAAGTTTGCTGGACACTCACCGAATTGAAGAATGACCGATGCGCAATTCAGGATTTGTGGTCGCAGATTTGAGCCGATTCCAAGAAAAACAGGTTCGATTCGATTCAGCAAAATATTTTTTACCCAAACAGATGAACTGATTTCATATGAATATATTAGAACAGTAGGATGAGAACTTGAAAAATATGGGATCAGATTGATGAATTTATAGGATGCGCAAATATGATTTTTGAACGTTAGAAAGAAGATATTGAGGTGATTCCCTTGTCGATTCATTTTCGATCTATGATAAACTCTACGAGTAGGAGAAAAGGAAAAAAATGGTGACAAAATTAAAATCAAAGGGAAGAAGAAGGGAAATCGACGCTCGCGTGGGAACTGGGAAGGAATTGGAATCGGCGAGCACAAAAATAGAGGCGATAATATCAATAGGGTTTGAAATTAATAAAATACATTTGGTTTGGGCTGCTGATCCAAAAAAAACATTTGGTTTGGGCCTTTATCTTTGAAATCGGGCCTCCATATTTACATATAAAAGGGCCTCTTTTTTTTCGGGCTTAACGCATTTGCTTTAAATGCTTTATTATAGGGCCGGGCCTGAACACGGGTAAATGAAGAGCAAAAATGGGGGATATCTGTGCTTGCCAAATTCAATGAGAACTATGTCGACATTCAACTCTCTTTAGAAGATCGACACATTTTAATGCGCAAAAGACTGACCGACGTTTACTTCATAGCGTATGCAAAAGGAAGAAACGGAGTCACCGAAAGGACATGGTACGCGCTTCCGGAAGATGTCTCGCGTGGAGCTCCTCCCCACAAGAGTATAAAACTCACAGTTCCTCTACGGTTCACGAGCAACTACTGTGGTGGACCATGTTCCATTGGCGCTTCTGAACTCTTGGGCTCAAACTTAGGGTTAGAAGTTATTAGGAATGCAATCGAGAGCATTCTGCGATACAAGCCTAATATATCCCCTACCTTCACAGAAGCAGCCGATGGGTGTCTAACTCTAGCCATTATGATTGCAGAAGGAACAAGAATTGGGTATTTAAGCGAAAAGACTGCATGGCAATGGAGCGTTGGCTGTACATTAGATGGTGTGGATATTGATCTTATTCATGCTTGGGACAAGGTCTCCAATTTCGTTAGGCAGCACAAGGAAAGTGAAGAACCGGCCAACCATGAATGGAAGAATTTACTGAATGACTGTGGGACACTTCAAATAAGCAATGCTTATACTGTGTTAAAAAGAGCGAAAAAGAAAGAAGAGTACAAGCCAAGATCCAAGGGTCAATGGAAAGGAAAGAAGTTGGCATGAAGAAGATTAATATCTGACTTGCATTCTAGATAAATAGAGGTAGAATATGAAAGCTATCGGTATCATGACTTTTTCTCCTAATCTTTATTAGCTTTAATGTTTTTATCTGTTTCGGTTGTTAATTGGATAACTATCTGTGTGACACTCTTGATGTTATTTATTGCTATGTTATAGTTTTTATCTGTGCTTTTATCGGTTTTACATGTCAATTTGCAGTTGTATATGTTTGGTTTATGTAAATGGTGCCAACGATATGGATATATATGCTATACTGATGATCAATTCAAACTGTCCAACAAATTTCTGATATGAATAATCTGTAACAGAAGGCAAACTGGAAATGCTTTCGTGAGACTGATTGGGAAACAAGTATTATTCGAGACATTCTATCATTATTTTAATGATGGCGTACCTCTTTCGTCCATCGATTCTATTAAATGGGTAAATGGCAGCACACCTTTAAGGGACACCGTCGTTGTAACCACAGTCTACTACATAGCTATTTCACTGCAAAGATGATATATGCCCCAAATTCAGGTTGAGCGGTTATAATCAACGGGGAGGCATGAAAATGAATTGGAGAAGCAGCTACAGTGAAGAAGAGTTGTGTACCAGCAGGAACGTCGAGGTCCCCTAGCTTAATATTTTTGTATACTTGCCTCATCATCATCACAACCGGAGGGTAAAGTAGAAAGGTTTCATTGAGTATCATGTGAATCTGCGCAGATAAAAAAACCTCCAAGGTAAGCATTTAACAATAAATAGTTAGAAAAGACGTCACTATGGTTGTAAAAACAACCAAGACTGCATTTACAACAACTATGATCTCAATAAATTATGTGAAAACACTTGTAGTCTCATGTCGAAAAGATATGGATCTATTCACCATTAAATAAGCATTTGGGTATAGTTTAATCTTTTAGTTGGGTCGACTAAACTTTAGGTCCTCAGAAGCAATCCAAATTAGAAGGCAAAGACATGATGGATTGTCAAGTGTTTGTTTGTCATGAATGAATCTAAAGTGACCACCGCCACGGAAAAATCAATTGAATCAATTGAATCATTTTTTAGCCAAGCATTGGGGCCAAAAGGATTAGCAATGTCTACCTATGAAAAAGAAATGATGGCTATGGTCACTGGTGTGCACAAGTTCAGGCAATATCTGTATAATCATCCTTTCATCATAAGGACTGATCAACAAAACCTGAAATTCTTAATGGAACAGAAACTCACTACTGCCTTTCAACATAAGTGGATTGCAAAACTCATGGGCTTATCATACCAAGTGGAATACAAAAAGGGAAGAGAAAATATAGTGGCTGATGCACTATCTAGGGTTGATCATGAAGATGAAGTCACATTGCAAGCCTTGTCAATGATGGTTCCAGTATGGATGCAAGAAATTTTAGATAGTTATCAAGAAGACCAGGAGGTAGAGCAGCTGATACTACAGTTAACCATGGCTCCAGATTCCTTACAAGGGCATGAGATCAGACAAGGAATGGTAATAGTCAATGACATGATTTATTTGGGGCAAGGAAACGAGGCAAGAAAAAGAATTATGGAAGTGGCTCACAATTCCACACTAGGAGGACACTCAGGAGTAAGAGCAACCACACAGAGAATCAAATCCAAGTTTTATTGGCCATGTATGGACAAGGATATTCAAGTTTTCGTGCAAGAGTGTGATACTTGCCAAAGATGTAAGGCAGAACATGTAATGTACCCTGGGCTGCTCCAACCCATTCCAACATCTGGTAGTCCCTGGAAAGACATCTCTATGGACTTCATTGAAGGTCTTCCCAAGTCTTCATGAGCTAAGTGCATTCTAGTGGTGGTGGACAGGTTTACAAAGTATGCTCATTTTATTGCTCTTCAACATCCCTTCTCTGCTTCACAGGTAGCATCTGTATATTTTGAACAAGTATTTAAATTACATGGGCTACCTGAAACTATAATATCCGATAGGGACAAGATTTTTGTGAGTGAATTTTGGAAGGAGTTATTCAAGAAGTTGGACACAGACCTTAAGTACTCTTCTGCCTACCATCCTCAAACTGATGGCCAGACAGAGAGAGTGAATCAATGTCTAGAAGGATATTTGAGAAACATGACTCACCAATTCCCAAAAAAATGGTCTCACTGGCTGTATTTTGCTGAATTTTGGTATAACAGCTCCTTCCATACTGCATTGAAGATGACTCCTTTTGAGGCATTGTATGGGTACAAACCTCCAGTTCTGGGAATTACTGACTACGGCACCAAAGTAGCTGCTATGGAGACTTATCTGAAACAAAAAAAACTACTACTTGAGCTTCTAAAAGAGAATTTGAATACGGCCAAGGAAAGAATGAAGTTTTTTGCAGATCAGAAGAGAACTGAGAGGGTATTTCAAGTGGGAGACTGGGTGTACTTGAGGCTCCAACCCTACAGGCTCAACGTGCAAGACGGTTCTGGTGTAGAGCAGGCAGTGGGTTGAGGTATGTGAGGGAAGAGGGTATAAATTGGTAGCGATGGCTCTTAGGGTTGATGATTTTTGATGTATTGTGTTTTGGCCTCTCTGAGGATTTGCTCAATTAGGGTTCCTTGCCCTCTTTGGGATTTATCATTTATAATACAAAAAAATTGGTATCGCTTGCAATCGATCCGATCGATTCGTTTTGTGTTTGATCGTTCTGTTATCTATTGATATCCTGTCATCTGGTATCAGAGCTATCGATCCCGTGAACGATGGTGAAAGGTGATGAGCTACCAAAGAAAAACGAAGCCGCTATAGTTGAATTGCAGAAGACGGTGGATTCACTCCGAATTGAGATGCAAGGATCGGAGGAGCGCCTCAAGGCTGGTATCAATCAGGCGCTGGGTGGGGTTCAGCAGGACATGGGTGAGATGCGGGGCGTTTTTTTGGATGTAGTTGATCGGCTAGCTGCGTGCACATCTCTTGCCGTCAAATTCCTGACATGTTATCTAGCCCCGCATTGTGATATTTCTGAGAATCAATTGCCCGACAGAGTTATCGAACTCCAAAAACAACGGCGAAAGCCACCAAGAAAACGACTCCAGACTCACACGACACCCTAAACCCAATTACACCGGTCTAACTAAAAAATATCCAACAAATATTCACAAAAGTTGAAGTTCCTCACATTGGGGATCAATTCGCCCAATACGTGGCTTCCACCATCTTCCGGTCTCTTTTTCTCGTACAATCTATATACATAACAAAAAATTATAAATCAAACTATGTTTATGCAATTAAGGTGGAGTAACAAACATTAAGGTATCAATAAATGATGTAGTTCAAATTGTGCTCTACTTACTATCATGCATGTTCATGAATAACGGAATTATGTATGGATGTGTATTAGTGCAAATCTTAATGTACTGTAGGGGAGATGATTATGTAGTTTCCAGTTATATCAAACAAATTAAATAAATGTAAAATCAATATTTACCTCAATTTGTCTTCCTCTCCACATCAATCTTTCCACCTCCTTTTCTTCATCTCCACTTATTAACTAACAACTGCGACAAGTTGTAACGTGTGAACAAAATTGAAAATTGATAATCCTTTCCTGCAAAACAGAATGTCAGAGACAGTGTCCAGAAATTGACAATCCTTCCCTGCAAAACAGAATGTCAGAGAAAATTATTTGCAGCTGTGTAGTATTTTTTTTATGCAACAATAGCTATCTTCAACATAAATTATTAAAAAGCAAAATTGAGGTATGATCTTCCCTTTTCAAAAGAGGTGAGAAAATGTTCTCTTATCCTATACTAGTAACAAAATAAATAAATAACTTTTCACTTTCAAATTACCCTATGTCCAATTTACACCATCCCATTAAAAGAGATCAGGTTTATATTTTTTATTTCGAGCACCAATTTTGTTGAGAACATGTTCACTACTAGCATCCAAAACTATCCTATGCCCAAAAAATCAGTTGATTGACTTTATTTTTTATCCAAGAGGCGAGAGTTAAATAGTAACATAAAGGAAATTTGAAATCCTTGAATAGTTTAATCCATCTATAGATTAAATTTAACATAAAGTAATCCATCTATAGATTGATATTTAAATTCGTGATCTAACACAAGTTTCAGCACATTACATATGAACCCTAACTGCAAAAAGATGGATAATGTATAAAGCCTAAAATATAAATTAAAAGTATGTTCTTCAGAACTTGAGGACATCCTCCTTCCTCGTGCTCCGAGACACCAAAACGAAACTTTGAAATGGGATACTCCAATTTGATGCAATCTAGACCTAAATGATATGTAAACAAAATCATATGTTACTCATTATCATGTCCTACAAACACAATATGATAAATATAAACACCAACAAAATGTTTAAGAAATGATAAGTTACCTGAGAGAGGAATTTGAGAGATACTGAAAATACAGAGTCCGTGCCACGAACTTGCTTGGTAAGAGTCAAGTGCTTGTTGATGAAGAACGAGTCTGAGTCTATACTCACACGCTCAACTGGAAAATGGGATAATTCCAGATACCACCCCTAATATATATCAAATCTCACTTAACACCCCCTAAAACCATTGCACCCCCTTAAAATGGGTAAAAATCTCAGTTGTCAAAAATATATTGAAAAAAGAAAAAAATACCCCTCTCCCTCACCACTCCCTCACCTCTCTAGAACCGAAATTGCCCCACCGGACCCTCCCTCCACCGTCCCCGGCGAGCCTCGCTCCGGCCAATCCCCTCTCTCCGCGTGTCCACCGTCTTAGTCTTCCAACACAAGAGAGTATGAAGATGGAGGGGTGGAGGAGGGGAGGAAAGCGAGGCTGACAGTGGCGGCGGAGGAGTTCGAGGTGGCGCCAGGAGTGGCGGTGGTGGAGGAGATTGGCCGGAGGGAGGCTCGCCGGTGACGGTGGAGGGAGGGAGGAGAGAGAGAGGGTATGGTGAGGGAGAGGTGAGAGAGGGGTGAAGGGTATTTTTGTCTTTTTACAATAAATTTTTGACAACTGAGATTTTTGTCCATTTTAAGGGGGTGCTAGTGAGAATAATGGTTTTAGGGGGTGTTGGGTAAGATTTTGTATATTTTAGGGGGTTGTATATGGAATTATCCCTCTGGAAAATCAATCAACTCGTTCACAATAGGAATCTCCGCCTCTGCGCCGCACAACAAGTTGAGGCCAATAGACAAGTAAAGGTCTAGACCGATAGGGGCAACCACAACCTTGCGGTCCAGAGCAATAGCAGACCCCCTGACCTCCACATACAGAAGCTCGTCGTCTCTGTTCCACAACGATATAGTTGCTCGGCCACAAGCACATCTCGGGCAATCAAATTCCTGATAAGCAGTTACATGGCCCAAAATCGGGATTTTCCTGGGAATCACTTGATCGGACGAGTCTCTTTTCTTGGGAACCAATTGGCCTTTTTCGTCGTCCTCGACGATCTTGACCTCAACCTGCACCCGAACACCAAAAACAACAGCATAGGCCACTTCAAAGACGAATCCATATTCACCGGGCACCTTAACCCACCTGCACCTGTCCGAGCCATAGGTCACCATTGAGTCTTCACCGAATTTGAAATTGTCGACATTGGCGATCAATTCATCTTCTCCTCCATCTTCTGGCGCCCTTCTTTCAAACAATTTCATGTTGATGTAGACTGGATTTGTGACGCCGACGAGAGGCCGGTCGGAGGGATGGTCGGAGAGGGAGAGGAATCCGTAATCGTCATGCCCGAGGATGACCAGGTCGGGCTCTTCGATCGGAAGCCGCCGGAAGAGAGTGACGGGTTGGATGGACGGATCGTCGGTGAAGGAGATTTTGCCATGGATCATACAGTGAAGCTTCTGGCGATTCGGAGGAGGGTACACCTTCACCGACCCAACGCTCGTCAGGTACTTTCCCTTTATCGTTACCTTCTCTTCGTCAGATTCTGCCGTTCCCTCACGATCAATCAATTTCACTCTCGAAATTATTATGGTTTTCTAGGGTTTTGTATTTGGGGAAGACGATACAGATCTTTACCGCCGAAATGACGCGGGTCTGATTCAATGTTTTCACTTGCTAGCTAACGTACGCATACGTAATTATATAATATACTTTTCTTATTAGAATGAATCGGTAATATAATTTTGGTAATTCGCGTTTGAACGTGTCACTCTTGGTAAGAAATGACTTATCCTACTCATAGACGTTGGATACATACAGTGTGTCGATATTGACTGTCGTGTTATGAGTCGGGTATATGTGACAATACCTAGACATTATTTAATTATAATATTGATGCAGCGTACGTGGCTAAAAAGAATTATTTATCAAAATTCGTTGATTCACAAGAATATTGAAGATAGATTTGAGGAAAACCTCGATCTTTTATTAAACTTCAAAACTAAATAACAAAAACGCACAAGAGTGATTAAATAGCCAAAATCTAATTGTAGAAAAGAAAATCTTAAAACTTATTGGAAAATGAAACAAATTATTAAAATTGCGAAAATTGCATGAAACTTCTAAAAGTGTGATTTTAACTCCCAAGATGACATCAGATGGTCGAAATCCATCGAACATCATTGTGCTATGAGTTTTGCTCAGAACGTCCTTTTTACTCGAAAAACACTAGTCCTTTGTTGAAATTCGACATTTTTTTCGATTTCCACTGCATCACATATACTTGGAAAACATTGTCTTTTTTATGTAGGCTGGAGCTTTACGTACGCTCAAAAAATTCAAAGTTAATGGGTCGGTGGAGAAGTAGGATGAGTATTATAAGTGTTGAGCTATAATTCGTTGGATCATAAGAATTCAATTTTTAATTTATTTTTTAGTACAAAATAATGTTATTCATACTTTTTTTTAAGGAAAACGAATTTTATTTAAGAAGTGACAACTAACCCGGCATCTAGCCGGACAGCTGAAGCTATAGTTGGTGGGACAGACCCCTCACCATAATCACAGCTACTGCCAGTTAAAGCGTATTTGGCCAATTTGCGAGCCACTTTATTACAGGTCCTACAAGTGAATGTTAGTGTGAGATCAACCCCTGGGCATAAAAGATACACATGCAGTCATGTATGATACCCCCAAACATGTTTCTCGTGTGGTTCGATTGTCGTATACTATCCACCACGCGAAAACAATTTGATTCGAGCGTTGCTTCATTCCATTTATTTCCTTTTGCCCATGATATCGCTTCTCTGACGCTTACGGCCTCCACCTCTTTGGCATGGAGATGTCCCGTAAACCGCTTTGAGGTAGCACACACAATATGCCCCTCTGAGTCCCTGCATACCAGTCCTATACTCAAGAACCCCCTCTCTGCATCTATTCCCCCATCCACGTTTATCTTTAGTTTTCCTGGATTCGGTGGGATCCATACCTTTAGGGATTCAGCTACTAGTCTATATGCGCCAGTATCTTCTTCTCCAGTACCTTTTTCCCCAGCTTTTGACGCCGCCCAGGTCCTTCGAAGCCCTTTCGCCATAGCCACCACTCTTGCTGGATGGAAAGTTTTCTCTTTCCAAACAACTTGATTTCTCGCACCCCAAATCGCTAAAGAGTGATGGCACATAGATTTGCCTCGTCTTCTCCTCCTACCAAATTACGCCAGTTGCTTAATATTGGCTCTGCACCCATTTTACTTCGGATTCCTTGTAATAGTATGTCCCCTAAAATAGGATCGACTACACCACACTTAAAGAAAACATGATCAATTGTCTCTTCAGGGTGACCACAAAGGGGACACTGTGTGACTATTGGGAGACCTTTCTTTGCCAGACGTGACCTGGTCGAAAGCAGGTTTGATATGGCTCTCCATATAAAAAATTTTACCTTTGGCGGAGCTCACAATTTTCATACCTCTTTCCAGCCTAGTGCTTGTGTTTGCGGTGTCCAGATATGTCTCCTTTTACATAGGTCACGATAGGCACTTCTGACTATATGATCTCCATAGTTGTCCGCTTCCCAAAACCAGTGATCCCTTATTTCGTACCAGGTAGGGATGATGGAAAATATCCTATTACATGTGGCATTGTCAAATTGTGCCCTTACCTTTCTTATGTCTCATGCTCAGCACTCATGTCTGTACAACTCCAAGACGCGCATATCATTTGAGATGGCCACCCCTCCATTGGTTGGCGGACTGTCACCTCGTAACCATGGGGTCCCAAGAACCCGACAATTTCCATGTCCAATATTCCGGCGTGCATTCTATAGAACAACTGATATGCCTTCACAGATTCCTCTCCAAACAAAGCTTGGAGAAGTCCCCAATGGTGCCTCGAAGAATGAGTCATGGGGAAAGTATTTAGCCTTTAGTAATCGACTTGGCAAGAATTCTGGGTTTGTTATAATTCTCCATGCCTGTTTTCCCAAGAGTGCCAGGTTGAATTCTTTGAGGTTGAGGAAGCTCATCCCTCCCAGTTCTTTATGTTTGCATAGATCGACCCATTTTCGCCATATAATCCCGTCCCGTCCCGCATTACCCTTCCACCATAATTTATTGAACATCTTCCCAATATCATCAAGAAGCCTTTCGGGAAAAGGAATACATGCATGGAGTACACTGGGAGGGCATGTAGTATAGAATTTATCATTACCTCTTTTCATGCTGAGGACAAGAACCTTGTGGACCAGGATGTCATACGCTTTGCAATGCATTCTTTTATGTACGCCAGGGCCCGTGTCTTGTTCCGTCCGACCATGTTTGGCAAACAACAGGTGGGATACTTCTGGCGCTTCCGTCGCTACTCTTACCCCCCGAATGTGTCATACCCTGGTAAACTTTTGCAGAAGAAGAGAGAGGCCCTCTGCACATACTAAGAAGAGGTGGGGGGATAATGGGTCGCCTTGTCTAAGCCCTCTTGACGGGTTTCGTATTGGTACCACGTGCCCTATCGTAGTGACTGAGTATGTTGCTAACCGGTCCAGTACACCCCTTCCCGAGCCCTCCTCCCATGCTGATGAGGTTACCACTACACATTATGGGTTTTGTAACCATTCGTTATTAAACCAAAAGTGATGCCCATCCTGTTTGTGAATCTGTGGGTTTGTGGTCAATAAAATATGACTATGGTCAGAAGTAGAGAATCCGACATTTAGTAGCCTGGTGTTCCCGAACACACGAGTCCAAACATTATTGGTTAAGGCTAGATCCAACCGTGTTTCCTTCCATTGACTCGTTCCTCGACTTTTCTTCCACGTGAATCTATGCCCTTCTAAATCAACATCCCCCAGTCCACAATCTTCCAGCATCAAATTAAACCCATCCAGTAGCCCTTAGGGGTACAGTTGGCTCCTTCTAACATCCTCCTGACTTCCACATTATTCATGTCTTCTATTAGGCACCAGGGTAAAGTCATTCCTTCTTCTTATCAACTCTCATGTAAGATGTTTGTAGTGTCTGTTGGAATCTCCATACATGCCAGTTATAAATACCTTCACATTTTCTCCTAAATATGTCTATACGTGTATATGCCTTTTAGAGGACGAGAGAACACGTACTCCTTCAAAATTTATCCTTCGACACAAAGCCTGTAATTGCACGTGTACAATATGTCTCACAGAGAAATATAAAATTGGGTTTCTTAACTGCTGATATATCCAGTAAGAACTGTATGGCCCGAGTGTTCCCAAGCCCCTGACAGTCCTAGGACAGGATACTCATTGACCCCCATAGGACCTCTCAGCTGGTCCCGCCAATATATTAACCTGATTGAGGTCAAAATCCTCTTCTCTTCCACCCTATTCCACTCTCCTCCATTTTTCCCCACTGTTTCCTTTTGGTGTTTCCTCCTCCTCGCTAATCACATGTACTTCTCTTGGTCGAGCTCTGCTTGTGGATGTGCTGCTTTCCCCAATGTTTGTCTTTTTTGTTTCTGAGTATGTGTTTGTTCCCCTGGACCCTGTGACGTCCTTTCTTGGTCCCTTTGCGAGATACTTTCTCGTCCACCCTATTCCACTATCCTCAGTTTTGCCCCATTGTTTTCTTTTGGTGTTTCCCCCTCCTCGCTAATCACATGTACTTCTCTTGGTCGAGCTCTGCTTGTGGATGTACTGCTTTCCCCAGTGTTTGTCTTTTGTATTTCTGAGTATGTGTTTGTTCCCCTGGACCCTGTGACGCCCTTTCTTGGTCCCTTTGCGAGATACTTGTCTCTCATTGTGTACTTATTCTGTTTTGCTTCTACTCTCAACCAAGTTCCGAACGGCTTTTGCTCCTTTTCCATCAGACCTGTCCTCCCAATCTGACACTGCTTATCCGCATGTCCTAGGATTCCACAGTTGAAACAAAAAGAAGGAAGCTTTTTGTACTTGAAATTCACCCAGTATTCTATTCCTCTTGAATCATTCACGCGCATTCTTCGTCTCAAAGGTTTGTTTGTCTCCATCTCGACCCGGGCACGAATGTAGGAGCACCAGTGGCCCGTGAAATTTCTTTGGTCCAACCTTATCACTGCTCCCAAATTGTTACCTATCCTTGTCGACACTTTCTTAGTCTTTAGGTGAGAAGGCATTCCGTTGAATTGCACCCATATTTCGAAGTAGTCAAAATTTACCTCTTCCGAAGGAATTCTCCTAGGTAAATGTTCCAACAAGATTTGAGTCATGTTGAATGTCCTGGGGCCTCGTTCTATCACGCTTGTCATGTCCTATTGATCATAGAATCGAAATATGAACAGATTGTGATTTGCCTCAGTTATCGAAACCCTGTGCTCCGGCTACCACAAGCTTGCTAGCAGGTTTTTTAAATGTCTTAAAATCATACGTTTTATCTATAATGAACTTCCCTAATAGGCACAAAGTCTCATCCTCTAGATTATCCTCCTCTGGCTTCTCGACTACCAGTTCAACTTCCTCCTCCTCTTCTAACGATGTATCTTTCCATCTCTCTTGTATCTCTTCTAATCAATCTGCCTCCTTACCCCTGTGGTCCCCTAACTCGTCATCCATCTTGCCACCATCACCATTTCTCCCTTGGGTCTCTCCCCCATTCCTATCCCTTTCCGAGTCCACCCTAGTCCTCCCTCATTGATCTCGGTTCCTGCCAATCCTAGCCCCGACCGAGTTATCCCAATTTTCCTTCATGTTCACTGTCTGACCGTCTCTCCCCCCCTCTCGGGGTCCCACAATTGTCCTCCATGGCCTTCCGGCTATCTCCCACACCTCCTGGGGTCCCCGTACAACTCCCCACGTTCCTCCACGACACCTTACCATCTCCCCTAGCCCTGCTCGTCCCCGATCTTGTTTTCTCTGTCTGACCCGCCCCGACCCCGCCTCTCTCCTTCTTCCTCCTTCCCTTATCTGCCTTATCTCCCTCCCGCCCACACTCTTCCCAGCCCATGCTCTCTCCAGCCCCGGCCAGCCCTTCCCCACCGTCCCCGACCCCCACACAACCTACTAGCGAATCAGTAGACTTGATTGTCTTTAAACTGTAAGCTGTTAGTGTAGGTTTAACAATAGATAGCACACAATAACTTTCTCGATCAATGTTAGATCTCTGTGTGTGTTCATTTTGGCCTTGAACACCTGCTTGGATCATGTATCATTGAAGCGGCCCCACTTCACATTCACTAAGGTGATTCTGTAAAGAGTATCCCGCAAATACTTTACTGTGGCCTAAAACATCCACAGTATCGACATCATTAAAAACTTAACTCATCCTAACTTGGCGGTAGGTGCACTGACTTATCATAGGAATGGATAAGAAGTCAAGTAATTCTCAATGAAAAAAGTTTGACAACGCTTCGTTGTCCCATTGAACCTAGATCTTGAGATTTCCGGTCAACTAGGTTGGTTGAGTGTCCGTAGAAGTCAAACTTTTATTGAGTTTACGACCTTAAGCCCATTTCATTCGATAAGATTTCAACTTGCTCTCTAGGTAAACCTTTTGTTTAATGGATCCGAAATATTATCCTTGGACATGACATAATCCAATGTGATAATCTCATTTGAGAGTAGTTGTCGTATGGTGTTATGTCTACGACACATATGTCTAGACTTACCATTATACATGAGACTTTGCGCCCTTCCAATAGCCGATTGACTATCACAATGTATGCTTATTGGAGGTACATGCTTGTCCCATCCAGGTATATCTTCCAAGAAATTTCGAAGCCACTCGGCTTCTTCTCCAGCTTCGTCTAATGCAATGAACTCAGACTCAATACATGATACTACTCCACCTCCCAAAATGAATACATATTTACTAGCCGGTTTTGATTCGTTGGAGTCAGATATCCAATTTGCATCACAATATCCCTCGACAACCGATGGATAATTACTTTAATGAATCTTCAAATTTTGGGTGTAGTGTATGTATCTCAATACTCGTATGATGGCTTTCCAATGATGCTCTCTATGCTTACTCGTAAATCTACTTAATTTACTTAATGCGTAAGCTATGTCTGGTCTAGTACTATTCATGATATACATGAGACTACCAAGAATACGAGAATATTCCAGTTGTCACACACTTTCGCCTATGTTTTAAAAATGTTGGAGAAAAATATTGTCTTAAGCTTGTAGGCCACTAGTTATAAATGTAAATGACAAATGATACTTTTATGAATATAATAGATGACATATAAGAATTGTACCAAAGATGTTCAAAAGACGGAGATTGTAAATTGTGCGAAGAACGTCCGAGTCCAGCTGAACGTTTTTCCTTAAGACAATAGTGCTCCTTCTTTGGCACTTGAAGGATTATCAAGAAATTGCCTCGCAAGATAAAACGAATTTGCACCACTATCGAGTGCTGCAAATAGTGGAGACTGGCGAACCAACGATTGATATGTATTTAAAGAGTGGAGAGAAGATGATGATTTTCTACCCAACTTCAATCCTTTAAATATGAGAGTTGACACAGTTTCGAACAGACACATATGTTCGTAACATGTCTCTTTTGGAAAGGTTGCGACCCTTCAACTGAAAGGTGCTCCATTTAAAAGCCAAAAACATTGAATGGTTCTCTGAACTCAGTTTGTCGATTGAAAAGGGCTATGTATGGGTTAAAGCCCTATAGCACGAGCCCATAGAAAATGATACATTGACACTCCTATATGTATTTATCTATTATGTGTATGTAAATTGGTGTTAGAGACTATGTAGACCTGTTTTGTTTTCTTTCAATGAGAAAATCCTTTCTTGCATTCTATGCTCTCAACAGACAATTTACTCTCATTTGCTTTATGTGGTAGTCTCTATGGAAGGCAAGAAATGACATCGTTTGGAATGGACTTGATTTCCCTCCGGAAGAACTGTGAGCCTTAGTGATTGCTAGTCGTGGAGATTGGAGGAATCCCTACTTAATTTGCCAAGTCTGAATACAAATAATGTTGTTCCTCAGACGAAGTGGCCAAACCTATAATATAGGAAAAGTTTTATGTAATTTATATATTAAGTAGTGAGGGTATTTTCGAGATTACGAAAGTATTTCAAAATTTTCGTCTATTTTAAGATAATTACATTAACATGTGAAAAAGGGTGGACGGAGAGTTTTTGCAACAAAAATAACGGGGACATAGACTTTTTACAAATATAATTTTTTTTTGCAATTTTATATATTAATTGGTGAGGGTATTGGGATTATGAAAATATTTCAATATTTATGTTTATTTTAACATACTTACATTGACGGTGCAAAAAAATATAAGATGGACGGAGAGTTTTTGCAACAAAAACAGTGGACAAAGACTTTTTGCAAAACTGAAATAACATAAGAAAAATTTGTACAATTTTTCCTAAATTAAATGTAGACTTAGCAGATGACTCATCCTAAGATATTTGCGGGTTGTGGTTTGCTCTCATAGATACTAGGGAGACTTTAGTATGGAAGAGTTTATGCAGACCGAGACTCATGTATCCAACTATAGTAGAAGCTCTATCCATCTGGTAAGGATGACAAAAATATTTGAACTTGGCGGATACCTAAAGCACCCGTCCTGATTGGAACAGGTGAAACCTATAAAAATTCGGGCGCAAGTTTTTGAGCGGGTGGACCTATACCCGATCTAAAGTTGACTCACACCCAAAAACATTTAAAAAAAATAATTAATTTAAATATCATAATTATATTCTTATTTCTTAATATAACAGTGAAAACATCAATTTGTGTGATTTTTGACAAATGGAATTTAAGGACAGTAAAATATGTCACATAAAAGTTTCTGAGTCTAAAGAATTAATCATATTTGAACGATTAAATATATAGTCAAATGCAGGCAAGAAGACCAAGTAAGATTATTGGGATGCCACGTTACCTTTTTCTTGATCAAAATTTTGGCAGCTGCTTGCAAATAATACAACATCTCAGCTTCATCAAATAAACATATACATAGAGTCAGGCATCAAAATAGAAACAGATGTTAGATTCAGATCAATAACATCCTCATTAACAAACCATCCCTTTCAAAGACATTGGGTTTTTATTCATTCATTTTGAGCTAATGTTGAAAGTTAAATGGTGATAAACCAATTTTATTGAAGACATCCCCTGCAACAAAATGTTCAAGAAATGAGGAAGTTACTAGCAACCTTCAAGGAAGGAATTTGATGGATACGGAGAACACAGCGCCAGTGCCACGAACATGCTTTGTCAGGGTCATGTGCTTGTTGGTGATGAACACGTCTGAATCTGTAATCGAATCAACCGGAAAATGAACCAACTCAACCGGAATAGGAGGCCCCCCGACCTCCACATCCAGAAGCATTTCATCGTCTCTGTCCCACAACGAGATAGGGATTTTCTTGGGGATCACCTGATCGGACGAGTCTCGTTTACTGGGAACCAACTGCTCCTCGACGATACCGACCTCGACCCGCACGCCAACACCGAAAACAAAAGCATAGTCCACCTCCAATACGAACCCAGATTCGCCCGGCACCTGAATCCGGATGGACCTGTCCACGCTCGAGTTTTCACCGAATTTGAAGCTGCTCACGTCGGCGATCAATTCATCGTCTTCTGGGTCCTTTCTCTCGTACAATTTCATGGTGACGTAGATGGGAACGGCGAGAGGGCGGTCAGAGGAGTCGTCGGAGAGGGTGAGGAATCCGAGGACGTGGTCTCCGAGAATGACCAGGTCGGGTTCGCCGGTCGCAAGCCGCCGGAAGAGAGTGACGGATGGGTTGGAGGGATCGTCGGTGAAGGAGATATCGCCGTAGATGTAGCAGCAAAGCTCCTGGCGATCCGGAGGAAAGTACACTTACACCGTCCCGACGCTCGTCAGCTACTTTCCCTCTATCTCCACTTCTCTTCGCCGCCGGCCATGGCCATTCCCTCACAGTCAAAATCAAATGAAAAAAGGGTTTTCAAGGGTTTTGTATTTGGGAAGATGATACAGACCCTCGCCCTTTTATTTAACAAAAATGGGACACATATCCCTTGAGTCTAGTTTTTTGTTTAGGATAATTCCAGAGGTTACCTATCAAAAAATTTTGACTCTCACACAAACCAAGTTCTTTATTTAATTTATGAGTGACCCAAGAAAATTTTTGTCTAATTCTATTATTTTCTTTTTTTTGTTAAAAAACATGTGTGTTGAGGGGTCGATCGACCTCATTTTGATCTCGATAAACCCCCCATTTCGATACTTATTTGCCTCGTAGTGGCCGTAGAGGGCCAAATAGGACGATTTGATGATTGGTCGTGGTTTGAGGAACATATGCAGGAAAGGGCAATTGTCGGGCGATAATCGGAAGTCGAAGAGATCGAGCGATGAGGCATTTCAGAGTTGAGCAAGCGAGGAAATGAAGTGGGCAGAGAGCAACTCCTCTAGGCAATCCGGCCTGGATTGCCTAGAGGAGTGAAGCATGAGACATTTGTCTCAGGTCCTCCAGGCACTCCAGGTCGGATTGCCTAGAGGACCTGAGCAATGAGAAGTGCAATCCTCCAGGCACTCCAGGCCGGATTGCCTAGAGGACCTGAGCAATGAGAAGTGCAATCCACTAGGCAATCCGGTCCGGATTGCCTAGCGGATTGGAGTTCGAAATCAGACAAAAGGAAACCCTAGCTCATTTTTGGAAGCAACACTACACTCCATCACTTCACCAACCAAGTTCCTACCTTGCCTCCATCTAGCTCCTAGCCTTGACTACCATTGGAGAGCCAAGAAGCTTGAAGATTTGGAGTCAAGAGATGGAAGGATCTACCTTCTCAACTTGAAGTGTGAAGAAGATATCACTCAAGTGGGGGATTGTAGCAAAGTGGAAGACACATGAGCATTTCTATTTCTCTCTTGCTTTAAATTTGTGCAAACTTGTTTTCATTTCTAGTTTCCTTGAATTTATGCACATGATTTGTATGATGATTTTAGACATGAGCACCATGGTTGAAGGCTAAACCCCTTAGCCATGGGTGCTAGACAATGTGATTCATGAATTTATGATATGTGATGAACGAATTTTTAGGATGACTTTAGATGTATGTGAGTGTCTTATTTTTCATGCATGCTTGTTAGAGAGGCTTATTAAATTGTATTCTAGGGTTGCGATTTTAGTCTACACCAAGTGTTAGGGGCTCGGAACCGTGTTCCGCGACCCCGACGGAACACTTAGCCGAAATAGTAGGTATGTTTAGGGGCTAGACCGATTTCGAGAGAGACGGATAGTCCCGGACCTAGACATCACAAAGTGTTAGGGGATCGACGTCGAGCGGAGACTCCCCAGATTAACACTTGACCAATCATTGTCGGACGAATGCGGTCTCGAGTGACTACAAACCCGAGAGGGCGAGGAGTGACTCGAGACTAGGACAACGCCAATGCCGAGAGGCGGAGTTGTCAACTTGAGACATAGGTCATATCTACATCACCGAAGCACTCGTGAGTCGTTGTCGTAAATTATGAATTGCATGTCTAGCACCCTAGGCGTTTCCTTTACTTGTTAATCACCACATAATTTCTTGTCTAGTTCGTTTATTAGAAAAAGACCAAAAACATTAGTCGTAGCTTAGAGTTCCTTAGCACAATCATACAATCGACCGAAAACCTTTATTAGTCCCTGCGGATCGACCCGGTTACTTACCGGTTTAGAAATATATTACTTGTGATCGCGTACGCTTGCGCGAGGGATCTTATCCGGGACGTGACGTTTTGCACGACACGTTTCGGCCCTACAATGTGAAATGACCAAAATATCTTCTTAATCAGTAATTAAACTATCGGTTTATCTAGACTTTTATCTGGTCGGCTTGATAATCAAATTTTCGGTTCGTCCGGTTAAATCGCTGGACCATCTCTGGGTTGGGTTTCGTCTTCACCGAATGCTCTGCTCTGTTCGTCACCAGCGGTCACCAATCGCTTGGAGCTCACGATCGTCATCTCCAGCATCTCACTAGCCTCCTAGAAGATTGTGCGTTGCTGCCGCAGTCCAGCCTCGCCGACATCATCGACGGTTAGGGGACGGTTAACATCTAAGGCGATGACCAGAAGAAACTCGACATCATCTCCAATGAGGTAGGTCTTGCTTCGTCTAGTCTTTAAAACTGTCAATTTTTGTAATTTTGGTTTCGATTAGAGTTGAATCAGAGACGGTTTTGGGGGTTTAGGTTAAGGTTTTCTGGAATTGCTTGAGATTCACCGACCGGACGGGGATAATCGTGTCAAAGGAGGAGGACGTGCCAGTCATCATCGAAGAGAGGAGCCAGAACGCCACCGACGGCCACAAATCCAAACCGGAGAAGAAAGTGGAATTCGTCGGAGAGGGTAGGAAGAGGCGACTGAAATCGTCCAAATACCTTCAAAAGTTGGAGAGAATTTCCACTCTGATGAGATTGATCTTGAGGAAGCAGAGTCTCGTGATCATAAGAGGTGGATGGAAAGACAGAATGCAAAGCTATCTGAAAAGGTAAGGAAGGAAGAATATGCAAGAATACGTACTCTTGTTGACAATGCTTATAAAAGGGATCTAAGAATACAGGAAGTGGAGAAAGCGAAAAACAAAAGAAAAGGAAGGCTAAATACATGGCAAAGAAGTTGCAAGAGAAGAAGACGATGAGCATGCTGGTGAAGAGCATGAACACGATCTTGTACAAGCAGAGATGGTTGATGGAGAGGAGGAAGATCATCATGAAGGAGTCCTGGTTCTAGGAGAGGCGGAGGAACTACTAATCTTCTCGCTATGCTGTCGAAGCCTGAAAACCCTAAATTAGGAGATGGCATTTTTCCCCATATATAAATAGAGATACCGGAAGGTTGCAACTTTCCGTTCCATTTCATTCACTGCATCTGATAGGCGTTGAAATCGCACCAGAGGATGATAAGGAGTAGTGCAACGTGTAATATTTGCCTACTCCTTTTATATACACCATTGATTGAGAGAACGGCTAATTGAATTTAAAATTAATTTATCTTGAGAAAAAGAAATGATTTCATTAAGGTGAAAAAATGTCTGACAATACAATACTAGTTATCGTACCTGGTACGTCAGCACTGTTAAACTCAATATCAGGAATCGAAAAAACGTTAGTAGCTAAATAATGAGCTAGGTTATTACTTGATCTAGGAATAAAGAAAAATAAAATATTTACAAATTTGTTTCAATATAATTTACTGTCTCTTATTATTGACCTATGGGAGAGATGGGAGTGGTCTGGAAAATAAGAAGAGAGGATTTTTAATCTACGTGTTCTCAAAAAGAAAATTAGGCCACATAAAAGCAAAGGAAACCATGTGAGACTCAACGTCGTCCCATGCATAAGGCAAAAAGGCCATCCCTTTAGGCCCATATTTTTATAAGGCCCCTAATTTATGTAGCTCAAATGGCCTTAATAATACAAGTAAACTTCAAAACATGTGTATCGGCCCAAATCTTCTTCAAATTCCCACATTTATGGGCCCATGATAAGTTCATTATTTAAAAAAAAACATGTTTTGGATACACAGGTTCCTTTCGTTTTTACAGTATTTATGCCTTGAGGAAAAATCGAACCTATGCTGTCAAACCCTCTTTCCGGCTGCCCGTTGAAACTTGAAAGTAATGGATTTTTAATGTAGAGGGGTCATAGGGTTCGAATACCGGTTGAAAGTAACCTTTTAAAAAATCATTAACTCATCTACGTTAAGGATGGTAAAAAAATTTAACCCAATGCATCCGTCCCTATCGTAATGGTTGAAACCCGAAAACTTTTAACACTAACTAATTTATATCTAAATATTAATAATGTTCGATATAAAAAGAAATAAATTTATTTATATTTTATAGGTTTATAATAATTTTGAATATTATAAAACTAGTTTATATATTATTTTTTTAAATTCATATTAAAAACCCAATGAACAGTAAAATGGGTGTGAATCACTGTGTTGTAGTTGGCTCAGTTGGTCAAGGCGCAAAGAGAGTTTCATGGCATGAGTCAATTGCTACAATTCGGAAAATAATTCTTCTTCCAATCAGGTAGTGACATGTGGCAGTATTTCAAAGTAAACTTATTTTCTTAAATATTTTGAAAAAAATCCAGAATCTTGACTGAAATTTATTTTTGTTGAGATTGGGCCACCTATTCTAGCCTCTATCCTAATCCACACCCGACCCGGCCTAACCGAAGGCTACATATCCCACCCACTTATAAACTACTTCTCCACGAAAACACCCCTACGATGAAATGGCTGATATTGGTAAAATACCAGTCAAACCCGGTTAACTCAACAAAACTCCAATTGATTCTGGTCTAATTCGGTGTAAAGTAATTAATTTTGGTCTACTCCAACTTAAATAAAATATTTCGGTCTTTTCCGATCTAATCCGGTCTTATTCGGTCCATCTAATTAATTTTTGGTTTAGAATTTGGACTAATATATAACAAGTAAGATGTCAAACCCCCAAGCTTAACGGGTGATTCGATCTATTCATTTACAAATTAACGGGTGATTCGATCTATTCATTTACTGTTTAGCATGCATAATAAATTTTTACATCAGTTATTTGAGTTAATCAAACATGCAATCATAAATAATGACATATACCACAGATAAAATATGAACAACTCTGTTTACCATCTAAACGACCTCCAAATTATTCGATCATATTGTTAAATATGTTCGCCCCTCACCTTTATTCAAGAAAGATTTTTTTATTAATGTTTAGTCCACCCCTCACCCGAGTGTAGATTAAAATGTTTTGAATATAATTTTTAATTTCATTAATAATGATATGTTTATTTAATGTTTTCAAATAATTATTATAAAATAAAATATAACGCAAACTTGCTTAATTTTCAACCAATGTTGCAGTACTGCTTATAATGAAAATTTAACACTTAGCATACTTAATTTGGATGAAGTTATTGTAAGATCATTTTCCCCTCAATTGCTTAATATATCATTAAAAAGACATTTCTAAAGATAAAATTATACTACAATACAATCCTAGTAGTCGCATCTTTAATTTATTCTTCTGCTCCTACACAGTTATTGTCTGCATGAGGTCCTCATTATGAGCATATATGTACTGTGTCAACATATTTGGCTTGTTTGCATAAAGACTAGTAATAAATAAGAAAGATCCACATTCCCCAACCAATATTTTGTTCGTTAAAGTATGAGTAACATGTTTGTTTGATTGAACATTTTTAACAGTTTTAATTCATGAGATATAGACTCGTTGGAAAAAAAGTTGTTCGGTTTGAATTTGGCTTGAACATGAAATAACTTATGTTAAAATAGAGTTTGATTAAAAAGATAGACAATTTCGAATGCAGCTCGACTCAAAAAGAATTGTTCTACCCAAGCTTTACTCAGACAAAACAATAGCTCTTATACGGCAACACACGAGTTTGGTTAAAGAATAGACAAATTGATATTTGATTTTATTTGTCTAGCTATCAGTGCATGTATATGTATACATGATAAAAGTAAATTTGAAACGAGCGGGCTCGTTAACTTGCATTATCACTGCAACATTTTCGCCGTCGATTTTTACATCACTATTTATTATTAATAGTTATTAATTGTGCTTGTGGATAAGTTGTGATACTTAAGCCTCTATAGTTCTCATGTAGGTGGTTTGAAATTGATTTCTTTCAGTGTTCTCTTGAATTAAAATGGGTAGATTATTTTAAGTGCATAACATATATGCATATTGACACCTTTATTTGATAATCGATTTATCAAATCAACTATATATCATATATTTTCTCTTGACTATAACTATTAGCCAGCTAACTTTCACATATTTGCGATAGTAATTAGCATTTTGGTTAATATAGTTATTTATCCTAGCAAATTAATTAGCAGTATCCATGTATGTGAAATAATCCCATAGAATTGAAGTTTTAATTCACTCGCTTTAATTGAACTTTAAATTTCCAATCACATGCCATCTTATAGATCTAATACATAACTAGAACATACAGTTAAAACTCTATAAATTAATAATGTCGAGACCGGAGAAATTTATTAATTTAGAGAGTTATAAATTTATCAATAAATTAATAATTATTAATTTAAAGAGTTTTTAACCGATTCAACGTAATTCATATTTTTGTATAAACTAAGTAATTATACATACATTAATTCCAAGCAAATTAGTCTATGCCTCTTAGAATTACGTTGCAGCAAACCTTGGGACTCCAAGCTTAACACTATTATGACTCAACGTAACTACTGTGTTCATATGTATTGGAAATCAATAATGATTTTTGAAGTAAATGTAAACAAGAGAAACAAATGTGTTCAAAGTATTCTTAAGCAAGTTTGGCATATATAAATTACATGAATGTGTTAGAGTATTCAAACCATATCTCACAAGATGGCTTCTCATCTAAAAGGTGTTGCAAAATCAACTATGTCAGTTCAAATACTTAAGAAGTTGTGTGAGTACAAGAGAGATAATCCTGCAAGCACACAAAAAGACTTGCAGAGATGGCTTGAGGGAAAATTTCAGTTGAAAGTTAGTCAAGGAACAATATCAAACACACTTAAGCGGTCAGATGACTATGTCTCTGCTGAAATAGAAAAGGGAAGAGAAGAGATCAAAAGACACAAACCAGCAAAATATCCTGACACAGAGAAGGTTGTATATGAGTAGTTTCTCCAGCATCAAGAACGTGTGAATATCACAGGAGAATTAATTTTACATAAGGCAAGAGATACAATGAAACTCATGCACCCTCATGATGATTCAAATTTTAACTTCTATATAGGATGGCTTGGGAAATTCAAGCACCGACATGGCATAAAGTCATTTCGTCGTTTTGGCGAGAGTGGGTATGTTGATGTACAAGACATGAAGCGGAAATTGGTATTGATTCGGGAGAAAGTTGATCAATTCCTTATGAAAGATGTTTTCAATATGGATGAAACTGAGTTGTTTTATAGGCTGCAAGCTGATCATTCACTGGCACCAAAACAACTTGAAGGAAGAAAACAAGATAAAGAAAGGCTGACAGTAGTTATTTGTTGCAGTGAAGATGGCTCTGAAAAAATCCCTCTATGGATTATTGGGAAATATACAAAGCCTCGTTGCTTCAAGAATGTCTACATGAATAGCTTGAATTGTCAGTATCGAGCTAACAAAAGAGCATGGATGACTAGTGTGCTTTTTGATGAATATGTTCGTTCATTTGACCAAATGATGCATGGTAGAAGAGTTCTACTTGTGGTGGATAATTGTCCAGCACATCCAAGAAATATTGAAGGGCATTACCGTAGAACCTAGTTTATACCGTAGAAAGCCCACGTGTAAAATACACGTGAGGGGGAGTGTTGAGAATGTAAAGTCATATATGGAAAGAATATAAAATAGAACGGGTGTATATACAACCCTTTGATCTCATATTATTTTAATGTAGGACTTTATATTCTCAACACTCCCCCTCACGTGTATTCTACACGTGGGCTTTTATCAACTCACTCCCCCTTACGTGGGCCATAGTAGAACGTGTCGTTTTGAACGCGGGCTTATTTCCCCCCCTTACGTGGACCACAATATCGGGCTTACAGGGGAGCGGAGCTACAGGGAGGCGAAACCCACCAACACAGGCCCAAATCAGCCCCCTCTGATACCATGAAAGTGTTTATATTGATGAATGATTGATGATTAGCATACAAATGCCTTTATATATAGGCTTGATAAGCTAGGGTTTACATGAGCTATGACGGCTAGGGTTTAAGTAGAGATACAAAGTGTAGTGGGCCTCGGCCCATATATTAATAACTAATATAATATATCTAACAGGTTTTACCACAAAATATTGGAAGGTTATGAGGTGGGACAATCTGATCCATGGAAGATAAATGTCCTTGATGCTATCAATTTGGCAATCCCAGCTTGGACGATAAATGTTCGAAAAGAAACAATAGCAAATTGTTTCCGACACTGTATAATTCGTTCAGCTAGTGATGTTGAAAGAAATTTGGATGAGTCCACTTTTGATGAAGAAACTCAAGACTTGAAGATTATGATCAATCGATGTGGCTATCGTAATAAGATGGATATCGACAATCTAATAAACTACCCAGGTAAAAATGAAGCATGTTCGGAGGTTTAGAGTTTAGAAGATATTGTGGGTACTATCATTGATAACAATGCTGAGGATGAAGACGAAGATGATACGGTGTCTTTGAAGCCTGTTATGCGAAAGGAAGCACTTATGGTGTCGAACACTTTTCACAACTTTATGATACAATACAAAAATACAACACCTGAGCTATTGGATGTAATAAGAAAAGTTAGAGATGAGCTCCAAATAGACTTGAACTTTAAAGGAAAATAGACAACTATTGAATCATATTTCAATAGAGTGTAATATATTTTTTTCAGTTTCTATGAATTATTAATTTATGATTTTCTTGGGACCGAAAATTATAAAGGGATCTCCCGAAAAATTATTATTTTATTATTTTATCGAGTTTTTCAATTTTTTACATTGGCTCAAGTCGGGATCGGACAAATTTAATATTTTAGAGAGTTTATTAATTTTCCGAGTATTAATTTAAAAAGTTTCTATTGTATATCTCATAATCACATTCATTTTACCTCACATTAAAACAATAAATTAATTAACATGTTATAAAACCTTAATCCGCCACAAAAGAAGCTAGCCAGTAGTTTGTCCATGTTTTGTTTTATGCTTCTCATATATATATATGTACTCATCAGTTAATATGCAAACATGTGAGAAGGAGTGTATTTTAGGGAATTAAAATAATAAATAAGCCATACAAATATATATATATATATATATATATATATATATATATATATATATGTTTTTTTGTAAGTTAGTGTCTTATGTTATAAATCTTTTGACCAGCTAGTTATGTGAAAGAGTCTAAAGTTTCTTGCAGTTTGGAGTATGAAATTGATGTGTGAGATCACTTGAAATCTCTATTCCTTTCCCTACACTTGGTGTTTTATCTCTTGTGATGTAACTACATGGTTACATGATATGAGATAACATAATAACCATCTTTTTTCTTGTGTTGTACTGTAACATGCTGCATGAGGAAAGATTGGATGGATACACATTAACTATGATCTCTACTCCTTCTCAATTTCAAATCTCTCTGTCTGAGAGAGCACCTCCAATTTCCTTTGCTGCAGAAAAGCTCCTTCCTCACACTTTGGTTCACACACTTCACACCAAGTTGGTTTTCCATTCTATCTTAAAAACTCTACTTCTTTCTCTTCTTTGATTTTAGTTTTAGATTTAATTTTAGCCAAAATATCTTTTTTGCTTCATATCTATATTGTTTCTTTGCATGTGTGATCTATAGTTTCTAAAGAAATTTTTATATATAAGGATTTAGATAAAAACTAGAAACTAAAAACTAAAAATATATATAGATATCCATTCTCGTTGTTAGTAGATATAATTTTCACTAAAAACTAGAATTTTCAAAATATTTTTGTATGAAGTTTTTTTGTAAAAACCTAAATTTTAAATAAATAAAAAAGATATTTTCAATATTTTTAATTTTTAGTTTGCAATTTTAATTTGAATAATATTTTATAAATAATATATAATAGCATATGCCATATATTAAATATGAACATCACCATTTACAGGTCTAATGCCACCAAATTATCAGATTCTATATGATTAAGAACTTCCATCTCCAAAAAATTTATTATAATTGTAATCTCATTATATGTTTACTAAAAGTTTTAAATGCTTATAAATAAAAGTGTAGTTTCTTTCTTTAATATAAAATAAGATATAGGACATTCATGGCTTCACCAACCAAATGCGTGAAAGGCATAAACCTATTATCAGGGCCGGCCCAAGCATAAGGTAAGAAAGGCCTCTGCTTTTGGCCATACTCTTTGACCCCATACTTGTATAGGGTCGCGCTAGAGTGCAAACAGGTTGTTGGCGTACAAATGTCCGAACGCATCTGTCACCACACGATTGAAAAATGGACGCATCAGATCTTTCATTATTAGCGATGGCAAGTCAATGTAATTAAGTTGTCTAATGAATGGCGCAAGTGTCATTGCAAGTATCATCAAGGGTACGCTGGTATTTTCACCTCTCTGATTGATTCGGTGGATCATGATTACACAGATTTTCGGTAATTTGAATTTATTGAAATCTAATCACAGAGAGATTCTCTCTGAGTTCTTCAGCAAGAAGGAAACCTAATCTTCAGCTGCAAAGAAACTCGATCTTCTACGATTCTTCGTCTGGAACCCTAATTGAGGTTAGTCGGGGCACGTTTGTTTAAATACCTATCTTGGGGTTGAAAGTTATTCACTCAGTTTCGGTTTGATCATTAGTTCTAGTTTGATCTGTTGTTCAAATGGCACCCAAGAATAAAAAAACACAGATTAAAGATACTAATCCGAAGATCAAGAGGACGAGTGACTATCATATATTGCATGCAATTTTTACTGGTTTGAGTATATTTGTTATGGTTCAATTCTCTGCTGGTATGGTTGTTGCATGGTTGTGAAAGTAGTTCAGGTCTCTATTACAATTGGGGATTTTAGAAACTTGTTGTTGTAATGTCCGTATGGTACATATATCATTTGATATAGAATGAAATGACACATTCAACTTTTTGATTTCGATCAATTTGTCGAATAGATTGTACAAAAGGGATTCTGTTATTAAATCATCATGCCGCTGTATTATGAATTAAAGTTTTTTGTTGAATTTTGTATGCAGTCTGTACACGCGGGAGGTTCTTTTATGCTAATGCTATATGTCATCTGTATTCAACAAGTTAAGATGGGTTAACTCTTCATATGATTGTAATCTGTCATCTTAAACTGAACTCGTGTCATATGTCATGTGTATACATCGTGCCATTTATATACGTATGTGTCATGTGTACACATTGTGTCATTTACATATTTATGTGTCATGTGGTTGTTGAGTTGTTAAGCGCCCAAGTCAGTCATTGTTGAATAATGCATGATTTCTGATTATGTGGATTATACACTCAATCCAACAATTTAATTTTTATACAGGAAAAGCTATGCATATGGTGGTTGATGACTCTGATTTTGAGGATCATGAACCCCTTATTAGTCGTTTGAAAAGAATGATACAAGTATGTTACTTACTGTAGATAACAGTGTATGCACATATTGGTAAATTGCATTTCGTGATGTGCTTTGATTGCAAGAATCATGTTATAGAGCTGTTTGATCATAGTCTCACGCAGCAGGAAGATGGTAACAGATATGGCTTCCTCCCTCAGAACATTGTAAGTTTCATATGCTAATTATATGTTCGACCTATTTTATAACGGTTTAGTGTGAGTAGGGAAATAATTAGTGTATTCGTGTTCAGCAACGAGGGGTCTGCTCCATGATCGCTGAGTTTGATGCACCAACTGCCAGGATTATGATGCAGAGTGGCATTACTTTGGTCAACTCCCATGGGCAAGTATTCTGAATGGTCACGATTCTGGCGTCTTCGCTATGTGGCACGCCGAGAATTACATGGGACTATCTCACTGGAAGGCAGAGCTGAGGCCTAATGTCGTAAGTGATAAAAATTGTACACTTAGTTTAAACTGTTGTAATTATAATGTTGGGACAGCCTATTGGATAATATTTTTTCTCAACTAAATTGTAGGATGCACAAATTCAGAAGCTCCGCGTTCGTATCCTTTACAAGATCTTGGTATGGTCGCGTAATATTGCTTGGGATGGTCTATACGACACTGCAGTCGAGTATTATCAACAGCATGGCGTAGTATTCAAGATCAAGGATCGTCGTCTGAATCAATAGCGTTGTTATACGTTACAAAGTAGAACTTATGTTAACTGTTATGGTTTTTTGAACTGTTTATTATGTTTTTGGTTTGGCTTGAACTTCTATTAGGTTGTTTTGTTGGCATTTCGTATGAATCACTATGGTGGTTTTTAATGAATGTTGGGTTTCTTGTTTAAATCTGAATGTTAGTCTTACTTATATGCTTTTCTGAATGCAACAACATCATGTTCCGAAGCAATGTGTAAATTCTACTGTATTTGATCATAGGAATTTTGTTACAAGTACATTCTGCTGTATAAGCTCATAGTAATCACTGTCCTGTAATGTGTTATCGTAGAATTGAAAGAGCTTCTGGGATGTGTCGTTTTCATTATATTTAAGTACTGGAATGTGTCATCAGTCATATGACACATAATGTTGGATAATCATTTATACAGACTTGAATTAACAGTACCATAAATATGATTCAAAATAATTGTTTGCAAATTAATATAGTTCACAAGAATAATCGTCGCATACATGTTCACATCAATTCTTAACCTAATTCTCTTCACCACCAACATAGCCACTGTGATCGCTGTCTTCTTCATGCGAATTCTCATCATCTCCACTTGTGTCATTGTCTTCATCATCATCATCATCATCAGATCTTTCTGTAGAGCCGCCGGAGCCCCCATTTGATTTGTCGGATTCGCTCTCCGTATCTGTTTCGCTCTCTGGAGGCCACAGTCCTGGAGGATACCAGTCCTCCCGGTTCGAATCGTCTGGGTCTTCAGTGCCTTCTTCCTCAACGTCTGTGTCACGCGCTGACTCACTTGAGCTCTTAGATCCAGAAGTTGTTATGGAAGGTGATTTCTGAACCTTCCCTCGTTCTGAACATGCCTCTTCATCTTCATCTGGGTCTCCATACGCAGACCAATCAAATGGTATCTTCGGCGGTGGTTGAACATCTGGAGGGCTTGAAGTCGCCCCAGAAACTTTTTGTTGCTTCGATTCCTTTTCAGTGGACGACGGGGAGATAGGTCGTTTGTTACCCATGGATTTGTACTCTAAAATTATGGTACTAACAGCATACAAACCTCTTACACATTTATAGTGCATCACTTATTAATGTTCTGGGAATGCAGACGGTTTGTGGGACGGTTCGAATACATGATCAGAACAAACATGGGTGACCATCTGAATTCGAATAGTGGGTAGTTTTATTCCAAATAGTAAAATATATTCGTGATGTTCAAAACAATAAATGACACATGCACACTGTTACATGACACAAGCAACTACTCACCAATGACACATTACCAACCTAATTTATTTAGTAATCCAAATATTGAATTACAGAGTTCTCGCTCAAGAAACATGAAATGGAGAAGATAAATCGCATATAAGTAGGACAAATGATCAGTCTCTAGCAGCATCGTCAATCTTTTTCTTCTCGCAATGTCTGGAGGTGTGGCCATCTGCAACTCTACAGTAACCACATTTCCTTAGAGCCTTTGATTATTGTGAATTTATTGCCTTTTCTCGTTCACTTTGTAGTCTCCGACCAGTTCCCTTATTCTTGCATACAGCTGGTATGTACATGTTCACACTTGGTGGTTTAATTATGCAGGTTAGCTCTTCGATAGTCTTCCTCTTTTGTTTCGCGGATTGAATCACATTTTCTTCTTGTGATGCACGGTGTTTGTTCAATACAGCTAATAGAGTCTCCAACTCATCGTTTGTCTTGCTGTTGCTCATAACAGATTGGACAGTGGACCATATCTCAATTTGTAGCAAATTTTTAACCTTCTTATCGTGTTCTTGTGATGATGATGTGAATGAAGTTCTTGACGTTCCCGTGGCTTCACGACACCACCTCTCATTCACCATAGATCGTGGTATTCGACCAATTTGTGCATTGTTCAACACAGAGAAAATATGTACACAAATTAGTCCTTTACCTTCAACACGCTTGCATTTGCAACAACAGTGCTTGGTGTCTTCGTTCATTTCAACCGTTACATCACCATAAGTTGTGCTTTTCACCGTGTAGATAGCCATGTTGTCATGTCTGTTAACATCAGTCACACCACATGAGAAAATTCCCTCCATGATATCCATACAAACCTTGTTGAACAGAGGTCTGGTGAATATATTCCACGCATCAATCTCTAGATCTGTCATCGTTCGCATTGCTGGACGAGCTCCAGCGGAGTACTATGCCATAAGCTTGCAATGTGTTCGCCGCTGTGAATTTAGCACACCATTAAATCTCCACATGAATTCCTTTAGTGTTAACAGCTTACTAGCATTGAACCCAAATGTGCTATTCTGGCTCTCAGACCGTGAAGTAGTTCGTAGCAGCATTGCCATTGCAAAATTCTTGAAATACGCTGGGATCCATGATGCCCGTATGGAATACAATGTTGACAATGCGTCATTGTTGCTTAGTCCATAGTCGTTAATTATTGTATTCCACTTAACTTCGAATTCCGTTGGCGATAGTCGATCAGTCCAAACGATGGAATTTAATCTTGAGTGGAACGAGCTCGTCAACGGTATGGTCTTCCGAACCTGTTTATAAGGGTGTATAGTATACTGACCGTAAATGATACTATAAATGCTTTATATTCAAAAAAATATTAAAAATGGACAACAAGTTTACCTTATCCGGGAGTTTTCTCATTATATGCCACATACAGTAACGATGTTTTGTATCGGTGAACACTTGCCCTATAGCGTTTTTCATTGCGGCATCTTGATCAGTGATGATGCATAACGGTTCTTTACCTTTCATGGCTCGCATGAAACAGTTGAACACCCATATGAAGGATGGAATGTCTTCTTTTGAAATTAGTGCTGCTCCAAACGTCACACAACGATCATGGTTGTCAACCCCAGTTATCGGGCAGAATACCATCGAGTACCTATACAGCCATTTCTTCGTCAGTATCAAATTTGAGGTGTTTGACGTAGGAGCATAGCAAGTGTCATTGTGTAGGCAAATTATTTTTGTAGCCACCGTTAATAGTTATAACATGTGTCATGTACGCAATTACAAAGTGTCATATACACAGTCGTCCATGTTATTATGTGTCATCCCAAAACTATCTGGTGTGTCATCATTGATTTTTAACCTAAGGTATTCTTCTATGTATGAGCAGAACTGACAAATGTGTAGTATTCATTTACGCGTTTACCTGTTGGTCCCGAATGTGCTGTCGAATGAAATGCTATCGCCCCATTTATCGTAATTATGTATGCACAGTCCATCAGCCCAAAACAAACGCGTGAGTCTGTCGTTTTGGTCGTGGTCATACTCATAGTAGAGGTCTGGGTCAGTATGTTGGTCACTGATAAACTCATTAATTACAACTTGGACATCAGCCTCAGATAGGTATAATTTCAGTTGTGTTTGACAGTTTCTGAAATCATCTGCAGTTGCTCCAACATGCTCTGCACCACCAACAATTGCACTGCATGCGTTGAAAGCAGAAGTTGCACTTATGTTTGCCTTTTGACAGTCCATAACAAACTGTCGTTGCGTGTCATTCAAGTTCCTATTTCCCCGGAGCTGCTGGAAATGTTCCGCACTATAGAAGGGATGATTATGTGCTTCAACGAATTTTACCACCACGTATTTCCCAGTCGCCGAAATCTTGAACGATATCATAGCTCTGCAACTCGTCCGAGTTGTGATACATCTCCTTTTTGTGTACTGCCTAATCTCCTCGTCTTCATCGTCACATCTAGTAATACGCTCACCCTCTCTAGAGCAAGTCACATATTTCAGAGTGATTGCATTTCTCGTTGATTTCTGGGTACCTAGTCTGGTCATGAAACCGCAGTATTTACCATATGTTCTGTAGTAATCAATACCACCATTTAACGTTGCGAAAGACATTCCAATGGATGGTTTCAAACTTGTCGGGCAGTGTGGCACATAACCACCATTGACGTCCATTGACCATCTATCTGTTCGATCTGTTATTTCACCAGTTGCTATTACAAAATGTGTCATTATGCAGTCTATATTAGAAAATGTCATTCAGATCTGAAATTTAGTTGTGAATTACCTGTACTATTATCTGCAACTGCTGAATCAATCATCATTGTTGTTGGTACTAGACCAGCATGATCATCATCTGTTCTTTGAACAATTTTTATTACAAAATGTGTCATCATACACTCAATATTGAAACTGTCATTCAGATCTGGAATATAATGTGAATTACCTGAGGTATTTGGTTGATCTGCAGAACCAATCGTCATTGTTGTTGTTCCTACACCATACCGATCATACTCATTGACAGTTTACTATATGCTACTTAAATGTTGTTTAGATGCAGAAAGCAAGAAATTACCTTCAGAACAATTCGGCTCTGCCATGGCAGCAATGAGGTAGAAGGTAACAATAATTTAGAAACGTGGGTTACAATATCATTTATATGGATTGTGTAATCAATGCTTCCTTGATTTCAGGAGACGATTTACAACCCATCCTATGTAATTTACCAACTTGCCCCTGTTGACTATAATTTGTATGTATTGTTGCTACGTTTCTATGTTTCATCTCCACCGGTACATGTTGTTGATCCAACGATTACCATCCATTCTAACGTTTGTATTGTAAATGATGTTTGTACTCTAGTTCATCCCTACTTGTATAAGGCCTCACATTTTATTATAAAGATCCGTTATAACTTTAAGCCCACTAATAATGACATGAACCTTCAAACATATGCATAATTAATTAGCCCATATCCTAATTTTGTTTTGAAACGTTTATGGGTCTGTGACATGTTCATTTCTTTTAACAAACGAGTCTAATTAAAATTGGGTTACATAAGTTTTTTTTACAGCATTTATTTATTATTTTAGGTTTAGTTTTCATAGAGCACATGGCTAAAGAATTATTAAAATACAGTTAATCAAATAAACAACCATTACATAATTTCTTTTAACTTTGTATGCGGGACTTACATCTATGATTGCTACACCCATATTTATGGTTTTAGTTCACTCTATTATAAACATAAAAGAAATGTCATAAATAGTGTATTAGTTACAATATAAATGCGTCAATTTTATTTACATTCATTTTATTTGATACTGTTTATATATAATATCCCCTACCTTCACAGAAGCAGCCGATGGGTGTCTAACTCTAGCCATTATGATTGCAGAAAGAACAAGAATTGGGTATTTAAGCGAAAAGATTGCACGGCAATGGAGCGTTGGTTGTACATTAGATGGTGTGGATATTGATCTTATTCATGCTTGGGACAAGGTCTCCAATTTCATTGGGCAGCACAAGGAAAGTGAAGAACCGGCCAACCATGAATGTCGAGGTCCCCTAACTTAATATTTTTGTATACTTGCCTTGCCTCATCATCATCACAACCGGAGGGTAAAGTAGAAAGGTTTCATTGAGTATCATGTGAATCTGCGCAGATAAAAAAACCTCCAAGGTAAGCATTTAACAATAAATAGTTAGAAAAGAAGTCACTATGGTTGTAAAAACAACCAAGACTGCATTTACAACAACCATGATCTCAATAAATTATGTGAACGACACTTGTAGTCTCATGTCGAAAAGATATGGATCTATTCACCATTAAATAAGCATTTGGGTATAGTTTAATCTTTTACCTGGGTCGACTAAACTTTAGGTACTCGAGAAGCAATCCAAATTCGAAGGCAAAGACATGATGGATTGTCAAGTGTTTGTTTGTCATGAATGAATCTAAAGTGACCACCTCCACGGAAAAATCAATTGAATCATTGACCATTGGGGCCAAGGAGTCAATGTCACACAAGTTAAGGCCAATAAATAGATAATTGCCACGTTTAAGAGAGCAACGACTATCTTGTAATCCATAACAAGAAAAGATCGCCTCCAACCTCCACGAAGAAATGATCACAGTCAAATCTGTGATGCAGCTTTAAAGTTGATCGGATGGCTGTGTGCACATCTCTTGCAGTCAAATTCCTGACATGTTATCTGGCCCTGCATTGTGATATTTCTGGGAATCAGTTGCCCGGCAGAGTTATCGAACTCCAAAAACAACGGCGAAAGCCACCAAGAAAACGACTCCAGACTCACACGACACCCTAAACCCAATTACACCGGTCTAACTAGAAAATATCCAACATCACAAACGTTGAAGTTCCTCACATTGAGGATCAATTCGCCCAATACGCGGCTTCCACCATCTTCTGGTCTCTTTTTCTCGTACAATCTATATACATAACAAAAAGTTATAAATCAAACTATGTTTATGCAATTAAGGTGGAGTAACAAACATTAAGGTATCAATAAATGATGTAGTTCAAATTGTGCTCTACTTACTATCATGCATGTTCATGAATAACGGAATTATGTATGGATGTGTATTAGTGCAAATCTTAATGTATTAGGGGAGATGATTATTTATCAATCTTTCCACCTCCTTTTCTTCATTTCCACTTATTAACTAACAACTACGACAAGTTATAACGTGTGAACAAAATTGAAAATTGATAATCCTTCCCTGCAAAACAGAATGTCAGAGACAGTGTCCAGAAATCTCTGCAATTAAAAACTAAAATACATGGGAATGCATTGTCACTCAAAAACTAGTTTTAAACACATGCTAAGAGGCTTTAGGTATAACTCAAAAGTTACATGCTTCTTCAAAAATACAACAAACGGATCTTATTAAATAAACATGGTTTACTGACAAGGGATCCACAAGAAAAACAAGTGGGCAATAACAAGTTTAAATTTGTAGTCAAATGTAAATAAGATGACCAAGGCATGAGTGTGTAGGCCATAAAATTATTTGCAACAGGAGCTATCTTCAACATAAATTATTAAAAAGCAAAATTGAGGTATGATCTTCCCTTTTCGAAAGAGGTGAGAAAATGTTCTCTTATCCTATACTAGTAACAAAATAAATAAATAACTTTTCACTTTCAAATTACCCTATGTCCAATTTACACCATCCCATTAAAAGAGATCAGGTTGATATTTTTTATTTTGAGCACCAATTTTGTTGAGAACATGTTCACTACTAGCATCCAAAACTATCCTATGCCCAAAAAATCAGTTGATTTTATTTTTTATCCAAGAAGCGAGAGTTAAATAGTAACATAAAAGAAATTTGAAATCCTTGAGTAGTTTAGTCCATCTATAGATTAAATTTAACATAAAGTAATCCATCTATAGATTGATATTTAAATTTGTGATCTAACACAAGTTTCAGCACATTACATATGAACCCTAACTGCAAAAAGATGGATAATGTATGAAGCCTAAAATAAAAATTAAAAGTATGCTCTTCAGAACTTGAGGACATCCTCCTTCCTCGTGCTCCGAGACACCAAAACGAAACTTTGAAATGGGATACTCCAATTTGATGCAATCTAGACCTAAATGATATGTAAACAAAATCATATGCTACTCATTATCATGTCCTACAAACACAATATGATAAATATAAACACCAACAAAATGTTTAAGAAATGATAAGTTACCTGAGGGAGGAATTTGAGAGATATTGAAAATACAGAGTCCGTGCCACGAACTTGCTTGGTAAGAGTCAAGTGCTTGTTGATGAAGAACGAGTCCGAGTCTATACTCACACGCTCAACTGGAAAATCAATCAACTCGTTCACAATAGGAATCTCCGCCTCTGCGCCGCACAACAAGTTGAGGCCAATAGACAAGTAAAGGTCTAGACCGATAGGGGCAACCACAACCTTGCGGTCCAGAGCAATAGCAGACCCCCTGACCTCCACATACAGAAGCTCGTCGTCTCTGTTCCACAACGATATAGTTGCTCGGCCACAAGAACATCTCGGGCAATTAAATTCCTGATAAGCAGTTACATGGCCCAAAATCGGGATTTTCCTGGGAATCACCTGATCGGACGAGTCTCTTTTCTTGGGAACCAACTGGCCTTTGTCGTCGTCCTCGACGATCTTGACCTCAACCTGCACCCGAACACCAAAAACAACAGCATAGGTCACTTCGAAGACGAATCCATATTCACCAGGCACCTTAACCCACCTGCACCTGTCCGAGCCATAGGTCACCATTGAGTCTTCACCGAATTTGAAATTGTCGACATTGGCGATCAATTCATCTTCTCCTCCGTCTTCTGGCGCCCTTCTTTCAAACAATTTCATGTTGATGTAGACTGGATTTGTGACACCGACGAGAGGCCGGTCGGAGGGATGGTCGGAGAGGGAGAGGAATCTGTAATCGTCATGCCCGAGGATGACCAGGTCGGGCTCTTCGGTCGGAAGCCGCCGGAAGAGAGTGACGGGTGGGATGGACGGATCGTCGATGAAGGAGATTTCGCCATGGATCATACAGTGAAGCTTCTGGCGATTCGGAGGAGGGTACACCTTCACCGACCCAACGCTCGTCAGGTACTTTCCCTTTATCGTTACCTTCTCTTCGCCAGATTCTGCCGTTCCCTCACGATCAATCAATTTCACTCTCGAAATTATTATGGTTTTCTAGAGTTTTGTATTTGGGGAAGACGAGACAGACCTTTAGCGCCGAAATGACGTGGGTCTGATTCAATGTTTTCCCTTGCTAGCTCATGTACGCATACGTAATTATATAATATACTTTTCTTATTAGAATAAATGGTAATATAATTCTGGTAATTCGCGTTTTAACGTGTCACTCTTGGTAAAAAATGACTTATCCTACTCATAGACGTTGGATACATACAGTGTGCTGATATTGACTGTCGTGTTATGAGTCGGGTGTATGTGACAATACCTAGACATTATTTAATTAATAATATTGATGCAGCGTACGTGGCTAGAAAGAACTATTTATCAAAATTCGTTGATTCACAAGAATGTTGAAGATAGATTTGAGGAAAACCTCGATTTTTTTATTAAAATTTCAAAACTAAATAACAAAAACGCGACATATCCAGAGTTGTCCAGTATCGTCGCCAATCCAATCTACGAGAGGAAGGAGCCAGAAGACGGTGGAGGAGATGAATTGATCGCCAATGTGAACGATTTCAAATTCGGTGAAGACTCAATGGTGACCTATGGCTCGGACAGGTACAGGTGGGTTAAGGTGCCGGCCGAATCTGGATTTGTCTTCGAATTGGCCTATGTTGTTGTTTTCGGTGTTCACGTGCAACTTGAGGTCAGTATCGTCGAGGACAGTGATAAAAATGAAAACTCTATGATTCCTAGAAAAAAAATTCCGATTTGGGGTCGTGTAACGGCTCATCAAGATTTTGACTGCCCGAGATGTGCATGTGGCAGAGCAACTATATCGTTGTGGGACAGAGACGATGAGGTTCTGGAAGTGGAGGTCGGGGGGTCGCCTATTGTTCTGGACGGCAAGGTTGTCGTTGCCCCTATCGGTCTAGGTCTTTACTCGTCTTTTGGCCTCAACTTGTTGTGCGGAGATTCCGATTGTGAATGAGTTGATTGATTTTCCGGTTGAAAGGGTGAGTATAGACTCAGACTCGTTCATCGTCAACAAGGAATTGACTCTCACCGAGCAAGTTCGTGGCATTGACGACACTGTGTTTTCTGTATCCATCAAATTCCTCCCATAAGGTAGATAAACGGATTAGCATGCAATTTCATTTCATTCAGCTTTCGGAATTTCTATTTTGATTTGTATAGATACATTCATAACCAACAAGCAACTCCTTGGAGTCTTGTTTTTCTTATATATCTATCACATTCCTCTGTCTGCTGATTTCTTATCCATAGTTAATCATCTGTATTAAGAGTTATATTACATGAGTAGTATATTTCAACGTCGCTAAAATGGTAGGGAGAGTTTTGTAGGTGGATAAGATTTAAGTGCAATTCTTCAAAAAATAAAAAATAACTATCTTGCTATTAAGGATACAGGACATTGTTAAAATTGTTGTGCTGTTTTCAATAATTTTCTCTTAGGTTTAAGAAAACCAATAGCTAGTTTAGTGAGCATAACGTTTAATTGTTGCTTTTACTTCAGTCTCAATCGGGAGGAGTTCTCAAGCGTTGTGAACACTTTAGTAGCTAAGTTTCAGTTCATATATTAGCCAGCTTTCTGCAGTTTATGTTAAAGTCTTTAGCTTTTGTTTCTGCTTTTGTAATGTTCTGAATCAAACTTGAGCTTCATGCAATTTTATATTTCAAGTTAAGTTAGGCCTTTGGCAATGTTCCAATAGTTTCTTATAAGATTTAATGTTTACCAATCTAAAGTCAAATATTAAAATAGTTGAAAATCACATCTTAATATTCAAACTATAAATTCATTATAGTAAAAGAAATTATTTTAAATAGTTGAGTAATTATATCCCACCAATCTTTGTTCTTTTTCGATAAATGGACTCTGTACTCATCCAACAGATCTCAATGCCTGGTCACATGATTTTGTTGTTAATCAACAGTTAGTCAAAGCTACGAACGTGTCAGACTATTTGTTTGGTCTGTCTCGATCAAACCAAATAACTCTTTGCCGTGATATTTATATTTTTATAATGTTTTTACTTTTGTCACATTATAATGCACCACTCAAAGAACAATTAACAATAAAAACATCAATCATTGAATATTTGGATTATAGCAACAAACACCCACCAAAATAGCTCTCAAATCACTACAATTTCACAAACTCAAATAATGACATTTGTGCAACACCAATTTTTTCATCATCATCAAAACCTAAACTACCTAAAAGCTGAGGAAGAAGATGATAACCAATCAATTTACCTTAAATATACCACTAAAATACCCCTCTAAAACCACATATTAGTTTCTTCGAAATGTCCCATAAATCATAAATAAATTGGAGGTTCATAAACAACCCCATAAACATCAACAGCGAGAACTGTTGGGACGCTTAGCGGCGTTACCTCTCGGTGTCGTGCTGCTGACGCGTGCCCTCTTTGGGGCTGTTGGATCGACGAATTGGTTTTGATCTTCACCCACCATCTCCACGAACATCCTCTGCAGATCCTCCATACTGTCCCTCTGAAATTTTCCATTTCCCCCAAACTTATATATTAGTTCCAAGTTCCAACATGAAAACATATCTATCAATTTTACAATGTGTCCAACGAATCCTAAGTAATCACAAATCAATCCCCTATAATTCCTGATAAATCCTTTAATTTGATTTATTTTCTGACTAGTTCATGACTAACCCTCTCCGATCGACTAGCGCCCTCCCAATTTTACATTAATACTAATAATTTTCCATTTTCCCCAAAGTTCATAATCAAATACTCAAATGTAGTAAAAATTTCACTATAGAATGATAATCTTTATTTCCCTCCAACTATTCAAAATCAATTCCAATATGAAATTTTTATCATCAATTATATAATAGTAATAGTAATTACGATGATTACCTGGTCTTTCACATTGTTCATCAATGTGATCATCTCTTGCATGAAATCGCAGAAGTCCTGCACCAGAAATTTTTACACAATTTCAAAACCAAAATCGATTTTACAAACCAGTCCTCGGAAATAAACAATTTACATCCCCAAAACCGACGCCATCAAAGAAGTTATTTCACATCTATACGACGCCGTTTCAATGGAGCCGTAGACGAAACACGCACCTCGTCTTCTTCCTCCAGTGAATCGTACAGTCCTGCGTCGTACATTGATCTCTTGCTCTGATCGGAGAGCACTGCGAAAAAAACACACACGGCATTGAAAAACCTGAAACTCGCACGATCTCAAGAAAATCAAACTGAACAATCGGCGAAATCAAAGCAATGAGTTCGAAAATTCGCATCAAACCTGAATAAGCCTCCTGGATTTGCTGAAACCGCCGGTGCGCCTCCGTCGCCGCCGCCGGTTTCTGCGCGTACCGATCCGGATGCCACTTCTTCACGATCCACAAGCATCACAGAAACAGCAACAATCATCAAACTCAAATTCCAGAAATCAAATCCAAAATCAACACAAGCCAGAATTCGATTTACCAGAGCGAGCTTGCGATAGGCAGTGCGAACATCGGAGAAGGAGGCGTCTCTCCGGATCCCGAGAACGGCGTAGAAGCAAGATCCGGCGCCGGTGGAGCCTCCTTCCCGATCCATCGCCTCAAAAAACCGACACCGATGCGATCAAATCACGAATCTATGAAACGATGACAGAGTCACAGAGCCGATTTCTAGAGAGAGAAAGCAAAGCAGAGGAGCTTTTTCTAGAGAGAGAGAAAATATCTGCTCCTCTCCGTGCTCTGAATCTGCCATAGAAAAAGAGATATTATTGAGAAAATAGAAACTTCCAGAGATTCAGATTTTTTTTTCTTTCTGGTTTTCGGGTAAGAACCGGAGAGATGAGTCATCGCTCTCTCGGAGATTAAGATATTTTCGTGGCTCCTTAGGGATTTGACCCCGAACCAGACGTAATTTACGGAGATTGCCCCTGTGGGACCCACTCTCGCCTCTGATTGGGACACGTTTCGATCGTTGGGCTTTGGGGGACGAAAATATCTATAAAAGGAAATGTTTTTTTTTATTGAAATTAACGTAGTGTGTTTTTCTAATCAGAGATAAATAACTGTGGAAAATAACTTGTTACAGTAACTATGTATAGAAATGGTTTTCATTGACGAGATTTGAATCTGATTACAAAATTACAAACAGGCCTACAATAATACACCTTTTAACAATTTTGTCCCCCTTCGAGATAACAAAATTTATTTAAAGGGCAAGAATATTTTTGTCTTTCTAAATAAGCAAATTTAAAATTATGAATTCCTTTTCTCCCGCCAAACTTGCTGGCCTTTATGGTGATCGACCTAAAAAACAACCCTCACGACTTCAACATCGAGTTTTCGGCCAGAATCCGTCTAAACCTCTGACGTCGTGAATATGGCTGGACCAATCTCGTCTCTCTGTCGCCTCAAAGTCTGACCCCACCTCAACGCCTCGAGGGCAACACCCCCAACCTCTAACCTTTCTCTTTCGATTTCGTCTCTTTAGCCCATCGCTCGCTCTAGACAAACCTCCTTTCTCCAATAAGCTTCCTCACCTCGCTCCCTTCTTCGACCAGCCTACTCCATTCTAGATATGAGATTCCTGAGCCCCACTTCCCAAAGCGTGACCCTCTCCTCACTGCAACCTCTCTCGGCATTACCAGCTCCGTCTTGTTTCCAACCCGACGATCTTTCTCCAACCACCTCTCTATAGCTCGGGCTCCCCTTTTCGGCCAACACTCCAAATAACGCCTAAGTTCTTGACACAATATGCCTAGCAAACAGCGCTGAAGTAGAGGTCTTCTCCACTAGGGAGTTTGAGCCATAAAAGCTCAAATGGTTAGAGGTCAGTGTGCCGGAAAAGCCAATGAAGTCGAATGCTAGAGAGAAAGCTACAATATTTTTTAAAAATTGAAGAAAAAAATGTTCAAATTGATGTGATTATTGTTATTATTCAAATTTAGGTTGAGATTTGAGAATTGTTCAGATTGAGACACTGTCAGTGGCAAAAATAATGAGAACCGAGAGAGAAAGATTGTGGAGCCTGAATGAGAGAGGCAAATGAGGTTGAAGAATATGAGGGAAAAAATAACCATTTCACAGAAAATAGTTACACGATCTAGAACGGTCATAAACAGTTCGATTTAGGTGACCATCAAAATGAAAAACAAGTTTGACTAAGTGTAGCTACAATTACCCTTAAGATGTATTAATATTAGTGATACTATACTCCAATTTATATATTCTCGTCATTTTTATACATTTATTCAACAATCAATTAGAATTATCTTGTAATTGAAATTTTTCTAAAACTATCACGTGCTTACATACAGTGATTTTGCTATGTTAAAGTTGGGGGTATTATTTCGATATCATCTGCGAGAGGAGACGGGTCCGGGAGGGAGTCATCGATGGTTGGGCAGAGAAGCTCGGGGAGATCGGTGCAGCGAGAGCAAACGGACCAAGGCGGGGCTTATCGGAGGTAGGGCAGAATATTTTTGGCGATTTGCTTTATGCGGTTTTGGTTGGTTGATTTATCGGTACTGAGAGGGAACCGGAGTTCACTGGCGTCGATGGTCAGGTTTATGTAAGTATATCAAACTAGGGGGTCTTGGTTTTCTTAAACTTCAATACGTCTTCGGGGTGTCCCATTGGATTCGGCACTATGAGAGATCGGGAGTTCTCTAGCGTCAATGGGCTGATCCTGGTAAGCACAAAGAGTTTGGAGAACTTGAATTATTAAAGATTCGCGATTATCATATTAATCGTAGGGTTGATCAATGAAGCTGGTTTAATATGGTATGTAGTGAGATCTCGAGATTTCTCCATCAGTATGAGGTGGAGGTCTCTACATGATGTTAACTTGTTCGAGTTGATTGACCTTCGGGGTCATTATGGAGTCATGTTCAAAGCATTCTGCAGTGAGATCACGGGGTTTCTCTATCCGTATGAGGTGGAGGTTGTAGCTCTATATGATGCTAAACGAGTCGAGTTCAACATATTTGGAGGTATCATTAGGGACAGATATTGGTACTATCCACTTATGGGACATGTGTTTAATTTATCTTGCTCGTCGCTTTTGTAATTATGTGGCTCATAAATTAGTCAGGTACACTTTAACTAATAGTAACTGAGTTTACGGTGCGGAATCGGTTCCACCGTCTATTGTTTCGGTTGTCCGACGGGATGTCGGATTAGTTTTTTTAATAATATTCATACGTTTTCCCTATAAAAATCACAACACTCACAATTCTTATATAAAATATAAACATCTCGAACTAGTGGCGGATCCAAAGGGAGCGGGGGGCACCCGCCCCTTTTGGCCCGGGAATTCGAAAAAAAATCAAATGAATTTTTTTCCGAAAAATGGATATGCCCTCACTTGAATTCTGGTATATATACAAAAATTGTGTAACATAAAAATAAAAGTTGTGTAGCTTAGTGATAAGTATGTAATATTTTGTCCACAAGATCATTGGTTCAAACTTTGAAACAATAGCTTTTGTCCGTTAAATTATTTAGTAATTATTGAAAATTTGTGAATTTTCTAACCAAAATTATGTTGAGATTAAGTATAATGATGGGTCGTTTGATAAACGAATCAAACTCGAGTCCAACATATTAAAATTTGTAAGTCGCGAACCGACTCGCTTCATATTTATATATACATGAAAGTTGAATTCAAAATCAACTAATAATCAAGGTCGAATTAGTTTTTGTTATATGCATTTGGTAATTATTTTATTATTATTATTATTTTAATTATTAATTTTATTAATTAAATTAAATTTTTAGTATGAATTTTTGCCCCTCTCTTTGAAAAGATTTCTGGAATTGCCACTGTTTCGAACGAAGACACTCTTGTAATTCTATTTCTGAACATTATATTTAAGAACAAGAATTACATAAAATTCATGATTTTTACATTTTTTACATGAAAACCAATAATCACCTCTTTATGTATATACACTATATGTATATTGTGTACATTTTGACACTTATATACAACAACCCTTCGTCACAATATGTACAAGGAGAAAAACATAAAGGTTGTAATGAAAGTAGGTGAAAAAACAAAAAATCTAAAGCTCCACATAGTCTCAGATTTGGAGAAAAATCTTATATTCTCCTAAATCCGGACACATCTGAATATCAATTCAATTCAGCTGAACTCATTTTTGATATAAAAGACTAGTATTACGATTTCCTAAGAAAGCTCGCAATTTCTTAGCTTGCTTAAATGAGATCTGCCACTTGATGGCGGCGCGGATCTTGCACCAGGCTATACTCCTCGCCCTCGACATATGCACACCCATATTTGGGAGCGAGGACAAGAACTCGATTCTTGGGTCACCGCATTGACCCCATGTGCCAACATTTGGGGACCAAGTTGTCTCAACAGTATTGTTATGACTTGTAGACCAGTTTGAAGAGAAGTTCATCATTTTGAAGTTGTTTCTCGTCGAAGGAAGCATTGGTGTCATAGGAAGTTCCAACGTGGATCGTGGAGTAAAATCTTCATCTTCATTGAATTCCAGTTGTGTTTCTGCATAAAACTAACACTCAAAATCTCACGTCGAAAAATAATTGAATCAGACAAGTTTACGTAGAATGATTAATCTTGTCTTTGAAATTACCTAAGTTCAATGCTGCCAATGGTTCGGGATGTAAACTTGTGACCGGCCTTCCAGTGACACAAATCGATGCCTTATCAACAACGACGAATTGATTCACGTTCTTATAAGCTTGTCGCTTCACTTCTTGCACCAAACGCTATATAAAAAAAAGATGATTCTATCAATATTCAAGAATCAATGACATTCCTTAAACGACTGATAAAAAAATGATTAGGGCTTTCGTGTAAAGGTAGGTTTAGAATTGTTACGTACATCTTGAGAGAAGTTGAGTGCGTCGAGAGACAGATAGTTTTGTCCGTCGAATGTTGCTCCGACGGGTTTGAAGGTCGAATCGAAGGCGATCCAAGCTCCTTCTCCGCAGTAAACATGGAGCTTGTCGTCGTCCACCACACATTCCTTGGCGTGTTCTATGATTGTGTCCCATTTCTTGTCGGAGATGCCTCCACTAAGTATCTATACATAGTTCCCAAAGAAAATGTGAATTATTGATTTGCATCATAAAATAATTCAAATTTGCTCACATTAGAGAAAAGGGTTTTGAATTTCACTAACCTGTCTCAATCTTAATGAATCAATGTGATACATTTGTAGAAACTCCATCAAATTCTTGATCCCACACTTGACAAGTCGCTTGTGGAAGGCTCCATCTTTTCCTATCCTCTCTAGCCTCCAAACATCATCCAACAAGTGAGGAGGATGGTTTTTCTTGTACACTAAGTATAGTAACAAAAATAAAATAATTTATGATAAGTTAACTGATACTCGTATCGTATCTGTTGTTATTGCTGATTTTAACGTAAGAAAGTTGAAGGGTAATTTATTTAAAGGCATGTTGAAAAGCTTAAAGAACTTACATTCCCCTCGATGATCTTTCACCATGAAAGGTTCACTCACAGCTTCCCGAACCCTAACTCCCCCCGAAACCCTCCCGACAACTCTACCTCCCAGCTTGAACTTTCTGGTTCGAGTCCAACTCGAGTTGTCCGTAAATGACACGTCCGTTATGTGACCAACGCCATGTCTCAGTGTCACGGTGAGCTCTCCGGTCACCAACGGCCTCCTCCCTTCGCGCTCGCGGAGAATGTTGTCCGCGAAAGCCTCCTCCGGCCAGTCCTCTTGGTCGTCCGAGCCAAAGTCACTGTTGAGCACGACGATCTCGATCTTGGCATTGGACATGGGTCCGGAGGAGACTATGTTGTTTGAATTGGCATCGATTAGAATAACCTTGATAATTGAGTTTTTCTCGGTCTCTATTCGGCTTCCGGTGAAGATTGTATGGGGGATCTTGCTCTCGAAACGAAGTTCAAAACCTCGCGTGATCAATGTTCCAATTCGATTGTTTCGGTTGTTTGAAGGCCTACCACAAATGTAAAAGAATATAATTTAGAAGAAATTTATTGAAAATCGAACCGATCATTTAAAATAGACAAGTATACGACATGACTCATAAATCAATGTCAAAAACAGTTAAAAACATAATATAGGTGTCAACAACTCTTTTGTAAAACATCTAATTCACTTTTAAATTGAAATTTTATGTAAAATATTTATTAAGTGGTGACAAAATCTTACTCACTGACAAATTAAGTTATACAAACAAATTGAGATTCAACGTGTATAAAACCATGCACAACCAAAATGTTAGAACTTATTAATAAACATTAAACACATGAATTTGAGGCTTAACTACCTTGATTGATGAAGGGTTTGCACAATACATTCCACCTCTTCTCGTACCTATCCGAAAAATCATAAACCAAGCACCAATCAAAACAAAAGTCAACCTTACATAACCTTCCAAAGCAAAGGTTGTTCTAAACTTAATTAGCAACAAATGAAGCAAAAACAAGAATAGAAACACACCACTCTCCGCAGCATAGGCTCCATTCTTAGAACTATTTCGTTCATGGAAACTCCTTTCATGACCTTGAAAACGGCACTAAACAAGAAAAAACACAAAACCCACAAACCAAAAGTCAAAACCATATAAAAGAATCAAACCCATTTCGTGGATTTTCATGATACTATGTAATTTACTCACTCTGAAAAAGCAAGTCTTCTCTTTGAAGGACCTCCATGGCCATAGCCACCACTCCCTTCATCATCACAACCCCTCTTCGCCGCCATTTCAAGCTCTAGCACAAGAAAAAAACAACTACCCACTTCCCAAAACCAGACCAAAACCTAGAAATTAGTAATGTTCAGACAATTTGTGTCACCAAGCTTGTCTCAACAACCCTCTATTTAAAGGGATAGGAAGGCTCGAGGAAGGGTCGGGGAATGTTCAAACTAATTTAAAGGGTTTAATTGTTTATTACAGATACTGTTAAAACCCGATTCACCTAAAAACTTAAACCGCTAGATAAAAATGTTTATCAAATGGTGACACGACGCGCTCAGATATATATATCAAGAAGTCAACCATGAAAGTAACCAGCAAGAACACAAAACTCAACCCTCTACAATAATGGACACTTCAAAGCATCATCAAATCATATAGATATCATCATTAGATTGCATATAAAATTCATTTCAAGACAAGAAAATTCAAGAAAGGTGAGTCAAGAAACGCGTTGCTATATAGAAAAGTACACAAGAACACTCGCCAAGAAGAACAAGTGAATAGAGACAGAATTATTTGATAGAGAAATGAACACGTTGGATCGACGACGCGTATACACCATGAACAAGTTACCCAGAAATTTTCAGACAACATATTTCTACGCTAACGCGCTTGTGATTCGTATAGTGATGAACCATTGACATGGACTCGCCTGAACTTGCAGATACATGAGTTGACTTTTCATCGGAGTCGTCGAGCTCGGTACAGAGAATGGTAGGTATACACATAACTAATGTAGAATGTAGGTCACATATTGTTGTGCGAAGTAAGGATAAGGTAGTTGACATTTTTTAAGTAGTTTATATAATTAGTGAATCGGCTATTTTCTTTAATAAATTGTATCAAAAGTTTATTCTAATTTGAGTTGCTTACAAACATAAAAAGACAAATTGAAAAAAGAAGTTTCTTTTTGGGGTTTTGTAGAGAAATTTTTACATCTATGGGTTTTGAATAACACAAATTCTTGACTAGTTAAATCATGAGACATTAATGTAGTTTTGATTAAATTTTGAATAATTCGTTATAAAGTTGTTGTCATATCAACAAATAACAATAGAGCAAAATGATTAAAAAACAGGTTGTATACGAAATTCGAACATCAATTATCAGCTTAAGCTTTTAGATATATAAAATTTTAATAAAAAATTGAAGTATGGTTTGATCTTGTGATCTCTTTTATGTTTCTACTTATTTTTTTATAGACAAAGAGATGCAAATAAGGGGAGAGACGTTCTCCCGAGAGAGAATAAAAAAATCTCAAAACATTATGAAAGACATGGATGGACCAAAAACTCATGACAGTAAATTTTCTACGTAAAATTGATTGTTGAAATATCTCACATCCGAAGCACGTATAATAAAAAATTTAACAAAAAACTCAGACCCAAAATTATAATAGAGTAGAAACCAAATACCGTCCGGACCGGTAAAATGTAAGTATAACATGGTAAAACGTGATGAACCGCGGTGTAATTTCGTTGTCACATGTCGCACGCTGGATAACGTACACGCAGATATTCAGCGATCAAATGACTAGTAAAAGTTCAGACGATTCAAACATGCTACCTATAGTTTATACTAAAATACGTCCCATTACACATATCAAAATTTGTTTTTGGCAAATTATAGTTAATAACTAAAATAAAGTTTTCTTGCAGTTAATAATACTTAAATCACACAAACAAACAAACACATATGCAACTTAATTTGAATGGTTGGTTTGGTAAGCTCCATGTGTCCACTAGCAGCTCTTGTTGCTGTCATTTTCACTCTTGTTTTTGTCTTTCACAGTGAGTGTTTTTTTACACAAAAGAAGAAGAAGAAATTACTAAGAACTAACCAATTGATAGAATCACCTGCTCTACTGGCTGGAAAGTCAAATAGAGTCCATTATTTATTTGCATGAAATAATTAGTTGAGAGTAGTTGATTAGTGTTTTACGTGCTCATCATAGCTTCTTCTTTGTAGCTTCCTATATATCTCATTTTTCCACAAACCCATGTCCAAATTTTCTCTTTAGGGAAGATTCTTGGAACCTCGAATCTCTAATATTGTTTATAGGTCATGACATATGTTCTTTATTTTTATCAAAAATCCCAATTTTTAACACACTAATCACTTGCACTCCTTTGACGAGAAGTACTTATAGCTTGTTTTCATGTTCGATTTAAAGTCAAGTGTATAAAAAAAATAGATCGTAAATTATTGAGATCTTTTGCTAATTATCCTTAATAAAAATTAAATTGCCGAGAAAAAAAATATATTTCTTGACTATGAACACCCATCTATTTAATTATAGTCATCTTATAGATTGGTCAACAACCAAGTCTCATTCTCTTGAATTCATGAATATTGGATACATGTGCGCAACAAGGAAATCAAGCACATTTTAGAGATCAAAACTCAACACACCGAATTATAATTAAATTTTCTCCGTGTACGTCATCTTATATAATATATAAATTCGTATTCATAGTTTTATGTACTACTCGTTTATTTTTATATATAATTTTTCTCGGTATAATATCATATACATTTCTCATCATAAATATAAATATATTATTCTGTCATAAAGAGACACTCCAACATCTGACTCTTGTCAGTGGAGATGCCAAAGATTCTAACCTCGTTGAAAAATAAATGGAGTGAGATTGTAGGATACTACAAAAGAATAGTGTAATTATTGGAAAAAAATATTATTCTAAAACGATAGAGGAAGCACTGAAATGGGCCTTGTGACAAAAAATTGAATCTCTTGAGGCACAACACAACCCGTTGGAAAGTTTTCCTCCAAAATCAAAAGCTCTACACACATATATGATATATAACAAGTAATAAAAGGTTTTAAAAAAAATCTCCACCATGGTGAGGTTGGGGAGCGCGAGGTTGAAGATGAATTTGTTGGGAAAATTCGAGTCTTATTTAAGACGAGTATCCAAAAAAACAAATAGACAGTATAGCTCACATTTGACTTAAAAGACTAGCGTATTAAATTTAGTGTCAAATGTGTATATAAACTCTCATTATATTTAATACTATTTCGATATATGACTTTGAACTCACATGTGAAACTAAGTCGGTCATGGTCCCGGTCTTACCATTAATAAGAGAGTACCCGACCCACTTTATCAGGGGAGTTTTACCGAAACAATGCTCTAATATCCACTGTTGAGAAGACTCGGGCGTCACATTAGAGCTCACATTTGACCTGAAAAACTAGTACATTAAGTTTAGAGTCTAATATGTATGTAAAGTCTCTTTATACCTAGTACTCTTTCGATGTGAAACTTTGTATCACATGTGAAATTAACTGAACTCACCACAATAGGCAATCTATATATAAAAAAAGGCTTTTACAAAGCCTAACAAAATTTTGATTTTACCCGATGACCATATTAGGTTTTGACTCGTAGCTTGACAGAAGCCAAACAGGCGGGCCATGGGTCTTGAACTTCACACCCGACCACAATCGAGCGGTCCAGAAAAGGTCGGGCCTAGCCCCGACCCGACGAGCACGATGGCTCAAGTAGGCCCCACACCACTTGTGTGTACCTCTTTTTGGACGGTTTTCATTGAAAGGAAAATGAAAAAGGGTCCATCAATTCATCATGCAAGGGTCGTATCATCGGTGCCCATATGTGACATTGACAACGACAACATGTCAACTAAATGGGCCATTGAAATGGGTCTCTTTTGTTAACCTAAGATGTCTTGTTTATGGCACTCTACTACGCCTATAGGCTATAGCCCTCAATTGATATTGCTCTTTCTACGTGGATCTTGTCGAGGTTGTTGTCCTACGCTGCACATATCAAAATAGACCAATATGCAAGTATTTCAAGCAATGCTCAATATGATGTCTAAATAGACAAAAGAAACTTTACTTAATTAAAAGAAGAAGAAAAATATTTTTGAATAATAGAACAATATTTTAAAAATATTTTTAACAATAATATATACAATATTTTAAATAATAGTACGCAATAATATTTTTAAATTATCATAACATACAATTTGTATTAGTTCTTAAGTAATTATCCAAGTACAAATTATATTTGTTGTGGAAATTAAGAACACATATCAGCCCGTAGAATTAAAATAACAATTAGCTATTGTACCATCAATTTTTTTATCCATCAAACAATTTTAAATAATTATTAATTCGTACCATCTGTCCAAAGGCAACAATTAGCTACTCAATTATTGTTGAACTCGCTACAAAAAATATATATTAGATCTTGAGCTAAAGAAAGGCACCTCAATCGTCGGGCGGCTCAGCGCAAGATAGATCTTATCCTCTAGAGAGAGGGGACCCTGAGCCCCTCTGGGCACCAAAACCCTTAGCCACTCAATTGGTGTTCAGCTCACTAAAAAGAGCAACAGAACAAGTGGCCTCATTATTCGCTTTCCCAAGCTCACTCAGTCTAGAGCAACGAAACAAATAGCTACACAAAAAGCAACCTTAGGAACTACGGTAACGAATACGAAGTATGTAGAGTTGGGTGTACAGTTGGCTCGACCTCCTCATATTTGGCGTGATAATGTTGGCGATGTCTACTTGTCTACTAATCCAACTAGGGTTGATTATCGGGTCGGGTTGGGTAGACTCTGCTCGAGTCGGACCCGACTCGGTTTAAGTCGGGTGGTGGAACCCAGACCCAATACTCGACTCGGTTCAGGAGTCGGGAAGTCGAGTTCGGGTAGACTCGGGTATCGGGTGAGTCGAGTACAACCCAACAACCCAATAGGCCCAAATGTTTGAGCCCATTTCAATTTTTTGAACTCACACCCACATATTTATCAGCTTCAACCCATTTAGTTTTGAAGCCCAATTTTATTTATCATAATAATAAATAAAATAACACTACAAATTATATACATATACACTAGCACAAATTAAAAATCGGAACCCTAACCCTCAATTTGAATTTGAATTTGAAATCCCCAATTTTTAAACTCAAATCAGAAAACCCTAACTTTCAATTTGAAATAAAAATTGAAATCCACAATTTATAAATTGAAATCAGAATCCTAACCCCCAATTTAATCTTAATACAGAAAACCCCCAAATTCCCAAACCCCAATTCGAATTTAAAGTTTCCTAATTGAACATGAACCCTAACCCCAAATTCAAAACAATTTGAAACTCTTTCAAAATTGAAATCCCAAACCCTAACCCCCAAATCGAAAATCAATTTGAAACTCCCTAGTTGAACCCGAACCCTAACCCCCAAATTAAAATACAATTAGAAATCCCAAAAATTGAAACTCCGAACCCTAAACCCCCAAATTGAAAATGAATTTCAAACCCCAAAATTGAACCAAATCCCTAGCCCCTAAATTAAAAATTAATTTCAAATCCCCAAATATTGAACTTCCCTAACCCTAACCCTCAAATTAAAAACCAATTTGATACTGGAATTGAAATTTAGAAAACCCAAGGTTCTAAACCCGTGCTGAAACCCTAAAATCCGAAAAACAAACCCTAAACTAAAACCAAACTTACCGAATTTAAAGATATGTTGTCTGCGTCCATCTCTTCCTTCCGTTGTGTAAGGTTGCTTGAATCTCCACTGGAAAATCGAGCCGCTGAAAATTCTCATCCCCACCATCGCTTGCTTTATGGTGGTGGTGGTGGAGAAGAGACTTCTCCAACGACTCGATTTGCAACGAAAACTTAAAAAATCGAGCCGTTGTGTGACTGATAGATGAAGGGAGGACGAAGACGACGAGAAGAGGAGGGAGACGGCGAGGAGAGGAGAGAAGGCGAGAGGCTAGGTTTCAGAAAAGACGTGAGTGAGAGATGTGGATGCAAGAGAGAGTGAGCTAGGCATTGAGGTGATTTTTTTTAATTAAAAATTGGTGAACGTGTTACGTGTGTCCTGAGGAGGTTGTGCTACGTTGTGTAATATAGACAACTGAGATAGGTTTGTCGAATTCGATCGATGGATGAGAGTGTGCCATGTCGCCGAGTAGTGACCCTGAAGGAGAAGAGAGTTCATCACTCTCATTGAGCCCCACATCGAAAGCGTATGGGACTCAATGAGAGTTTATAAGCTTCAATCCATTTGGATTTGGCATCCGAAGACAAGTGGGTTAGATTTGAAGCTGAGCTGGTGGGATATGGTGGTTATGTTGGGCTGGGGCCTGGGGGAAGTAAAAAAAATATTACAGTGTTTATATACTATCGGGTTGTCGGGTATTCGGCGGGTTAGACAATTGGACCCAATACTCGACTCGGTTGGCTTGTCGGGTGGTCGGGTCAGTCGGGTATCGAGTTCGTCGGGTCTCGGGTCGGGTGTCGGTCGGGTTACCAGGTAAAATGGACAACCCTAAATCCGACCTTTCATGCGCGGCCTCGTTATGTGAAAGTTTATATCTACTTTATTCGGTTCCATATTTTCAAACTTGCTTACTCAATTGTTGAGCTTCTTTTTACAAATTATTTTACTACTTCTTTTCCTATGTCATTATATGTTCGAAGGCATAGAACCTCAAGTTTGGGCACTTTATAGAAGCAATACCTCATATTTAGATTTTAAAAAGCATGGTTATTGAATTTATGTATCATAGCTTACGGCTACAGCCACCACTCTCTGGAGCTGATAGAGGCCAAATTTCTCGTAATAGTCTAATAATCGTGTTTAGTTGGCTGAATGAGTATTTTAAGCAGAGATCCAATTGTATTTGTGCATTTTAGAATCTGAATTTTTTAAAACGCTTGTAAAGGATTGCACAAAGATGATTGTACTTTTGATTCAGCATAATCATTTGTTGAGGAATTCATACTTGATTTGATTGAATCCAAGTCATATACATATGACACCGGTCAGTTTATTGGAGAATTTCTCTATTCGCGAAAGTCTTTTCCTTTAAGAATGTTGCAGAAGGAAAAAATTAGAGCTGCAGAGAAATGGGCTACATTTTTGGGAAAACTAATGTTATGCTTGATTGTCCAAAAGTACGTTGAGAAGAACATGTTAAAAAATGGTTACGAAACAATAAAATAAAAGAAAATTTTCAGATGAGTACACCTGAATATGTCACACTATCACATAACTACACCTATAATTTTTCGTGTCAGGGTGAATACCCAAGAATTTCATATTTCTTACCGTAACTCATTCCGTCCATTTCCGTTAGTTTGTAACATTTTAACATATGAAAAGACTAAAATACCCTTCAGAGGTAAATAATTGTTTTTAAATTGAATGAAAAGACTAAAATACCCTTCACTATTCATTTAATTTTCAAAAAATACCTCTCTCTCTCTCTCTCCCCCTGCTCCATCTCCTCTATCACCACCACCACCATCTCCGTCGCTACCTCCACCACCGCCGCCACCACCTCCACCAATATCTCCTCCCCGTCCCTCCACCTCAACCACCACCATCTTCTCCCTCTCTGTCGCCACCTCCTCCACCACCACCACCATCACCGCCACCACCTCCATCTCTTCTCCTCCACCACTATCTCCTCCCCGCCCCTCCACCACAACCACCACCATCTTCTCCCTCTTCGTCGCCACCTCCTCCACCACCACCACCACCTCAATTTCCACCGCCACCACCTCCATCTCCTCCACCACTATCTCCTCCCCGTCACCACCTCCGGCGAGGCTCCGACCGACTTCCGGCGAGGCTTTAACGGTGGTGGTGGAGGGGCGGGGAGGGGATGGTGGTGGCGGTGGAGATGAAAGCAGTAGCGGTGGTGGTGGAGGAGGTGGCGACGAAAATGGAGGAGATGGTGGTGGTGGTGGTGGAGGGGGCGTAGAGGAGTTGGTGGTGGATGAGATGAAGGTTGGTGGTGATGGAGGAGATGGAGGTGGTGGAGGAGGTGACGACAGAGGGGGAGGAGATGGTGGTGGTGGTGGTGGTGGGGGCAGGGAGGGAATGGTGGTGGTGATGGAGGTGGTGGCGGTGGTGGAGGAGGGGGAGGAGGAGGAGGAGATATATATATATATATATATATATATATATATATTGAAAATTAAATGAATAGTGAAGGGTATTTTAGTCTTTTCACACGTTAAAAATGTTAAAAACTAACGGAAATGGACGGAATGAGTAACGGTGAGAAAAATAAAATTCTTGGGTATTCACCTTGTCACAAAAAGTTCTAGGTGTAGTTATGTGATAATGTGACATATTCAGGTGTAGTCATCTTGAATTATTTTTAAAAAAAAATTCGCAAGGAATCTCCTAAAGTATAAAAGTGTAAAGAAAGGTGTTTGTAGTCACTAGTACTTTCAATAAGATAGCTAGCTTTTATGATACTATAGCATTAGAAATCAAATTTAGGCTATTTGCTTACTCAAATTAAGATGGTGTACAATACAACAGTTGTACCTTGTTTGAGTTAGTTGTATGTGGATTTAAGAGAAGAAAGTTGAAATACAATTACATTATTATTATAAAGTCATTCAAACTTCCATTATTGAAGAGATACAAACTTTCATTATGTTTTCTATGGTCATTTTTACTTAATCAATTGGATGATTTCATAAAAATCAATAAGAGATTTATACGAGGAAGCTAGAGCCGGCAAAAGATAACAACAAAAGGAGAACTAAATGCAAGATGCAAACAAAAGGAACAAAGAAACAAACAATACAATAAATTAGAAGACATTTGATAAAAAAAAAACCATAAGACAAGCTGAAGAGATCTCAATTATTCGAGGCGAGCTACCTTATCGAAGGCTTCACAAATGAAGCCTAAATGTGCAAAAAGCCCAAGCATTAGAGGCGTGAACCACGAGTGTTCTTGCTCTGCGACCCTGCATGCATAGGGTTCGAGACAACACGGGTGTGATGTTTCTCAGTGATGGATGGAGCATCATCAGAGGGCAACATCAACCATAGGATGAGTGAGTTGAGAAGAAGGAGAAACTTCATTAGTAACTTTAGGTTTGAACTTTCTCCACATGCGCACATAAATAGAACTTGGGGATGGTTTTGAGACGGGACCAAATCGAGAACGACGAGCTCTCTTGCGCTGGGCAGAGAAGATAAATGAAGACACATGAACATTAAGAACCATGTCAAGGGAGCCCATAGAGAGGTTGGACTATAGATGGTAACGGGGCGGGTTTGACAATCTCCGTCTCCGTTCTTGTTAGAAACAAGTTTGGGGACTCTTGTTTTCTGTTTAAACCCAAAAAATGTTTAAAACATATTTATTTTAATATGCATTTCAAAAAATATATTTTTTTAAAATATTTAAAAGATATAATTTTATTATATCGGAGCGGGCGGGTATACCTCACCCTGTCCCCGTCCATGTCCCATACAAATTTGAGGATGCTCCGCTTCGTTTTCGTTTTGATTCGGCGATCCCCGTCGGGAACGGAACGGAGAATATCGCCGTCCCTAGGTTGGACTGTTGCTTTAAAAGATGATTGGGCCCAACAATGGACAGAGGCCCACAAAGAACCCCACCATCCTCAATCCCCAGCTCTTATCGAGGAGTCGACGTGTCCCAACGAACTCGCACGCCGCACCATAAACCTCGAGATCCTAATCGACAAGCGACGCTCCGTCGGAGACGCCGCGATTTCGCCATCTTCAACCGAATCGACCTGCCGTCGGCGCTACAGCGACGTCTTTGACGGCTAACCAAAAGCTTTATCAAGAATCAACCATCGTAGAGGTATGGGTGAGGAGTGAGGACCAGAGCCTGATCGGGATGGACTGAGAGTGAACAAGACCTCTCACTCAATTTTTCCAGCGACCATGGGATTGGAAGAAAAAGCTGTAAACAAGGGTGAACCTGAGAAAGCATGGGACATCAGTGTACATTCCTTTTCAGATCTAACCCGTGTTTCTCCACTGGTTTTCCTGTACCTCCTGAAACAATGTTATGCTAGTGGTATGAGTTCGGCATTGTCCATTCTACTTTTAAAGTTCAAGTTTTTGTAGATGATGGTTTGAGATTTTAGTTATAATCTGTGCCTGATTGATGCCAAGTTACCTTTATGCTACATAAAGCTTTTCTAGTTACTGATATGCATTTTAATACTTGCTGGATCAAAGCTGTGTTACTTCATTCACTTATTCTGAGTTCCTCATTGAGTGCATTTACAGGGACATGTAAAGCTACCAAAAAGTTTCGAGCTCTTCAACAACAAGTTCATCTGGTTTTGTGTAATGGTCCGCAACCGGAACCGTCTACCTTTGTTGTTCAGTGCATGTATGCGCTGCCCATATTTGGACTATACTCTGAAGGGTTTGGTCACTTGCTCATATCCGCTCTTCGTCGTTTCCTGAAGACAACACCTTGTCCGTCTTACTCCTCGAGTTCAAAAGTTCTGGCTGCTCGTTTGTTTTATGATATTGTTGGGGGTCGTATTGATCATGACGAGAGGATAGCTGTGAAGATACTTGAAGTTTTTGATATCAAATTGACGGACATGGAAAAAGTCATCCGCCAGTTGAAGGCAGAAGATGATTGTACTTTTGATTCAGCAGAATCATTTGTGGAGCAATTCATACTTGATTTGATCGAATCCCAGTCGTATATGACAGCGGTTAGTTTATTGGAGCATTTCTCCATTCGTCAGTCTGGAGAGTCTTTTCTTCTGAAAATGTTGCAGAAGGAACAGTTCAGAGCTGCAGAGAAATGGGCTACGTTTATGGGGAAACCAATGTTGTGCTTAATCGTCCATAAGTATGTTGAGAAGAACATGCTGAAAAACGCTTATGAGACAATAAAGAAAAATAATCTTCGTGAGGAATTTCCTGAAGTATACCACAAGTGTAAAGAAAGGTGTGCAGTGACTGATATTCCCAATAAGACAGCTAGCTTTTCAAGAGTAATGTTTGATAAAACAATATAATTTTTTAAAACTCTACCACCTTGCAGCGCTCTAAAGACATTTGCAGAAAAGGGATTGTGGGACCTTGCAGAGGCAAAAACAAAGAGCAATAGACAGCTTCTTGAATATTTGGTAAGTTTCTCTTGAAACGAATGACAGTTATGTTTGCATGTTCCAATGATCTTTTCTCTTATGTCATGTTAACATTATGGTTTATAGAAATTGTCACGCTTTCTTGCATGTCAGTCTTTCAATCACATTCCAGCCTAACAATTAGGATTATGCAGTCACCTATAAAGGTACTAGTGTATACATCCCTCAGTACTAATTTTGATCAGAGTGGTTAAAAGGGTTTGCATCCTTAATGTTTGATTGATATGCTAAATTAAGACTTGGATTTAAGTGTCATGTTAAATATGATCCCTTTTAAGCTTTCAGTTCTGTTTGACATATTAGAACAAGCTACAGGTGATTAGTTGCTGACCTTTCTCATCAGTAGCTGTCCTAATTGTGCTGTAAGGTTTGTAGATTGGAGTCTCCCAATTGTTGGGTAGTAAAGTAGGGTGATGTGGTTGAAGCCTATCTTCTGAGACTTGTGAGGGACTTATTTTTTCTAGTTTATGCCTCAAAAACTGAGTATCTGACATATCATTGCCCTTTTTCCTAACTTTTACACGGCTATGAAAACTAGAGTCTGCACACAAACACACGGTTTCAGTTGAGTTTCAGTTTCCGTGCCACACCCTGGATGTGGTTAGTTAGATAACATAATTAGGTTTCAGTCAGTACCTCGTTAGAAACGTATAATCAATTCTGGCCAGAGGTTGAATGGCCCTTCCCCATTCTACTCGATGAATGGCCATTTAGTCAATCAACTATCTCCATGTATATTTCATTCTTCTTGGAAATCTTTTGAGAGAAATAGTATATGGATGGGGGGATTAATAGTAAGCATATTAACACACATATACGGTCAATCTTTCAGTTTTACTTCATCTTCAAGGTATAGATTGTACTAACCTTTCATACTTGTAATTGTGATTTTCAATCAACTAGAAAATTAAGCTTGAGAGATGATGCCAGCTGTGCTCCTCTTAGTTGTTAACACCTAATTCGTGTCTATGTTCAAGGTTTATCTGGCAATGGAAGCTGGTTACACAGAGAAGGTGGATGAACTATGTGAGCGATATTCCCTTGAAGGATTTTTGTCTGTCAAAGGTATTCACGAGTACTATTTTTCTTGGTTAAAATGTCCAAATTCAACGAACGTGTAAATAGAAGTTCATTATACATGCACCAAAATTAAGATATAGCTTTGCACATATTGATGTAAAAGATAAATGTTCCTTAGTTTGAAGCTTATTGATCTTGCTTCTGTTAGTTATAGTGTTTGAATATATTATAAGTGTGAATTTGGAGAACGTAGTACTTGTGAAGTTAGTGGTTTGTGGTCTGCACGAGTTGTTTGACTATTTGGGAACTCAAAAACGTCGTTGCTTTGTCTTCCTTACACAGCTAAAACTTAATAATAGTTATATGTTTCCTAGCTTGGACAAATAGGTGATTTGTCTGTCTTGTTAAGGTCTCTTGCTATTGTTGTCAAATTTTATGACATACCCTTCGTGTTGAAATATGGCTTCTGTTTTTTGAATATGTTCTTCTATTCTGGACCATGAAAGTATTTATGGTGAATAAGGAGTCAGGATAGAGGAGACAATGTTATGCACAAATGGGGCAAATGTGACACCTTGGACGGGTCTTTTGACCATATAATGCTCTTAGGGATAGCTACCTAAAATGGTAATGGTCTGCCATTCTAGACATACTTGAATTTTTCAATCTGGCAGTTCATAGGATAAACTAAAATGAATGGTAAACTCAAACAAGCAAAGCATAATTAAGTTTTACTTCTAATGCACGTTATCTGATGACCACAGTACATTTTCATTGTGTGTGCTGCAGGCTGATGCTAGACTTAATTGATTTCAGTTCTTCTTAGAATCCATAACTTGTGAATATTAATAGTAATTATTGTTACACAAATATTTCAGCCAAAATCTTATGTCCTTATTTTATGGCATGTAGAACTGGACGCAAGCTCGCTGCAAAGCAACTATTTGGATCTCAACGAATTGGTTGTAGAAGATATCATTTGGGTTGACGAGGTTGACAGTTTGCATGATGCAACATGTCTGATTGAGGGCAGTAAAGTCGTGGGCTTGGACTGTGAGTGGAAACCTAATTATGTAAAAGGCAGCAAAGCAAACAAGGTAAAGGGATATTGATCCTCCTCACATTTTCACCTTTACCAGATGATTTATATCTGTTTCGAAGTTGTGTTTTTTTTAAAACGGTATCCTCTTCATTCATTAAGGAGCAATGTTACACGTAGGAACGAACTGCGAATGTGATCGACAAATTACTGATAAAACTGAAAAGGATACATAACTTAGTCTTTCTTGCAATTAGCATTGAATTCTTATTCAAATGTCATCTAAATGTTTGGAGTTGAACCATGAGTTTGATTGAATTTCAAATGTGTCATAGTATTTTGTTGCTTTGATTAGTGTATATATTAAGATAGTTATTCTTATCTTATTTGGGTTCTAAAACAAACTAGTGCAAGGTCTCCAACATACTCTTTTGTGTTTGGAAAGTAAATTGAGATTATACCGCCCAGATTTAATAAAAAAGAGAACGGGGGCATTTCTATTCTAAGAAAATGTCACAAAAAAAGTTGACATTCGTAAGGTTCATGAGAATCGTGGTGAATGGAAGAGTGGATTATTTTTTTGGTAAGGCTCGTTTACTGTTATTGTCTGTTCTTATATTATATATACTTCTCTTTGTATGATAAATATGTGTGCTTTTATGTTTCAGGTTTCCATCATGCAAATTGCTTCTGATAAGGTGGTTTTCATCTTTGACCTGATAAAATTGTTTGAAGACGTGCCTGATATTTTAGACAACTGCCTAACTCGCATTCTGCAGTCTCCTAGAATTCTGAAACTTGGTAAGAGAAATTATAAATGCACTAGTCGGGCATGCACAATCTTTTCAGACATTATACAATAATTATTACTCCCACATTCATCCCAAAATAAGTGTCAAGAAGTTATGCATAAAACCCAATAACATCCTGGGGTTGATTTAGTTACATCCATTTAGTGGGATAGCACATGGATCTCACAAGGACATGCAGTGAAAAGGAACACTTATTTGGGGCGAGAGAGTGTTCGAAAAAGAATCTCTTATCTGTTTTTAAAAGAGATAGAAGTTTCTTCTTGTTGAGTATGGACTTAAGATTTAAATCATACAATACCTATAAAATAGTGGACTAACCAAACTAAATTATATGCAGATAGGAGATATTTCTTTTCCTATTTTGACTTCTTAGTTGTTTGTTATTGTTGATATAATTTGTGGTTACTCGAAACCTGTGTTTTCTTAGTTTGTTTTCGATAGAAAGTAGTGAACTTGACTCAAAAGATGTGGTTATTTCTGTGAGTGGTATAGGAAAATATGATTTTCATTTCAGTGTAGGTATGTCGACAGTGTAGCAATATTTACATGATTGTGGTTTCTTGTTGTAGGATATAATTTCCAGTGTGACGTGAGGCAGCTAGCTCATTCATATCCCGAGTTAGAATGCTTCAAGCATTATGAAATGTTGCTGGATATTCAGAACGTCTTCAAAGAACCTCGGGGCGGACTGTCTGGCCTTGCTAAGGTATTTACTCTCTGTCGGCGTTCTAAAAATCTACGGCTTGTGCGATTAATCCCCGCTTAATCTTTCAATCTTATTTATTTTCCGTTTATTCCCCAATTAGTCCCCAAATGGCCCTCTCCGCCCAACTATCACCTAGCGATTTTTAGAACACTGCTCTCTGTAGACAATCACACCCGTTTAATTAAAAAACACCATATGAAACTTATTTTTGATTATGACTAAATCAGAAAATACTGGGAGCGGGTCTGAACAAGACAAGGAGGAATAGCAACTGGGAACAACGACCTTTGACTCCTAATCAGGTAAAGAATTTCTAAAAAGGCCCGAGATTCTCTAAATGACACTTCTATGATTTCTGTGGTCTACGGTTTAGCAACAGTTATTTTGTTCGAGTCTGACGCCTCTTATGGTTAACTGAAATGAAATATTTCTGTTGTGCAGCTAGAGTATGCTGCACTTGATGCTGCTGTACTAATTCACATATTCACCCATGTACGCAACCATTCTCAGCCTGCAAATGCCTCCGATGGGAACGAGAAGCTCGAGTGGAAATCCCATATTGTGAGTACATTGAAAACCAGCTCGCTCCATCTTTCTCTCTCTCTTGGCCAATGCATTTCATTTCGATAATCATTTCAATGCATACACAACATACCACTGTTTATTAGCTCTGATGATTCGGCTTGGAACTGATGCCCAGGTTTCGCATATGGGCAAGTCGAGGAAGACGAATACGAGTAAAAAGGAACTTGAATGCAGGATCGAGGAGGATTGATAAGTGACAACCGAGTTTAGATATCCAACTCCTGTAAATATGTTCATCAAGTTGAGGAAAACAAATTATCGATCAAGACTTGGCTGTAAAATGTAAATAGTTGCTGACAAAAACAATTTCTTCCTCAAAACAACTTCTTGCCTTGATTGCTCGTAGTTTCTATTTGTTATATTGGTACATGGAACTGCGAATCTGTGGAGTTTAAAAGGCTGGTACCACATCAGCTTTTCATTGTCCAAATCTTGTTGAAATCCAGCGTAAACCGATTATTTCGATATGGGATATAAACCAATTGTTCATATGTAGGTTTATAAACGAGTCGAGTCATAATTTAGAGCTATGGCAGGGCTAGGTAAAAATTGGTTAGTTTGAGCACGGTTCTGACTTGAACGAGCTTATATATCAAAGCTCGCATTCATTTTGACTTAGACATGGCAACAGAGTGGGTTTACCCAAATATTTTCCCAATCTCCATCAACGACAAGGTGGTGGGGCGGGGATACGTCACACCGCCCCTCATTGAGGATGCGATTCCCTACGCCGTCCATGAAAAATTCATGTCAGCCCGATTGGGGTATTTTACTATAAATATTTATCAATACATAAATAAATAAAAATTAATTAAATAATATATGGACGAGTCAGTTTGCTATTTTGTTGAGTTTCATTTCAAATGACTGAGTTGGAGCTTGGCTCATTAATCGAGCGAGTTTAACTTTTAGCTAGACTTTAATTATAACTCAAATATAACAAGTGGATTGTTGAGAGTTTGTCTAATTTACAATCTAATTCACATGCAAATATAGACAATGAGTATATGGACAAGGTGGATACGCACTTATATTATTTTTTGTCAACGAAAAATCCAACCGCATTATTGAATCAGGTCAACACAAAGTACACAAGTAAGAGAAAGCGGAAAAGTTCTGATCCCAAACTCACAATCAGAGCTCATTCTGACCAAACCGGCCACCTCGTGAGCAATCATATTACATGAATGACGAATAAAATTAATTGTATAATTTACATTTTGCTCTAGAAAAAAACTAAAATTCTGAAGAATTAAACCCACTGGAGACCACATCTGATGAAGTTGTTGCACCATCCTAATTATCGAGAAGCTGTTAGTTTCGAAGCAAACATTATCCAATCCCAACGATACCGGCCAATCCATGCCCTCACGAACAGCCATGGCCTCCACAAGCATCGGCGACGATAGGCCTAGCAAAAACAAACCCTGAGCCCCTAGACATTGCCCATACACGACCCTCAAAACCAGACCCAAGCCTCCCAAGTTCGACCTAATATTGTATCATACAAAATTTGTCGAATAGAGATTAATTCAATTTTAAAACCATGCTACATCTAAAAAATATTAAATATGTAACATACTCCGGTGTACATAAAAGCCTTAAATATATAAATATTAAATATACTCAAAATTTTCAAATTGTTTTCACTAAATTAGCGATTATTATTTTCCTCTCAACTCTCATTACCGTCGAAAATAATTATTTTAAAATTTGTTGACCTGTCTGATTAATCCTCGACTAAATTTTGATTAATTCTTTACAATTTTTTATTAATCTTTCAATTCGATTTATTTTTCAATTAATCTTCGATTAATCTTCAAAATGCCCTCGCCTCATTAGCTGCTAGCTATTTTTACGATACTAGCGTGGGGCACACGCGATGCGCGTGCTACCCGTAAAAATTTATTATATTAATGCAACCCGTAAAATCATTCTATAACGTAACTCTAAAGCAAATTTAGAGTTCAAACTTTAAAACTTAGCAAATAAAAAATGTATATAAAGTATTTTATACATATATGCTAGTGGAACCACAGTTAACCCACTTGGTATGACCCAATTTAATATGTGGAAACGTAACCTCACTAAAGATAATGTAAAAGAATATTTTTGGTAAATTTCTCAACCGTTAACTTGAATCGTTTCTCAAAAGACTACATAATTGGAGATATAAAGACTTGAAAACAACACAATTTGTTTTTACTTAGTTAAAAACAATCATGGACTCACCGAACCCTACAAAGCAGCAACCATGAAGTTCTCTGTTCTCTGCTTCACTATCATACATGTTAAAACTAATGTAAATAATTCATGTACTTTCATTGGTAAGGCCCTTCTAGAGAGACCTCAAGACGGTCTCTCTCTGATAGCTTCTGATAGAGTTGTTGCGACCAACTTTCTTTAGTTTTGATCACAATGCTCACTTTCTTAGGATCTAAATTGATGTTCGAGGTGATAGTAAATGAGTTGTTTTGAACCTGTAGATGCTGGGGACATTGACGAACAATATGCTTGTTTGGTTGTAATTTAGGGTTAGACTCTTAGAGAAGTTGAGCTCTATGATATTGGAAAAAATAATATGTGCTGAGACAAGTTGAACACTTTGTTGAGATTACATTATTCGAAGATAGAAGAGGTACAATCTTGCTATGACCATGGAAACAAACAAAAGCCCACGTGAATTAGTTCCTGGATTATTTCGAAACAAAATGCAATTGCTTTTTAACATTTTGAAAATAAGTAAATAATTACAAATTAAACATTTTGGATTCAGAATCACTGAAACTTACTTAAGAGAGATTAATATATATGAGTTTATTTTGCACTAAAAATTATTAACCAGACAAATTATAATTGCAAAATCACTCAATTTTTATGTCTAATATAATCAACCTGAATTTATCTATTGAATCTTAATATGATTGTCTAATATCAGAAACTGTCTAATACAATTTTGTTTGATTCTTACTTAAACAGTTCGAAAAACCTAACACAAATAACCTAAATAATAAGCCTCAAACTGATGTCAAATATTTTTATTAAATTTTGGTTATAATTACTCATTAGTTTTAATCAATATTATATAATATGTTACGATTAAATAAAATCGTAACAAACTACATACTCAATTTAAAGTTAATTACAATGAGATACAGCAATATGCATAACTAATCGAGTTACATAACTCGATCAATTTCTAAATAATCAATAAAAATGAAAAAAAATGTATATACCTGCACAAAAATTAAATTTTCAGACCAAATTAAACAAATTTCTTATTCTTAATATCATAACCATCTAACTCAAATAAACTAAATATAGTGTAGAAAAACTCACAATTTGAAGTTTTATGGTCTTCCCCTCTTACTCCACATGTCCTATTTTCTAGAAAATAAGTAGCAAAATAATAATAAAAAACATACACGTAAATTAAGAGTACATACCTATATACTAAAGACAATTATATAATAATTAATTCCTTTATAGTACTTATTAATTGTTAACTATTTAAACTATAGACAAAACTAATGCAAATTTAAAAACTGAACCTTATGAAATCACTGAGCTAGAACCTCAAAATCGTCCATCAAAGAACCCTCTAGCGATTTGACATTAGGAGTGAGAGTGCTTGAGCCAACCGTTAATACATACATTCTCTAAATAACACGCTGCAAAAATGCCTAAACATCTTATATTTGGTCAAGCCGAATTTTCAATTAATCAACTATAGCCCTAAAAAAACTAAAGTACTGTTGAGCGTTAAGAAGAATGAATCGTAAAGTAGAAGAGTAAGAACATTACACATTTTTCATGAACAAAGATCAATTTGTGACAATAACGGGCAAAAATCAATATGTGACAAAAATATAGACCCATGTAGTCAACTCCACGTAGGGGTCATAAACAAAACCATTGTGGTCATCTTTGGTATAATAATTTTCTAAATCCAAATGTAGTATGAGAGACCGAGTTAGTGGTCATCTTCTACCTTCCATGACATCTTTCTTTTCTTGACAACTCAAGCAGAATTAGACGATTAAGAATGTATTGAAACACCCTCCCCGGGTTTCATTTCTACTTGACACACTGCACACGAGAACCTAAACTTGTTGCAGAGTGGTATCTTTTATCTAATCTGCAAACCAAATAAGGGCTCCATCAATACACATGACACCCAAATTGGAAGCAGTGTAAGAGGAAACATTAAAAAACAAATAAGAGACATGAGTAAAACTATATTGTAGTTTGAAATAGCACAAAAATATTTTACCCCCACTTAAACAATAAACTAATGTTTATAGTTTAAGGATATAGTAGTTTTTTTCAAATAACATTTTTAAAATGAATAAATTTAAAAAAAAATTACTTCAACCTATTCTCTCACTCTCTTCAGGCCCTTTCTCTTCTGCGAGCGCCGCCAGCTGAAGCTTTGCCTCCCCCTCCCCGACCTCTCTGACCGTCATCCCCGTTTTGTCTCCCCCCCCCCCCCTCTCTGTTGCAGAGACCTCTGGCATCTTCACCGCAACGACCTCCGACATCTCTGTCGCTGACATCGAGAAGCTTCAAGTCCTTCGAGTCCATCGAGAACCTCTCCGACGGCTGTTGTGGGACATCCATTAATGTTGATGAAACCATGTTTGTTTTGTTTCTGATAATAAATTAAATATAAGAACAATTTCATTTTCAGATTTGTTTTCTAAAAAAAAACTAAAGAAATCAATTTTCTACCCTTCCCAAGAACAACACAGAGAAACCACCACCACGCTCCATAAGCGTGGCCTAAACTTGTTTTCTAGCAATGATTCTTGAATTCGAGAAGTAACAGCAGAAACGGTAGGAGGTGGGTAGGCTATGGCGACGAAGAAATTAAGGTTTTTAGACCGGAGCCAAGCTCACCGTCGGAGTCGATCAGAGAACCACTGAGCGGAGCCAGGGTTGCCTTCGGAGCTGAGCTATTCCTGTTGATTCTCAATCCGCACGCCGTCAGCAACGATAGACCAGCCACTTCTCGCAGGCCCATATCAGGAAGCCGCCTACGATGCCGTCGACAAAGTCCACATCACCGGAATTGAAAAATCCCATTTGGACAACGTGGTTCCTCCCTTCTTGGGGAGAAAGTTGTGGTTGTTCACCGGACCTCCAGGTCGGAGCGATTGCGGGATGATGGAGCATGGAGGTGGCTCCTCCATGGCCGATTGCAAAGAAGAAGAAGAGAGTGAGGGTGACGGAGGTAAAATTAAATAGAAGGGCACAAATGTAATTTTACAACATATTTTAATATTTTAATTTGAAAAGACTCTTGTACCCTTGAAGCAAAATGTTAAATGTGCATTAATTGAGGATAAATTGGTCCTTTCATATGTATCAATTAATTCTTCTTTTTTGGAATTTAAAGAGGGAGAACATTTTGGACTGTTTGCATATCATTTCTGTTATATTTAACGGTCGTTACCTTAAATGCAACTTAAAAATTGCTGGGGTACCGACGAAAAGAGTTTCAAACTCAATGTACTGAATTGAAAATGAGGCAACGTTGGGGTATTGACATAGAATTACCCGTTAATCAAAAAATTGCATTGTGAATGGGTAGGTAAATCTGAGATACTAAACTACCATATACAAACCCAAATTATACAATGTAAATACCTTATGAGTTGTGACTGAAAAGATAAAACAAATAAATTGAAGAATACATAAATATTCGAAATAAATCCACATAATATTCATAAAAACAAAATGAAACAAAACTATAACAGAGCATCACATCAGTCAATAAAGCAAATGCTGCAGATTGGCCACATCTGCCACACACAGATATGCCACTTTTTTCACTTCCTTCATTTTACTTTAAGTGTGATTGCTATAATACATACTTCATTGACCACTTTAAAACATCGATATTAAGAAGATTAGCCTGTGACCAATTATACTTTCCTGGAAACTAAATCAGTCTGTGACCGATTATCGTCTTTTGAATTAAATTGAAAAAATTGAAAGGTTGCAACCTTTAATTTAAATTCATTGCACCCAATTCGGTAACCACTCAATCCGCCAACGTCAATTTACAATCCAAATGAAATTCATCTGAAACCCAATTGGAATCACAATCCCACCAATTGACCCAAAGTGTCATAAAATCCAAAAAACCCAACCCAAACATCAACAAAAAAAAAAAACCCAAATTCACAAAAGTCCATTATCCGACCTGAAACCAAAACCACTCTCGTGGTCATGCAATATGGACATGCTTTACTTAAATAAAAAAATATAGGTTTAATCTACACAAACATATTTTTCACTCTCTCTCCAAATCAGTACCTCCCCGGTGATTTTCTCTGGGTTTTCCGTACCAATCGATGTCAAGATGGTGCTCGGAACCTCCTGAGGTGGCGGCGTTTCTTTACCGGCGGGAATCGAGCTCTGATTCACTCTCTTCAAATTGGTATTGCTCCGGGAATCGCCGTTGGTGTCACGTACTCGTCACCGGAAGACTCGATCGCGGGATTGATTTCATCGTCGAGAAAACAAAAGACAAACGTAGAAACAATTTATAGAACATGTAAATACAAACCAATCACAACAATTAACAACCGGCTCAAGATAATCACACCGTTTCGTGCCAGAAACACCCCAATTCGGGCCAGAACGTCCACAACACGTATGCAAACAAAACTAAAGAAAAACCAATCACAATGCACAAGTGTCAAGCCAGCAAAAACCCAAAAGAAACCATATACTAAATCTATACAAATCTTAATGCCAGATGCCAAGCTTCTAAAAAGGCAGATGTCATAAGAGAGGCACTCCCAAACCCTTCCCTATTCCCATCATACATATGATCAAATTTAATAATATAGACGATGGTAAGTAGCTCTTTGAAAAGCCAGCCCATCACCCTTCAAACCACCCACAAGCATTATTATTATAGCAAACGCCGCGTTAAAAAAAAGAATGACGACTAACAACACGCGCACCGACACGTTAATTGGTTACTAATTAAAAACAACATTGGTATTCCAACTTGTCTACAACACATATATCATTTGATACAACCACCAGGGTACTAACCAAATCTAATGTATCTACCTCTCCCCCTACGTGAACTGTATGTCTCACACAAAATTCACAATTTTTCAAATTTACCGTTAAACAAAAATAAAACCACTTTCCAAATAATGGGCTAAAACCTAAATAACTCAATCATATTTTCATGTTTCAAACATTTAAATCACGAACTTAGTCTTAGAACCCGAACCAAACATCCGGTATAAAAGCACTTACATTTGAAGGCATCCATAAATATGTATTTCCGTCAAAACAATAGATCATACACAATCTGAAAAATTACACGTGGATTTTAGAAGTTAATGGGATATAAAGAGATGCATGGATATAAATCTTCCCATCCAGTCTCTTATCTTTCCTCTTACCACTTCCCTGCATTGCTTCCAAACCAAAAAGGAAACACAAAACAAAAACCTTTTCAATGGCTTAGAAGATATCTCGCGTCATAATATTCAAATTTTGGTCATTGAAACAATCCAAGGGATAAAACAATCGAGATCCCAAAAATATATAGTAATTATGAATAATCCATGGAACATATCGGTCTCTCAATTGGAACCAGTCGGTGTCTCTCTCTCAAAATGCAGTGAATTGTAATTGAACAATATGTTTGAATAATATTGTCCTTTCCGTTTATATTTTTCAAAAACGGAGGTTACGGAGCTATGGACCAAGGTTAGGAGTTGATAAAAGGTTTGGTCAAAGAACACCAGGGAGTTTCCCTATTTATTTTACAAAATAGTGGGTAAAATCTCAAACATACTGTGCATGTGTGCTCCAATTTCAACCGTTACTTAGATGCTTAACGTCCAGAAAAAATAACATAAATGTAAATGATATTGAACCTATGAACTTTAAAGAAGCACTAAATCACAAGTACACGAAACTCTATATTGCGAGCATATAGGAACAATGAGATTCATTAATAAAATAAACCATAGTACACCATAGACAAGTAATAGTATTAATATCACAATGCAAGCTAGAGTTAGATGCAATTCTTACTCCATCAACATTGGCATCTTTAAACCCAAAAAAGTAAACTCAAATGAAACAAATGACCGGTAATACTTTCATGTTTAAATTCAAGAAGATTGTGTGATTGGTGTCCAAAACCATACATCCTTGCCACTATACTATAGAACATATCAATCTAGTACATAAATATCAAAATTTGGCTAACTGTTCCAAATTAGATTGGTAAGATTTACTATATCTTTCTTAACTGTGTCAGCATTAGACCGAGAGCTAACCTTTTAGCTTCATATGAATATGCATATGAATTTATAGCAAAAGCATTTCCTTGCATTCCATGAATTTATAAAGTTAAAAAGAATATATGAATTAGATAATACTGACCTGGCTGTCTACAAACTTGAGGACCTAAATAGGGACGTCATGGTACGTCTCAGACACACGTCTCAACACTGGGCCTTAAAGGACCATACTTTTCCTTCCCCTTGTGAGTAAAGGCTTCAAGTTCTTTTCTTCAGACATACCCTAAAGTCACACATAATATCACCCATAAAACAACATTAAAAAAACCCAGAAATTCAATGATATAAATCATTTAGTAAAACCCAAAATAAAATCATCCACACGCATTTCATGTTTGGATTGTAGAAGATTTTTCGAAGATTTTTGATGCTAGGAGAAGTTGAGTTCTCTATAGAAAGGACATGGTAACATATTAGGGACTATAAATAAGGTGGAATTAAATTGTCACAGCATAAAAAAAAATCTATTCACAGTAGATACAGCGAAAGAGTGTTAGAAATCATTTTTCGAAAATAAATGAATATAGTATCATAAGTATTGAAAACCTTGAATCTTCCCTAGAATCTCAAAAATAAACTGTTCTTACAATGCTCAGTGAACATTACTACTATAAAAGAGTAATCACAATGAAAACTTCACATCACCCATTGCTCACAACATCAAAAATACATTCATATACATTCTTCAACCAAATATGCACATGATACTTACAACATATACTACATCAATAAACAAAACATTAGCTACCATGGCATTATTTTTTATTTTTTTCAGAAACCAAGAAAGAAACCAAAAAGTTCTTCCAAGTCAAACAGAAATGAAATATCAAACAACACACATACAATCAAATAATATCCACTTGAAAAGAAAAGAAATCAAGAATCACAATTCAGTTGCATCTGCATTATTTTCCAAGGCAAACAAAAACAACCCAGAAAGTTGATTCACATATCATCAAGACATTAGGCCTAATTTTCTAATAAGGAATTGAAAATCCCAAATATCCAGAAGAACCCACAGAATATAGAGTGTTCACAAATTAAAACATGAAACCCATATGATTACAACTACATTAGGGCTTTACAAATCCCAGGACCCAATTCTCACAATATGGCAAAACTTTCATATTCACATTATCATTCTCACAGAACCCAAACACAAAACAAAACTTAGAGTACTGAAATCATCAAGGAAGATGGCCAAATCATGGTCATTGGAGCAAAATGCAAAATAGATTGAAGCAAAAGAAGAGAACAAAATTGAGTTAAGAATTACCAGCGTTACTGCCCGAGAGTGGGAAGCAAGCCCAAACTCTTGATCTATTCCCAGCTTTTCTGCGCGCGATCTCAGTAACGCAAAACCCTTAGTGATACCCATCTTCCTCTCTGCACCTCTTGCCAATTACTTTGATACGCACTCTGTATCTACCCCCTCCACTCCTCGCTTCAATATAATTCCATCAATCCACCTCAAGTCTCTTTTTTGACCGCCGACGTAGCCAATCATCAAAACCCAAAACCCACGTCACAAAACAAGTAAAGTTTCAATTTTTCCACATACCTAGTTGAGAGCAGAGTGGAACCATCAATCAAGGGAATGAGCAACAGCATGATGACGATCCTGAACTTCGGGGCGATGTTGTGCTTGATCCCCACAATTGTCGCCGAGATCTGGCTGGTGTCGTAGTCGGACAACGAGTGCGTGCATCTCCTCCGGTGGCCGGTGGTGGTCGTCGGTGTCCCTGGTCGGCTTCCACAGTGCGTACTGGTAGAAGGATTCGCTCCTCGCCGTCTACCTCTTCTGTATGGCCGCCCCGATCGCTCTCATCCTCATCCTCCTGTATTTCTTCTCATATATAAAGTGGCAGTTAAGTAACCACCAAATTCATTCCTATCTTTTTAAATCTGTAATTCAAAATACATTATACAAAATCCAATATAACCATATACTTAAAAAAAATATACAATCTCAATCTTACTCTAAAGAAGACAGATGTCACTAAAACAAAACTCTCAACCCTTTCCTATTCCCATTATATATAAGATAGATTCCTCAAAACTACCAACTAGCGTCCTATCCAAATCCACATGTCATTTACACCTAATTACTCAAAACCATATACTAAAACAAATTAATTCAAACACAGATACAAGACAGATGTCAAGCAGCCATCACTCTAAAACCATTCTCTATTCCTATTATATATAAGTTAGATTAGTCGAAAGTGAGTACACAAGAAGATTCACCGCCACCGCCGCTATATATAAAAACGCGGCGCGAGAGCTACCAAATATTAGGTTTTCAAAACATTAAAGCGCGGGAGATAGTAGAATCGATTCCACAGAGAACCGCCATGGATCTGGAACTGGAGAAGACTCGATTGATGAGCTTGGCTCTCGAATTCGGATTCGGCGAAGAATCGGCCCGGAAATGCTTGGACCGTCTCATCGATCTCTACGGTATGCGCTCGATTTCACCATTTTCTGCTCCAAAACCCAAATCCCTAGCACCGTTTCACTTATTTTTCTCTTGATTTTGGTATTTGATGTTATTTACTGTGGAGGATTGGATTTGGAGAGGTGTATTAGATTCGAGAAATGTGAGTTTTGGAGTGATTGGTGGGCTAGCTGGTCTCTGGACTGGGTTCGTTTGTTTATGTGTTGAAATCGGTTGAGTTATTGTAGTTGGTATGGATTTGATTTGCGATGTGTTAAATAAGAAGGAAATTGGTTTTATAAAAATTGAAATTTGCATGATTTTTCTTATTTTTGATACTGTGAAATCTACTCAGATTTTTAAGCTTGAGAGATTACATGGAATGGGGTTATTTGAATTGCTTCTGTTCTCTTAGAGCTTAGTTCTTTGAAATGGGTGCGTAAGTCTTAGCTTGAAGGCTCTGGGGTTTTGCTAGTGTGTGTTGGGGAGTATGAATTCGGAGATTTTGTGCCGATTCTCTGTTGATGCGGTTCAGTGAGTTCTATTGGTGGGTTATTTTTGCAAGGGTTTGTTTTTAGTTGTAAGGTTGGCCTAGTTTGGAAAGAAGTGATTGTTCACTGTATTTGAGAGTGATTGGTGGGTTGGCTGCTGATCTCTGGATTGGGTTCGTCTGTTTTTGTATTGAAATCAATTGAGTTATGGTACTCAGCATGAATTTGATTTTGAAAAAGTTAAATTGTTTGATTTTTCTTATTTTTTATATTGTGAAACCTCGTCATATTCTTAAGCTTAGGAGATTGCATGGAATCGGGTTATTGGAATTGTTTCTTCACCTTAGAGCTTAGTTCTTTGAAATGGGTGTGTAAGTGTTAGCTTGAATACTCTGGGGTTGTGCTAGTGTGTGATTGGGGAGTATGAATTTGGAGCTTTTGTGCCAATTCTCTGTCGATGCGGTTCAGTGAGCTCTATTGGTGGGTTATTTTTACAAAGGATTGTTTTTTATTCGTAAGATTGACCTAGTTTGGAGAATGCAGAGAGACAAGGTTGTTGATAAACATTACTTCCGCAACATTTGGAATGAATTTAGTGTATCGGATAGGGTAGAGGTCGGATGGTTGGTTCTTACAATCTATTGTTGGCAAATTGTTATTGTTCAATCCCTTTTTCTTCTTGTGAAGGTGATGATGGCCGTGATTTTATTACTGTGGAGCTCTGTGGTGATGATTTTCTTGCTGCTCTAGCTGAATCTGTGGAAGATAGTGAGGAATGGGATGATTTACAAGCCATGGAATCAGAAACTTGTGGGGCTCTGAATAGTATGTTTGACAAAGATGTGCTCAACAGTTGTGAAATGGGTAATATGGATAATGCAAGACAACATGTGAATATTATAGGGGATTCTCCCGAATCTCAAAAGCACCCAAACTTTGTGGAACTGGACTCTTCTAGTGACGATGAAGACTTAGACTTTACGACGCCAAAGAGAAGAAATATTAGCTCTAGTACCAGTCGTGCCTCAACTCAAAGCTTACATAACTATTTTCCGAAGTCGGCTGTAAGAAATCTCAGTGTTCTCTTATAATTTTTTATTTATCATTTCAGCTTCCAGATATAAATGCAAGATGTGGGTTTGACTTTAGCTGCCTCCATTTTGGGAAGTTTGTTTGTATAGATATGAAGTTCAATACGGTAGTTTAAGGTACTGACTTATTTACTTGTTCTGTAGGATTGTAACAGCAGCATTACCCAAGGTTCAGTTAAGTCAGTTTCTAATAAGAGGCAGCACTCCAAGACATCAAATGATGGTTTTGGAACCCTGAGTTACGAAGAATTACAAGCTCTAGATGATACTGAATTGGCTAATGTTGTAATATTTGGCAACAAGACATTTAGACCGTTGCAGCATGATGCTTGTAAAGCGGTGATGGCAAGACGAGATTGCTTTATCCTTATGCCTACTGGAGGTGGAAAAAGTCTATGTTACCAGGTCATATCTCATTTCTTTTACATTTAAGATAGGAATAATGAGGTTTATTAGATTGTCTTAGTTTCAAATACGGTTAGAGTTAGATATGTTGAGTTGTGTATGATGTCAACTGTTATTAGCCTTATGAATTCTCTTCTTTTTGCTTGTGTTGACTTTGGAATTTACTCTATATGTATATCGTTCTCTGCTTTGTACAGCTTCCAGCAACTCTACACTCCGGGGTTACCATTGTTGTATCTCCACTGCTCTCTCTCATTCAAGATCAGATAATAACACTGAACCTTAAGTTTGGGGTTCCGGCAACATTTCTCAATTCTCAACAAACTCCTTCCCAAGCAGGTGCTGTTTTACAAGAGCTAAGGCAAGGTTCAATTCTTCCTTCAAACTTTGTCCTACTAGGAGGTGTCTTCATCATTTTTAGTAGTTCTTGTAGCCTAATAATAGATTTACTAAAAACTATATTCAAAAGTTGTATGCGTAGTTGACTTGGAGATTTTATAGGTTACTGAGTTGAAACCGCAGTTCAATTTTCTTTACAACCTTCTTTGTCCATAATGATTCTAATTTGCACACTTTGTGTCTCATTTCTAGGAAGGATAAGCCATCATGCAAGCTCTTGTATGTGACTCCTGAAAGAATTGCAGGAAATCAATCGTTTCTTGAGACTCTAAAATGCTTGCATCAAAAGGTGAGGTTATTTTAAATTTATCCGAGTACCATGTCAACATGGACATCCTGAGTTTTCAGAAACAAACATAATTAATACTTTCTCATAATTCACAGAGACTATTGGCAAGTTTTGTCGTAGATGAAGCTCATTGTGTGAGGTATGTCACTACCTTTATATGTATTTGGGTTGATGGAACTTATAGTGGTATTATGTAATTCTAACCGGATATTGCATTGAAGATAATTTGGATTTTAGAACTATATGTGAAGTTTCTTACTTTCAATTTAGGCTTTGCTGGGAGATTCCTGCTAAAGAACTTCACTTCTAATTAGTTATTGGCATACATACTTTGCAGTTCTTTACTATTAACTGTTTTAGAGGATAAATTCATCAACTAACTATATAATTTCTAATATATGCCCCCAGCCAATGGGGACATGATTTTCGTCCAGACTACCGACGATTAGGGAGCCTGAAGCTGACTTTTCCAGATGTTCCAATTATGGCTTTGACTGCCACTGCAACCCATCCAGTTCGTAAGGTTATTATAACATTGCATAAACAACTATTCTGAGTATGTCTTATTAAAAAATACAGTATTTCCGGTATCTGAATAGATTTCTCTGCAGGACATCTTGAAAGCTCTAAGAATTCCCCGTGCCCTTGTTCTTGAAACAAGCTTTGATCGACCCAACTTGAAGTATGAAGTGTTTGGCAAAACCAAGGACCCACTGAAGCAGCTTGGACAGCTACTTGAAAGTGATTTTAGGAATCTCTGTGGAATTGTGTACTGCCTTTCAAAAAATGAATGCGCTGAAGTTTCAAATTTTTTGAATGATAAATGTAAAATCAAGACGGCATACTACCATGCTGGTTTGGGGGCCCACCAAAGAGTCGCCGTTCAAAAGAAATGGCATACGGGAGAGGTCCATGTCGTGTGTGCCACTATTGCTTTCGGGATGGGAATCGACAAACCAGATGTAGTAAGTAGTCTTATTCTCCAGATGTAATCGACAAACCACTATTGCTTTCGGGATTAAAATACGCAAGTAGTCTTATTTCTGAATTTTTAATTTTTTTATTAAATAAGTTATGTGTATACACAATTAAAATATGAATTATAAAATATAAAAATAAATATTTAGAATATAAAACTATAAATTTTAGTATTTGTTACATTCGTTACCTGCAAAAAAATAAAAGTACCAACAAAAGTATCTATTAGTATAAATTCTTTTAATTTTTAGCATTTTATATTATTATTTGCTTAAAAGTTAATTTTGAAAAAAATAGCTTAAATCTGCCTAGACCCCCTAGCTGACTTGATCCGACCGATTAAGTAAAATCGGGTCGTTGTTCTAAAAATCCTTGCCTAGGCGCTGCCTGGTCCGATTTTAGAACACTGAACTATATTAAGCAGAGCTATAATTGTTATTTTTATAATACTTTTAATCTTTCTTTCATGATGTTCAGCGCTTTGTTGTTCACAATACAATGTCAAAATCAATCGAAAGCTACTATCAAGAATCTGGAAGGGCGGGAAGAGATAATCTTCCAGCAAAGTGTATTGCTCTATACCAGAAGAAGGATTTTAGTAGGATTGTATGTATGTTACGGAATGGGCAAGGATGTAAAAGTGAAAGCTTCAAGACAGCAATGGATCAGGCTCGGAAAATGCAACAATACTGTGAACTCAAGGTTAGTATACATATTTCATTTCAGTAGTTGATCCAGCCTTTAAAATGCTCAGCTTCATTGCTGATGCTATGTTTGTATGCTTCAGGCTGAATGTCGCAGACAGACCTTACTTGAACACTTTGGAGAATCTTTTGATCGGAAAGCTTGCAAATACGGCTCCAATCCTTGCGATAACTGTCTCAAGTCAACCTCATGAAACCGTGTTTGTTCATCTACTTTCCAGCTGATGTTTGTCAAAACTGGATAACTTACTAATTCCACATAATGTCTACTTTCCAGCTGAGGTTTGTCAAAACTGAATAACTTACTAATTCCACATAATGGCAAGCTATGCGTAAATGAAAACAGTAGCGAAAATGGCAAAAAGATGATGTATACTATCACACTTTTGCAAGAGGGTGTCGTGCATTTTGTTAATGACAAAAATATGCGACTGATTTTTTTGGTGCAAAATGTACGTATTTGTACAAATATGACAAAATTGTCCTTAACATTAAGAGTTATTTTTCTAAATAAAGTTTTTCTAAAAATATATTTTAACTAAAATTTATATAATCAAAATATTTATTTTTTATAAATTATAATTCTTGATGTTAGGGAAAATTTCATTATTTTTGTACATTTTCTACAAAAAAAATCAAAGTTCTTGTAAACGTGTGATAGTATACAACATGTTTTTGCCATAGTGATATTGTTTTTTGCTGTAAAGTTTTGAACATCATGTTTCTATCTCATACATTTTCTTGGGGAAATTCAATTATTTCTTGGTGTTTGTACTATGGAATTATGATTCTATGAAACCATCCATTCTTTCAAGAACAAAGTGCTGAGAACTTAAGAAACATGTTCCCATATTGTTTCTTGTTTGGAATTACTCATTTTAGTTTTGTATCATATATATGTTCTCACATGGTTATTGCACATGAGCATGACAGTCACATGTGTCTGAACTCATGAGCTGTAGCTGATTAATATTGAATAGCTATATTTATTTATTTTATAACTGCTCTATTACTTTTTGAAGTATTCTCATAGATTATGGTTTTGTGGGAATTGACTTTTGCTATAATTTAATCTTGCAGTGTAGACTTGAATTTGCATGTTAGCATTGACTTTAGGCACATATCTTCTGAAATCACAATTCCAACCATAGTATAATTTTATATCTTAGTATCAGTTTCTTAGTCAACATGTGAGATTATTAGTTGATTAATGATACACTTACTGGATCTAAGATCTGCTTTAGCCATTGAGACTTGGCTTTAGCAGGAATATTCTAAAAGAGAATATAATGGCACATGACACTTGAAAGTGAAGCCTATGGTCTCTAGTTCTAATTATCCTTATTAACTTCTTTTTTCATATCTACTTTGGGAGCTAGAATTGTCTTATTATCATTTACATGACAATTTTAAATCAACTACACATTAGCCCAATCTTAATCTAATTGGCTCATTGAGTCTGATTTTCAAATTATTATTACAACAGCTTGTGAGAAAAAATATCAGTTAAAGTCGTCAGGTTTTAAAACTCTTTGATAGTGCTTGAGTTTTTCTCGAGAATTTGGTAAAAATTAAATTGTAAAGAACGATAAATGAAAATTAGTCTAAAATTTTGTCAAACTTAGTCAACTTTATTATACATGTACACACTTAACACTGTTGAGAACTTCTGATTATCGTTTTGTATGTTTGTTTCTCATGCTACTCTTCGAATTTTAAAACCTTAAAACCAGTTGATACAATTCTTGAGCAGTTGTTGGAACCTTTTAATTTACAAGGGCAAATGGCTTTAACTAAGATAATGATGGGTCATAGAGAGCATCTGTTACCATTAACTCTCCTCTATTTGAAACAGAATTTATCAAAATTGTATATCCCCAAAACAAATTGTTGTGGCTGAGAAGCCAGAGCAGCCCATGCTGATGAGCAAAGTGAGGACACTGTCCACTAAAATCCTAATAGTACAAATGAATTTATTTTGCTTGTTTGTGAATTTCTTTTATCTCATTAATGTCCTCATTAAATTGTACAAGCTGTTAGCCTTTTACTTGGTCCAATGTTTGGACCAACAATCCAGAAACAAAATATTGTCTTGTAGCTTTCTGATGGCAAGTGTAGGTGAAGTAGCTGTACATCACATATGGAAGGTGCAGGGTCAAAATGGGCATAAACCCAACTTTGATACCTTTGACTTGTTGCTCCCAAATTTATCCCCAATTGAGGAATTGAAAACAACCTATTGTCCTCTCCATTTGTCTATGACATCATTTATTCATTTCCCATTGGGATTTATTTATTAGGGTTCTTCAGGCTTTAGTTGTATTTGTTTAACTTAGATACTGGTAATGGGATTTAGTGGTAAAATTTTATTATTTTTATGGTCTTATCAGATATTTAAGTAAAAAATGATAAAGAAAATTACAAAAAAGTCTTGTTTTTTCTGCACAAACTTTCAATTCACTGTATTTTTGCAAAAACTCTATTTCATTCATGTTCATTTTTGCAAGAACTCTCTTTTACTCATGTTTATTTTTGCATCGTCTATGCAAATCCGTAAAAATTACTGAAAGTGTCGCTTAAATGTTATCTCAAACGTGCTTAGGAGTGGACACTTTGGCAATAGAATCGGAGACCGCATCCGAACAAACTGGAACTGGGACCAGGGAACCAGGAACCGTGGATAACGATTCTGGTTTTGGTTCTTAAAATGGAGAGCTGTTGAGTCCAGTATGATCCGATTCTTGACCGGTTTGACCTGGTTTTTGACCAATGCCCACCCCTAAACGTGCTAACTTAAACGTCCAACACTTAAGTGATATTTATGTTAATTTTCACAAATTTGTACATACAGTACAAATTTGAACATGAATAATGGAGAGTTTTTGCAAAAATACAGTGAAATGAGATTTTGTAAATGGAATTTCTTGCAATTTTCCCAAAATAATATTCATATCAAATTAAATATTTTTTTGTAAGAAAATGTTTTTTTTGTAATAAAATAAATAAATGAGATGGATGCCTCCAAAATTTGACACCTTTGTGTTATAAACACCACTCATATCCCAACAATACATAGTGATTTCATTATGGCATGCCATGCCAATATATACTATAACACTGTATGACAATGAGCCCCATTTCACACCACTAATACTAATACAAGTCTAATAATTAGCATGTTATAACTAGATTTCGGTAGCATTCTCGTGTCAACATTTATAATCTCATCGTCACATAATTTTTTTATTTCTTTTGATTTATAATCACCATAATTTTTTGAGAAAAAAGTAACTTTAAAACATATTATGCTTGTTGATGAATGATTGTTAAACACTATTCACAGTCAACTTATACTAATATACGTGAGAGTTTATTTGGTGTTGTGATCCAAGTAGACTACTAAACCAAAGGTCAATAATCCGAACTGATATGCTTTCACATGAGAGTTGAGTTTTGGTTAAATTTATTTACTCCACCTTATAAGGATAGCTAAGAAACTTAAAAAAACAAACTTATACCAATACATTTTAATGGCTTTTGATATTATTAATCAACATTGATACATACATTTTTCATTACACACCAACTATGATGATCTTATCCATCACAACTCATCATCTTTGTTTCTAGTACTTGACATATGTATGGGGCATGCTCATTCGGGATATTCTCAACTATTTATGGAGGGACATATAAACTAAATAAAAATGAAAAATATTATTCAAAATTAACTAATACTCAAACAAGAAATATTAAAAGAATTTGTTACTTCCCTCTAAAAAAAGAGTATTCGTTACTTAAATTAGTGATTATATGACATTATTTATGAGTTTGAGTTCTTAGAAAATATAACAATGTTAAAATAGGAGAACTAGCTTTGACTTAATCTTATGTATTGTTTGGTTAATGCAATAACTATCCTTAGTTTGATTCCTGTAAGATGATTATAAAATATTATTCATATATATGCTCACCTAGAACATTTTATAATTGATATTTTTATTTATTTATCATCAACCTGACGAGATAACCTTTGCTTCAAATACAAATAATTTGATTGAGTAATTTACTATTGTTAGATATATGAGTCAATATAAAATTATTTTAAATATAATTTGATAGAGACGTGAGTATTGTTTTATCAATAATTTTCACAAGAGTGTTATTTGTATCCCTCACACTCACATGTATGTCAAAAATAAATTAACAGTCAATTCACAAAACTTCTAAAAGTATCTAAATTTTCTAGAATAATATTTTTTATTATAGAATTAGAATATGAATTATTTCAAGTCATCCTATACCATTTTTTAAAATATAATCATCATATACTATTAATAATTCAATAACCATATTTTTTTATAATAAAAAAATGGTTTCACATATATAATTGTATAGCAATAGTGCAGAGCCACAATTATGGGTAAGGATTGGGCAAAACTTGATGCAATCTGTACCCTTTGATCAGCCACGTGGCTTCACAGGGCCCACACCATCGTCCACGTGGCTCACAGCAAGCACTTTCGTTAACGAGTCAAACCAAACAATGTGTGTTATTCAAATGTTATCACAAATAGAGAGAGAGAGAGAGAGAGAGCTCTGATTCTGAATCAACACAGTGATTAAATTCTCTCTTCTTCCCCAGATTTACATGCTCTCTGTCTCTCCTTGATTTTTTCCCATCAAAACCCACCAGCTAATTTTCTCTCATTTTCCCGGAAAGTGTTTTTTTCTCTCTCTCTCTCTCTCTCTGGTTTTGCATTATCTTCCAAGGTTTTGCCATTACTAGCTGGAGTGAGTTTCACTCCCTCTCTCTCTCTTCTACTTGCAGAAACCGCGACCCTCTGTCGTTTTAGCCCTCCAGACATTACAGATCTTCACCTTCTTCTTCGTTTTCTCCACTTTTGGAGATTTGGGTCCAGAAATGGGGCTCGTTGAATGATGGGTTCGTGGGAAGATTGGCTGGGATGGCATTTTGGTAATTTTTGAGGATACCCATTTGAGGTAAAGTAGGTTTGATGGGGGTGTGCACTCTCCACTGTGCTGGCTGGTTTTTGAAAGATGTGATTTTTGATGGTCTTGACTTTGTGGTGTGAATGGGGGAAAAAGGGTTTGGATTTTGGGGGTGTTTCTGAAGAAGAAGAAGAAGAACAAATGGGTTTGGAGTTTTTGAGATTTGGGTTTTTTCATGTGAAGGGTTTTTAGGTGAGTTTAGATTCAGATCAATTCAATTTTTTGTTTGTTTCATATCTTTCTCATTTTGATTGGTGATTTTGTGAATGTGAGGGTAATTAATTACATTATCCATGAAATATGCAAATATGTGATCTTTATTGTAGTTTTTTGGGGGTGAAGGTCATAAATAGGGTGGAGTCTATTAGAAAGTACACAGATTTTGTGCCATTGTTGATTGGTTTTGTAAATGTTCTTTGAACCCTTTTTGATTGAAGAATTTCTCAGCTAGTTTTGGTTTGTAGAGGAGTGAATATGGAGGCAGAAAGAAATCGATCAAATGCTGTATTTTTCCAGTTGTTTGATTATAATGTGAAATCCTGAAAATGGTATTCGACATACATGATAATCTCTTAATATGGAATGTGCAAAATTCTATTCTATTCTATTGTAGTTTAGTTTTTTTTTTTTTTTTTGGTGAAGGTCTTATTTGGAGTAGCTTTTATTGTAATTTGTTCGATTGTTGATTGTTTTTTGTAGATTTTCTTTGATCCCTTGTTGATTTCAATATGATGTGAATTCTAGCTTTTGTTGTTTTGGTTTTGTAGAGGAATTAATAATATGGAGGTTGAAAGGAAACGATCGAAAGGGGGATTTTTTCAGTTATTTGATTGGAATGGCAAATCCCGGAAGAAGTCGTTCACGAGTAATTCTGAATTGTCGGGTATGTTTGATTTTTTTTGCTTCTCTCACATTTAATCATAATTCGTTCCTTAACTTTCCATATTTCTTAACCTGGTGTCTTGCATATGTGAAAGGCTCGAAGCAGGTCAAAGAAAACATCAAGAGCTTGCCAGGGCAACATCATTTTCCGGTCTCTCTCTTACCCACTCACTCACTCACTCACAGATCGTGTTTTCTTGTTTGGTGATTGATTTGTGAATATATTTCTTCAATTTTCATGATACCAGGAGAATGACATTGTTGTGAGCTCAAGTAACCGATGCGGTAGTGATTATAACTATGCTTCATCAGTGGTCAGTGACGAAGGGTCTGGTTCACGAGCCCCTGGAGTAGTTGCTAGGCTCATGGGTTTGGATTCGTTGCCGACATCAAACATTCCCGAGCCATGTTCATCGTCATCCCCATTTCCCGATCATCATTCTCATCATGCATCTCCTTGTGAATACCCGATGGAGTACATTAACTTTCCCGATAAGCTTCAGAGTTTTTGCACTAACCCGGAAGAATCAAGGTTGCTGCATAAGGTGCAGAACCGGCCAATCGAGAGGTTCCAAACCGAAACGTTACCTCCCAGATCGGCAAAATCAATCCCGATCACACATCACAAGCTCCTCTCTCCTATCAAGGGTCCGGGGTTTGTTCCCACGAAGAACGCTGCTTACATTATGGAAGCAGCTGCGAAGATAATCGAGGAAAGGCCCCAAACAGCCACTACGGGTAAAGTTTCATGCATTGGATCTTCCTCGGTGCCACTGAGGATCCTCGACTTAAAAGAGAAAATGGAAGCTGCTCAGAAGACACCAAGACCCCAAAGACCAAAGGAACCAACTGTTAGGGTTCCGGTAAGCTTGGAAACTCATAATCCCGAGAGTTCAAAGAACAAGGGAAAGTCAGTTTCACTTGCATCGCTAGAAAAGGTCAACGTTCGGAGGAAAGAGGGATCGATTTCAAGAACCAGAAGTTTGACGAATCAGAAGGAACAAAATGAGTTTAAGTCAAATCCTAATTTGAAGAGAAACACTACTAATAGGTCCAACAATGTACTCAAGCAGAACAATCTAAAGCAGAATTGTGCATTGAGTAAAGATCGCCTTGCGTCTAAAACTTCAGCTTCCAAAAAACCCATTCCCACAAATAGAACTGTAAGTAAGGTGTTTATAAGCTCCGACGCTGGGTCTAGGAAAATAGAGCCGATTGAAAATGCTGCTGAAAAGAAGCCTTCGTTGGCTAAAACAAAGAATTTCCCTAGAAAAGGATATGTAAAGAGCGACAATAATCAAGTTCAATATGGCGTTGCAAATCATTCATTGACGAGTAAAGACAGAGGCTCCAATGCAGTTTCTGAGTGCAAGAATTGGGATGCCGGTAGCAGTGAAAAAGACATGAACGTGGTTTCATTTACATTCACGTCGCCATTGAGAAGATCAATGATGGAAGAGAAAAACAGCGTTGGCATTGATTCTCTTGATGGCAGTTATCGGTCTTATTCAGATCATTCTGAATCGTCTTCTCCTAGGTTGAATGTGATTGGAAGTGACACTTTGAGCCTTCTCTTGGATCAAAAACTCAGGGAATTGGCACACAGGGTGGAGTGTTCCCACAGTAAATCCAGGACTTCGAGTTCTACATCTAGTTTGCAGGATTCGGTGTCCACAATCAATGTGATAAGCTCAACGTCTAGTGAGCACGAAAAGAAGTTTCAGCTTCCGTATAGCTTTTATGGCTGTGACCGCCCTTCGATTGATGGTCCAGCTGTCCGTGTGGATGAGAAATGGCAGGTTCGTCTTATTTTTGAATTATTTTCAGCTGCGGCGCCATTGTTTGGTATGGTACATTACATTTTTCTTAATTGAAAATGGAAACAATAAGGGAAAAGTGCAAAAAGGTGCCCTATAATATGACACTTTCGCAAAAGAATGATGTGTTGTTTGTTAATGGCAAAAAGGTGATGGATGTGTTATTTGCTTTTTTTGGCAATATGTGTATTTTTATGAAAATGACAAAATTGCCCCTGACATTAAGAATTAAGAATTTTATAACTTAAAAATAATTTAACTAAATAACTAAATTACAAAATTCAATCATACAAATTTTAGTTAAAAGAGAAACTTTAAAAATATTAATTTTTACATTTCAGGGATAATTTCGTCAATTTTATAAGTACACACATTTTGCAAAAAAATTGCAAACAACACATCATCTTTTTCCATTTACAAATTACATAACGCCCTTTTGCAAAAATGTCATATTATAGGGCACCTTTTTGCAATTTTCCCAAGCAATAATGTGAAATGTCCTATTTAAGCTACGGGGTTTCTTTCTTTGATGTTCAAACTAAAGCCAATGATATTTAGAAGCTAACTGTTTCAAAGCTCATGTACATTACACATCCTTAAGTCTCAACATGCATACAAATAGTACATTATTTTTACTCAACATCCTAAGAACATTATTGCTCTTATTGTTTTTATAAAATCATTCGAAATTGAATTTTTACTTTTCATGATTGCCTAAAATCTATGTCGAACAAATTCAGGGATTGGAAGGGTTGGAAGAGTGTTGCACGAGCAGAAATTATAGTGAATCTGGAAAAGAACTTGCTCGTCGACGTCCTACCTCTATTTCAAATTTTCAATCCTCTGCCGACGAAAGCGACAGATGGGAAAGAAAGGGCGACAACAAAAGTAAACATCCTCCCTCTCTATGACTATTGATTCTTTTTGCAAAGCATAATAATATTGGTTCATCGTGGCTCAAAGCGTTTTGAGTAGAAATTATCAAGAATATCAATGATAAATAAACTAAAGGTTGTGAAAATTTTGTTTCAGAGGGCATTCATGTATAGTACTTAGCAATTCAGCAAACCAAAGCATTACATGACATTGTATGTTTGTCGTTCCAGATTTATTCAGACTAGTTTGTAAATATCGCGATATGGGATTGTTTGGAACATCATGAACTATTGAAGTGATAAGTGTTCTAAAACTCTCCAATACTAAAACCGAGTTTTAGACCGATTTTCACTTACAGCTCTCGGTGGTTCAGTTTTGCTGAGTTCTCATTCGGTTAAAGTTGGTCAACTTTTATTTTCATTTTTTTGTATATGCTTTAAAATTGTTCTACTGTCGGCAAGTAGTCCTCATCTATGCCGTGTGAAGTACTTTAATGTAGACTTGTTTTTCTTATGTCATTTTTCTAACTATGATTTTTGTTTTTGTTTTAACTCATTAATTTGTTCAAAACTATCTTAGTGTTATTTTTGTCAATAATATTATATATAACATGAACTGATTTCTCCCCTATTTTTCATATATTCTTATTTGTCACCTCTCCGAGTTTTGGTCAATTCCGAGTTATAGAACCTTTGAAATTATATGTAAGATGTATAAGATCTTGCATATGTCAGGATTTAAGTCAAAATTCAGAATTGATAATTGTTCTTTTTGTGCCATTTTCTAAGATTCATTGACCACAAACTCTTCCCTATGCTGCTGATGGCTGTCTTCACTCAAGATTTATATATTTTTTTGAGTTTTAGAGAGCCACATCTAAAATGTGCACCCTCCATTTTCAGGCTGCAGGAGTTCCTTATTGCTCCACTCTCGAGAATTCGAAGGTGACACCGAGCCATCCAACTCGGCCTCTTCCATATCTGCCATGGATTTGGGGAGGGAAGTATCGGTTTTCAGGCTGACACGTGCAAAAAGACCCAACAACTGGGAATCACAGTACTTGAAGAACATACTCAACAGCGAGCTGAGGCTGAAAGATTTCCTATCGGGCCAAACCAACGATCTCATCTCCCCAAACCTCTTCGACCAGCTCGAGAATCAAGCAACCGAAATGGGAACAAACGAAGAGCTATCCAAGCTCGGTCGGAAGCTTTACTTCGATTGTGCACTCGAGTGCCTACACTCTCGATGCAGATCCCTCGTCGCTGGAGATCACAAATCGCACGCGACACTTGAGTCACTGATTAGCGACAAAGGGTGGTTAGCGGATCAACTGTACGAGGAGATTTCTGGTCTGATGAACATGGGAGACATGATGGTGGATGAGCTTGTGGACAGTGACATGAGCAAGAAACATGGGAGATGGGTTGAGTTTAACGTTGAAGTGTCCGAAGAGAGTGTAAAGATCGAAAAGGCGATACTCTCTTCGTTAGTCGATGAACTGGTTATTGATTTCATGTTTTGAAGACCCTTTTGAAGATGGGTTTTGATTTGTTTCAATTCATTGTGAATTTGTATATCTCTGCCTGATTGGTAATAACTCTGTATTATCTGTACTCTGCACCAGAAATGGAAATATGTTATTCAGAAAAAACTTTGTGAAATAGGAACTTCAATCACTCTTTGGTTCTCAAGACTCAAATATTCTCTTAGCCAAAAAATAATATACAACTTTTTTTGCAGCTCATATTATTGCCATACAATAATGAAGGTGAAAATTTAACTTAGTCACAACACGCATTTTATATAATATCGTAAATAATCGTTATATTTAATTTTTCGGTATTGATTCAGATCTAATGGACCAGATCATTCATATGATTTGAAAAATATTTCAATATTAAACAATATATTTTATTTTAATTTTATATAAAATGTATGCTTCATGCAATGGAATTTAAATCGATTCATACAACATACATCATCTCTTGCTAAAATAAAAGTTTAATTTATAAAAAAAACACTAGCTAATAAGAATCTAAAGATACAAAATATATGTATATAGCTTAGATTCTGATAGAACATGAAGAAAAAAAACTAATTTACATGTGAAAAGTTAGACTATAATAATTAGCATATAGATTGAGAATGCTCAAATAAGAAATCATTTCTAATTTCTAATTTTAAATTTTAAATTTATATTATGATTAAGTCAACTCAAACCACCATTAGACTTATTTATAGTTCAATTTTTCTAGATCTTGGAGTAAGAAATTGAATAGAGAAATAGAGAATGATAGTGCACAAGAAAATGAATAGAAAAATAAAGAATCATATGGCACTTTGGTTGGGTAAAGGGTAGGCTTGTGGATGGGAAAGCACAATGGCACAAGCCACAAGGTGTGTTTGTTCTATTGTATCTATCTATGAGCAATGAAGGAACATAGAAAATTACAAGCCTATGAGTTTAAGCCAAGCAAAGCATGTCCTTTGTTTACATCTATACTCCAAATTGTTTACATATACTTGTATTTATTTATAATATTATTTTGCTCTGACTTCTGAAGAGAGATTTAATATATTATTATTAATTTGTTAAATTAATTTAATTAATGAGAGGATGTGGATGACGGGAGATGCAGAACCCCACCACCTTGCCCTTGGAGTTGCAGCCAAAAATACTTTAGGATCCTATGATACTTGCACATGTGCTTCACTATAGGATCCTAGAACTTTGTTCTTGTGGACTAATTTTTCAATAAGCAATGGATTATATGTTTATACCAATAGTATATGCAACAATAATGATATATATATATATATATCATTATTGTTGCATATACTATAAGATGTTAGGTTTTAAGGATCTAACTAATAAGATTAATATTTTGATCGTCTTATATTTATATACTTTTGTATATTGTCACGTTTTAATTAATTTATATTAATGATAACAATTAAAAACAGAAAATCTATGTTGGTTTATGTATCGATATTCGAATTTAAAATCTTGCTTTTACAAAAACGATACATTAATCACCAAGTCTAATTTTACGTAATGTCGTAAAAATTCTCGATTTGTCTTACGATTAATCTTCCGTAATTCTCGATTTATCCTTTAATTTGATTTACTTTTTTAACCCATTCTTGATTAGTCTCTAGAAAACACTGATTTTACAAAACATTAGCCTACTTATAATTGGGTGTGATCATAATTTTTATATTTAATACTTTATCTCCTTGGTCTTTTGATGGGAATTTATTTTACTCTCTAGTCCTTCTACATATTGAGTTGATTCCATTACATTCTTAATCTTACGTATGAGATTTACTTCAACACAACATGTAAATCAATTTATTATTACATTTACATTTATCTTATGTGAAATGACGTAAAATCAAGATTCACACGTAAATACTTAACATCTGATCTGATTAGTTTATCGTCTCTCTTACAATTTTTAGTTCACATATAAATAAAATCGACTAAATTAGCGGGAGGACGAAAATGACTCAATTATAATCCACAGTTATGAAGATAGAATGGGACACAAACATGTTTGAGAATGAGATTGAAAAGAAAAGATGAAGATGAAGATGATATGATGGGTGAGAGTTAGTTTGGAAGAGAATGGAAGCAATGCATGTGAGAAGGAGACATGTGGGGTTGCATGAAGATATGAAGGTGAACACAAACACAAGCTACCAAATGGCTTGATTGAGACTTGCAAGTGATTTCTTCTGTTTGTTTCTCGAGAAACACAAATCTAAGAAAAGTAAAAGGACTTGGGAATTGGAAATTGAGGAGGGGACCTTTTTCCCTTTCCCTTTCCCATTTCCCAAATCTTTATCTACACTCTTTTCTTTACTTCTTTTCATGTCATTCCATATTCATAATTATTTTTTGTTGGATTAAAATAGCACCATTTAATCATTAGAGTGATGATATTTATTAACTATAAGGCAGATTATGGTATAAATCACTTTTATCTTACAAGCTGAAATGAAATTGAAGGTTTTTAATTATTTAATTTTTCGTACGTAAATACATATTTTTAATATATAAGATTTTAACACTCTAGTTTAGCGAAAGATTAAAATATTTACATTTTGTGAGAGATATTTTACCATGAATCGTGAGTATCTAATCTAAAAATAAGTTATTTAAAAAACATGCGTAAATTTATCACTAAACTTATATAAAAGAAAACATGATATACAAAATATCAAACTAAGTCATTGGTAGCTTTATATAATATAAGATATGCTAACTAAACTAAATACATATATAAATCAAAATCAAATAATAAAGGTAAAAACAAACTTAAATTAAATTCTTAACATTACAAATTATGAAAACTAAATATATTTTATCTTCTTCTTTCACTGTCTTTTTCATTATTTAATGTTATAGTTTTTTTGTACCTACACCCACACCTCCATCTGTAAAGTGTTTCAATCAATATTTGATGGTATATTTTATTTGAAAATAAAATGTAAGTTGAGAAATTCAATTCCATTTGGCCTACAGTAAGGGGATTGGAGCCATTTGGGCTGCACTACTGACTTCCAGCCCTCGTATTTTCCTTAATATTATATGTCCAATATCTTTTATTTTACATTATAAAAATTTATTTTGAAATATTCAATTTACCTTGTCAAACAATTCGATACAAAGAATTTATAATTATCATCATGATATGACGGTAAAACTTGATAATTATACAAAGTAAGTTGTTTATAGAAATTAAGGATAATTTTATTTAATTATAATTAATGAGGTCTTTCTCTTCAAAAAATTGATGAAACTATAGAGGAACTTTCGAGTGAGGCGTCACAAGGATGAGATCATGGCCGCCTTGGCTGATCTAAACCAAGTCCCGAAGTGTCTTTTCAGCCATGTTTATTGAAGTTATCGTGAATTTGTCTCCATCATCATGGTCGAGTCCAATCTTGATTGTGCCATCAGAGGGACAGATCCAGGTAGAGACTCTGGTGCCGCTGTGAATGATGAGTTGTTAGAGAGCTACACTTGTGTGATTCAATTGTAATGTTTATCTATTTCTCACCTTTCAAGTAGAAAAGAACGAAACTCAATTTATATTTACTAGGTCTGATTAGTAAAAGAGTTTAAATTTGGAGACTTTACAAATGCATGTAAAATTTTTTATTCAATTCTAGTTTTGTCGTTAAGATATTGTAGTTACACTAAGTTTAATTTTAGTTTTGTCAGCTTCAAAAATTCTTTTAAGTCATTATAGTTAAATATAGCGAGCTTAGTTGACACTGAATCAAGTTTTTAATTGATTTGTGCAAGGATGGCAAAATTTTCATCTTATATTAATGAAACCAAAAGATTGTTGAGTGTTAACAGTCCTGTTAGACAATAAGTTAGGCCTACTAAGGTTTAGATGGTGTTTTAGGGCTTCCTAACTCTCTATAAATATAAAGTCTTGTATCCTCTACAATTTACAATCAATAATATCAGTTTATTATTTCTAATATGGTATTAGAGTATGGTTGTATTTAAACATGACCTTCATGCCATTTGGTTCGGACTTAAGGCGCATGGATCAGTGGTCGTCCTTGCACCCCTTTAAATTGTTTACAGATGTCTTTCAACCCGGCTTCCACGTGAGAAGGGATGTTAAAATACCACATTTAAAAGATGTGAATCCGTTAACCAACTTATTAACAATCTGGGCATTCACAAATCAACTTGAGCTTTCAGGTGGTTGAGCTTCTAACATGGTATGTGTTGGGATTTTGTGCCCTAGCGCAATATATTTTCAATTTACTCATGTAATAAGATTATCAGTTGAAATAAAATCGGCATTTATATTACTAAGTGTTGTAGTAATATCTTAAGTATAATTTGATTTGTATTATTGATGTGTCAACACATAATAATAGATCTACATATCAGATAAAATCACACTTAAGCTGTCCCCGATCAGAATAGCTTCATAAGAAGCGACCGGTATGAGGCTAACTCTAAATGATCACGCTCTACTGGTCATGGCCAGAAAGGGTTCGGAGTTAGATCATAATATCGCTAGACGGGGGGATATAGGACGACCCGATCGTGAGTATGTTACATAGATACCGTCATGAAGATACTCATATGTCGGTACGGGAAATCACATCCTCAGACGGAAGGATCTTTGAGGTCACTATGTGATGAGTGATGAGTTTGACTCAGTCTAACGTCTCATGTGACAAGGTTACAATAACGACTGTGATTGGCTCGATCACGAGTCACATGAGTTGACTCAATAGATTACTGAATGATTTATCCCTCATACAGATGTATGACAAGATATTTGTTTAGGCCACTTGATGAGTACAACTGAAATATAATAGCATGACCATGCAGTCGATACGGAGTATCAGTCACAATTCAGTTAACTCAGATCAAGAAACATGACAATTGAACGAGAATGACTTGTCTATGCCTCGTGGTTGTCAAGATATCAAGAGAATAAAAGGATAGTTTCAGGTACGACAAGGGTAAGTCGAAATCTCGATAATCACAAGCGTTGGGTAATCATGATGTCTTGCTAGAGGCCACTCATGATGGAAAGGGTAAAATGGTAATTTTACCAGTCCGCCAACGTGTCGTGAGCCTAGAGGGTCACACACTAAAGGTTGAGTAAAGCGGATGGAATCATGTAGAGGAATCACGAGAGAGATAATTTCCGGTTTTTGGATTAAACCGGATTAGATCGATTTCAATTTAGGATTAAACCAGAAATCAATAACGGTTTAGCTGGACCAATTAATTAGAATCTAAACCAATAGATTTAATTAATTAATTTTAGCTAAACAGGCCTAGCCAGATTGGGTTAAGAAAGAATTTGCTTCTATACTTAATTAATTAATAAACTTTGGGCTTTAAACCCATTAAGGCTTTTAATTAATTAATTCTTAAATAGAAATATAAAAGAGAAAATTTTCAGATTTTTAAGGACAAGAAATTTTTTTAAGAAAAAAAACCCTAGCCCCTACTCTCTCTCCTTGGCCGGTCGGCAACCCCCTCTCCATTCCTTCCCGTTGTGCTTGCTTCGGTCTTCTAGCAAGGATCGTAGCAAGTATCTTCCGATTGCTCTTCTTGTGTGGATGTTCTCTAGAGGTCAGTGAATTAATTTTAGTGACAAGAGATTTCAAAATCAAAGGTAAATTTTCAGATTTGATTTTCTAGTCTAGATCTTATGATCAATCAATATTCATATAAGATCCTTATTTTTACATGGATTTTTCAGGTTAATTTCTTGTATGGGCATGAAATTAATTGATTGGAACCCTCAAAAATTTCTTCAGTGGTATCAGAGCCTAGTTACATATGTTTATTGTATTCGAGCATGATAGGCTAGATTTAATTCTGCAATTGATTTCGGTACTAAGAGATTCAAACTTGCAAAATAATTTTCTGTTTTGGTTAATGAATTAATTGTTAGAATTTATTTATTTATCGCTGAAAATTAATTTTGATCGAATAAGATCGAGTCGAGACCCGTGGGAGGCCGAGGCTAGACGAGAGGCCAACCCCGGCCGAGCCACGGGCCGACATAGACCGGCCAGGCGGCCCGCCACGGCCAGCCATCAACGAACGTGTTTGCAATTATGACACAGATACAAGATTGCGGTAGTGATAACAGATGGATTAAAACGCCTAGGGTGCTAGACAATCATCAAGTGAACAAGTTCGAGAAATATGCAATATATTGAATGAAAGGTTTGTTGAGCCTATGTCTTAAGTGCCGACCTCACCTTTCGGTGATGAGGTTAGCCTAATCCCGAGTCTCCTCGTGCCCTTTCGGTATTGAGAATAACTCGAGACCGCATACAATCGACAATAATAGGATAAGGGTTATTAAAAGGTGCCAAGACACGGTCTTGAGCCTACAACCCTCGGTGGATTCTAGGTCCGGGTTCTATTCCTTCTCTTTCGGTATCGGATAGAACTCCTCAAACACATATTGTAAAGCGTCAATTAAACAACACATGCATTCAAACAACAATCCACACACCACATTCATCATTCAATAAATCGAATCTCAACAAACTTTATAATCACATTCCATATTGTTTAGCACACATGGCTAAGGGATTTAGCCCTCAACCATGGTACTCAAGTTTAGCAACATCATGGTGGAAGCAAGAACAAACGTGAACAACATAAAGGAAATAAAGCAAACGGATAGAAATGCTCTTGGATGCCCGAGCAAGGTGATTCTTCGAGTGTGATGAAGAACGGTAGAACTTTCGTTGGCATTGGTGTCGAGGAAGGTGAAGATTACTTGAGAAATCACGAAGAACGCTCAAGAACACTTGAAGAAATGCTGAAAAACACTTTGGTCTCGTTTCTCTCTCTACTTTTCTTCCTCTTTTTTTTCCTCCCATAAAAAATGTGAGTGAACCCCTTTTATAGTTTTCTGAATCCGTGGAAGGTCACGATCGTGACTGGCTTGGCACAATCGTGCCTCAGTCTGGGCCACGATCGTGTGCTGGAATCGCCATGATCGTGGCTTGGTCATGGGGGCGATCGTGCTCTCGGAGGGCACGATCGTGACTCGTGGCATGTAAGATATTTTCAAATTGCCTCGGGATTTTGCATCGAAATCCACGATCGTGACTCTCCAGGGGGCAATCGTGGCTATTTGTGGGTGACGATCGTGGCTCCGTCGTGACTGAAATCGCGGGAGCCCACTGTAAGTTGGAATAAAATGCTCCATTTAATCCTCAAGGGGAGACTCGATCGTGGCTGGCGAGGAGGCGATCGTACCTAATAAGCCACGATCGTGACCAAAGGAGGCACGATCGTGCCTAAAGGTTTATGTCCGGCCCTTTGGTCAACTCGCCTTGACTTTTGCTCAGTGCCTCGTTTTTGACCCTTTTTCCTCCCGTTCCTGCGTATGCACCTCAAAACACCAAAAAACATAAAACGTGTACTCCCGGGCCTGAACTGGCCACTACGGGACCGAAATGCACTGAATTGTGTGGTTGAACGGTCCCGAAACGAGACCTTTTGACCCCACAACAAACACACCCCACTTAAACACTTATCGTCCCGATAAGTCAAAAAGCGCACTACAAAATTCACCGAGTTAAGAACCCTGAGTCATCTCAATAGGAGGAGCTCGGCATCTCCTAAAGGTTTTAGGCAAACTCCCCCGAACCGAAACACACAAGACGAGTGGGAAAACTTACCACTACACTAGAACGACAGCAAATGACAATAACTAGACTCACGATTACAACTAATCCTAACACACACATTGAGACTCCATTGGCATAACTCACAGTTGCACATAAGTATTCATATAAACTCAAGATACTCATGCAAAGGACAACGTGCACGAAGGGTATCATTTTCACTCCGCATGCATGCTACACAACACTTGCCCTTACACAATATGCATCATATAAATCCCTTTTCCTTAATGCTTTGGTGATCATAAATTAATGGTTCAGACCGATCCCGATGATCACTAAACCATAGCCAAGAGTGAATCCATAAGTATAGGGCTTAACATGGCTTGTAATGTGGGTTAGGCTTGGGTAGATGTTTTTGGAAGGATAATTCAAGAAGATCAATGGTGCTCAATTCCTAAGTTGCCTCAACCTCACAAACCCCGTTACAATTATATCTCTCCCCAAGACTCGTTATCAATAACTTGTTACCCCAAATCATCCATTCCCATCTTTTTATGCTTTGCTTTTGGTTTGCTCCTCAATGCTAAATTCAACCGCTCGCCGATTTGCATTTGGGCTTTCGTCCGGGTTTGGTTCGTTGTTTTTCCTTTCGTAGTGCTTTTCTCTTCTTTGGCATTTTTGCTCTCCTACATTAGGATCTTC